>CM050943.1:20853170-21453170 GCA_027789145.1 Solanum arcanum
TAAGGTACCGGCACAGTCCTAAAAGCAACATCCGCCGATCCCTGGTCGGCATCATTTATGGTTAAGACTAGGACAATATCTGATCGTCTTCGATCCCCCAACTTTCGTTCTTGATTAATTAAAACATCCTTCGCAAATGCTTTCGCAGTTGTTCGTCTTTGATAAATCCAAGAATTTCACCTCAGACTATGAAATACGAATGCCCCCGACTGTCCCTGTTGATCATTATCCGATCCCGAAGGCCAACGTTATAGGACCAAAATCCTATAATGTTATCTCATGTTAATGTATACAGAGCGTAGGATTACCTTAAGCACTCTAATTCTTCAAAGTAACAGCTCCAAAGGCACGACCCGTCCAATAAAGGCCAGGAGCGCACCGCCGAAAGAAGGGATGAGAGAACCGGTGCACACCTAGGGCGGACCGGCTGGCCCATCCCAAAGTCCAACTACGAGCTTTTTAACTGCAACAACTTAAATATACGCTATTGGAGCTTGAATTACCGCGGCAACTGGCACAAGACTTGCCCTCCAATGGATCCTCGTTATGGGATTTAGATTGTACTCATTCCAATTACCAGACTCATAGAGCCCGGTATTGTTATTTATTGTTCACTACCTCCCCGTGTCAGGATTAGGTAATTTGCGCGCTTGCTACCTTCCTACGATGTGATAGTCGTTTCTCAGGCTCCCTCTCCGGAATAGAACCCTAATTCTCCGTCACGCGTCACCACCATGGTAGGACACTATCCTACCATCGATAGTTGATAAAGCAGAAATTTGAATGATGCGTCGCCGGCACGATAGCCGTGTGATCCGTCGAGTAATCATGAATCATCGCAGCAACGGGAAGAGCCCGTGTCGACCTTTTATCTAATAAATGCATCCCTTCCAGAAGTCGGGGTTTGTTGCACGTATTAGCTCTAGAATTACTACGGTTATCCGATTAGTAGATACCATCAAACAAACTATAACTGATTTAATGAGCCATTCGCAGCTTCACAGTCTGAATTTGTTTATAGTTACACATGTATGGCTTAATCTTTGAGACAAGCATATGACTGGATCAACCAGGTATCATTCCTCAACGACGCCGCGCGCTGCATGAGCCCAGGGTTCCCTTTCGGTCACGGTCGAGTCCAAGGCAAGCGCAACAATCATTCGCAATGAGCATTCATTTTGGGCAGATAGATGCCGGTGAAGGCCTCATGCCACTGCGTTCACCGTATCCGAGAATTTGAGGCGCCGCTCACGGACCACGCCATCGCATGACAAAGCGAAGGATGGCATGGGGCCTTGGCGTCTTTGGGTTCACCCGTGCATGGGATGCGAGGGGTGAAAAGCGACGTTTGCACGTGCACAATGCCTAGGCATTAGGTATGCAACAAATGATTCCGACGACCGACCAGCCTAGATTGCGCTTCATCCGCCACCAAATTGGCATGCGAGTTAGGACATCGCTGCTCGAAGCAGGGATCCAACCTAACCACACATGCCCAATACCACTCAAGCACCGTACTAGAATAGATCCGTCAACGCATGCCCGACATCCACAACGACGCCCGACATGAGATATCGTGTGACGACGCCGATGCCTTCTTTGCAAGGCCAATGCTACACCCGCCATTGCGCGCCTGCCCAATTGAGTTGAGAATTTAATCACTGCAAAGATTGTTTGTGGAAGACCAAGTTGCACAAAGGGGAACCGCACACGACGTCGTTCGACCGTGTGTGCTGTCCAAAGGCGGTGATGGCATGCCACGCCCGACGTCGTTCGACCGTGTTTGTCGTCCAAGGTCTATGATTCGCATTCCAAGCCCGACGTCGTTCGACCGTGTGTGCTGCCCAAAGGCGATGATGGCATGCCACGCCCGACATCGTTTAACCGTGTGTGCTGTCCAAAGGCGGTGTTGTCATGCCACGCCAAACATCGTTCGACCGTGTGTGCTGCCCAAAGGCGATGATGGCATGCAACGCCAGACGTCGTTCGATCGTGTTTGCCGTCCAAGGGCGATGATGGCATGCCACGCCTGACATCGTTCGACCGTGTGTGCTGCCCAAAGGAGATGATGGCATTCCACGCCCAACGTCGTTCGACTGTGTGTGCTGTCCAAAGGCGATGATGGCATGCCACGCCCGACGTTGTTCGACCATGTGTGCTGTCCAAAGGCGGTGATGTCATGACACGCCAGACGTCGTTCGACCATGTGTACTGCCAAAGGTGATTATGGCATGCCACGCCCGACATCGTTCGACCCTGTGTGCAGACAAAAGGCGGTGATGGCATGTCACGCCTGACGTCGTACGATCGTGTTTGCCGTCCAAGGGCTATGATGGCATGTCACGCCTGACGTGGTTCAACTGTGTGTGCTACCCAAAGGCGATGATGGCATGCCCGCCCGACGTTGTTCGACCGTGTGTGCTGTCCAAAGGCGGTGATGTCATGCCACGCCCGACGTACTCCGGCGTGTGTCTTTGCCCGAGGCGGTGATGTCATGCCACGCCCGACGTCGTCCAACCGTGTGTGCTGTCCAAAGGCGATGATGGAATTCCACACCCGACGTTGTCAGACCGTGTGTGCTTCCAAAGGCGGTGATGGCATGCCACGCCTGACGTCGTTCGACCGTGTTTGCCGTACAAGGGCGATGATGGCATACCATGCCTGACGCCGTCCAACTCTGTAAGCTAGTCCAAAGGCGATAGTGGCATGCCACGCCCGACGTCGTTCAACCGTGTTTGTTGTCCAAGGGCGGTGATGTCATGACATGCCCGACGTCTTTCGACCGTGTGTACTGTCCAAGGGCGGTGATGTCATGCCACGCCCGACGTAGTTCGACCGTGTGTGCTGTACAAAGGCGGTGATGGCATGTCACGCCCAACGTCGTTCGACCGTGTGTGCTGTCCAAAAGTGGTGATGTCATGCCACGCGCAACGTCGTTCGATCTTGTGTGCTTCCCAAAGGCGATGATGGCATGCCACGCCCAACGTCATAGGACCGTGTGTGCTGTCCAAGGGAAATGATGTCATGCCACGCCCGACGTCGTCGGCCGTGTGTCTTTGTCGAGGCGATGATGGCATGTCATGCTCGACGTTGCCGACCGTGTGTGCTGTCCAAGGACGGTGATGTCATGCCACGCCCGACGTTGCCACTTGTGTGTGCTATCCGAGGGCGGTGATGTCATGCCACACCCGAAATCGTCCGACCGTGCGTGCAGTCCAAGAGCGGTGATGTCATGCCACGCCCGACTTCGTTCGACCGTGTGTGTTGTCCAAGGGCGGTGATGTCATGCCACGCCCGACGTCGTCCGACCGTGCGTGCAGTCCAAGGGAGGTGATGTCATGCCACGCTCGACATCATTCGACCGTGTGTGCTGCCCAACGACGATGATAGCATGCCATGCTCGACGTCGTTTGCCCGAGTGTGCTTTCCTAAAGCGGTGATGTCATGTCACGCCTGACGTTGTTTGACCGTGTGTGCTGTCCAAGGGCGGTGATGTCATGCCACGCCTGACGTCGTCCGACCGTGCGTGCAGTCCAAGGGCAGTGATGTCAAGCCACACCCAACGTCGTTCGATCGTGTGTGCTGTCCAAAAGCGGTGATAGCATGTCACGCCTAACGTCGTTCGATCGTGTTTGCCGTCCATGGGCTATGATGGCATGCCACGAGCGACGTCTTCGACCGTGTGTGTTGCCCAAAGGCGATGATGGCATGCCACGCCAGACGTCGTTCGACCGTGTGTGTTGTCCTAAGGCGGTGATGTTATGCCACGCCCGATATAGTCCGACCGTGTGTGCTGCCCTAGGGCGATGATGTCATGCCACTCTCGATGTCGTCTGACAGTGTATACTGTCCAAGGGCGGTGATGTCACGCCACGCCCGACGTTGCCGACCCTGTGTGTAGTCCAAGGGCGGTGATTTCATGCCACGCCCGACGTTGCCGACCGTGTGTGTTGTCCAAGGGCGGTGATTTCATGCCACGCCTGACGTCGTCCGTCTGGCGTGCGATCCAAGCGGTGATGTCATGCCACGCCCGACGTTACCGACCGTGTGTGCTGTCCAAGGGCGGTGATGTCATGCCACGCCTGACATTGCCGACTGCGTGTGCTGTCCAAGGGCAGTGATGTTATGCCACGCCCCAAGTCATCCGACCGTGCGTGCAGTCCAAAGGCGGTGATGTCACGCCAGGCCCGACGTCTTTCGATCGTGTGTGTTACCCAAAGGCGATGATGGCATGCCACGCCCGACATCGTCTGACCGTATGTGCTGTCCAAAGGCAGTGATGGCATGTCACGCATGACGTCGTTCGACCGTGTTTGCCGTCCATGGGCTATGATGGCATGCCATGCCGACGTCGTTCGACCGTGTGTGCTGCCCAAAAGCGATTGTGGCATGCCACGCCCGACGTCGTTCGATCGTGTCTGTTGTCCAAAGGCGGTGATGTCATCCCACGCCCGACGTAGTCTGACCGTGTGTGCTGCCCAAAGGGCGGTGATGTCATGCCATGCCGGACGTCGTTCGACCATGTGTGCTGTCCAAGGGCGGTGATGTCATGCCAAGATCGACGTTGCCGACCGTGTGTGGTGTCCAAGGGCGGTGATGTGATGCCATGCCCGACGTTGTCGACCGTGTGTGCTGTCCAAGGGCGATGATGTCAAGTCATGCCCGATGTCGTCCGACCGTGCGTGCCGTCCAAGGGCGATGATATCATGCAATGCCCAACGTCGTTCGACCGTGGGTGCTGTCCAAGGGCGGTGATGCCATGCCACGCCCGACGTCGTTTGACCGTGTGTGCAGTCCTAGGGCGGTGATGTCATGCCACGCCCGACGTCGTTTGACCGTTTGTGCTGCCGAAGGCAATGATTGCATGCCACGCCCGACGTCGTTCGACCGTGTGTGCTGTCCAAAGGCGGTGATGACATGTCACGCCCGACGTTGTTCGACCGTGTGTGCTGTCCAAAGTCGGTGATGTCATGCAGCGCCCAATGTCGGTCGACCGTGTGTGCCGCCCAATGGCGATGATGGCATGCCACGCCTAACGTCGTTCGACCATGTGTGCTGTCCATAGAAGGTGATGGCATATCATGCGTGACGTCGTTCGACCGTGTTTGTTGTCCAAGAGATATGATGGCATGCCACGCCTGACGACGTTCAACCATGTGTTCTGCCCAAAGGCGATGATGGCATGCCACGCCTGACGTCGTTCCACCGTGTGTGCTATCCAAAGGCGGTGATGTGATGCCACGCCCGACGTAGTCCCACCGAGTGTGCTGCCCAAGGGCAGTGCGGTCATGCCACGCCCGGCGTTTTTTGACCATGTGTGCTGTCCAAGGGCGGTGATGTCATGCCACGCCCAACGTCATCCGACCGTGCGTGTAGTCCAAGGGCGGTGATGTCATGCCATGCCCGACGTCGTTCCACCGTGTGTGTTGTCCAGGGGAGGTGATGTCATGCCACGCCCGACGTCGTCCGACCGTGCGTGCAGTCTAAGGGCGGTGATGTCATGCCACGTCCAACGTCGTCCGACCGTGTGTGGTGTCCAAGGGCGGTGATGGCATGCCACGCCCGATGTCGTCCGACCGTGTGTGCTGTCCAAGGGCGGTGATGGCATACCACGCCCGACGTCGTTCGACCGTCAGTGCAGTCCATGGGCGTTTTTTGCAATCCATGCCCGTTCTGCGCAGGCCTTGGCAGATACTGCTTGGCCGCGGACGTGCTGCATACGCAGACCCATTTTCCCCTTGACATCTAACTTGGCTTTAAAAATCGCACCCGACATCTCGAAAACCTTTTATAGTGACATGTCATTAGGCTTAGTTATCGGACCAGTGTTTGACCGTCATATAACATATAGCTCAACATTTAGCGGTAGACTAGTGAACTTCACGTGCCATGTTACTTCCAGTACTTATATTTCAACACTTAGTTATTTTTTCCCCTTCCAAGGATGCAAGCAGCACGTGAACCTCTCATTTGAAAAGTTAGAAATGATTGGATTTGATTTTGGGGGAGGGGGAGTGTGGTGGGCACGAATCGGAGCGGCAAAGGGCTGAATCTCAGTGGATCGTGACAGCAAGGCCACTCTGCCACTTACAATACCCCGTCGCATATTTAAGTCATCTGCAAAGGATTCTACCCGCCGCTCGATGGAAATTGTACTTCAAGGCGGTCACCGCGACGCTTATGTCGCGGCGACTTAGCCAACGACACGTGCCCTTGGGGGCCATAGGCCCCTACTACGGGTCGGCAAGCGGACGGCGGGCGCATGCGTCGCTTCTAGTCCGAATTCTGATTTAGAGGCGTTCAGTCATAGTCCAGAACACAGTAGCTTCGCGCCACTGGCTTTTCAACCAAGCGCGATGGCCAATTGTGTGAATCAATGGTTCCTCTCTTACTAGGTTGAATTACTATTGCGACACTGTCATCAGTAGGGTAAAACTAACCTGTCTCACGACGGTCTAAACTTAGCTCACGTTCCCTTTTGGTGGGTGAACAATCAAACATTTGGTGACTTCTGCCTCACAGTGATAGGAAGAGCCAACATCGAAGGATCAAAAAGCAACGTCGCTGTGAACGCTTGGCTGCCACAAGGCAGTTATCCCTGTGGTAACTTTTTTGACAGCTGTAGCTTCGAACTCCCAAGATCTAAAGGATCGTTAGGACACGTTTTCACGGTTCGTATTCGTACTGGAAATCAGAATCAAACGAGCTTTTACCCTTCTTTTCCACACGAGATTTCTGTTCTCATTGAGCTCATCTTAGGACACTTGCGTTATCTTTTAACAGATGTGCCTCCCCAGCAAAACTCCCCACCTGACAATGTCTCCTTCCTGGATCTGCCTGCAAAGCGAGCCTTGGGTCCAAAAAGAGGCGCAATGCCCCGCTTCGATTCATGGAATAAGTAAAATAACGTTAAAAGTATTGGTATTTTACTTACGCCTTTCGGCTCCCACATATACTACACCTCTCAAATCATTTGACAAAGCCGGACTAGATTCAAGCTAAAAAGGGTCTTCTTTCCCCGCTAATTCTGCCAAGCCCGTTCCATTGGTTGTGGTTTCGCTGGATAGTAGACAAGCACAGAGGGAATCTTGTTAATCCATTCATGCGCATCACTAATTAGATGACGAGGCATTTGGCTACCTTAAGAGAGTCATAGTTACTCCCGCCGTTTACCCGCGCTTGGTAGAATTTCTTCACTTTGACATTCAGAGCATTGGGCAGAAATCTTATTACGTAAACATCCGTTGGGACAATCGCAATGCTTTGTTTTAATTAATCAGTCGCATTCCCCTTGTCCGTACCAGTTCTGAGTTGGCTGTTCGACGCTCGGGGAGGGACCCCGAAGGAACCGTTCCTAGTCCGTCCCCCATCCAGAACGCGGTGACCCGCAGGAGCAGCTCGAGCAGTACAACGACGGGTTCGGGACTGGGATCCACGTGCCTAGCCCTCAGAGCCAATCCTTTTCCCGAAGATACGGATCCATTTTGCAGACTTCCCTTTCCTACATTATTCCATCGACCAGAGGTTATTCACCTTTGAGACCTGATGCGGTTACGAGTACGACCGGGCGTGGACGGCATTCGGTCCCCCAGATTTTCAAGGGCCACCGGGAGCGCACTGTACACCACGCGACGTGCGATGCTCTTCTAGAAGCTGGACCCTACCTCCGGCTGAGCCGATTCCAGGGTGGGCAGGGTATTAAACAGAAAATATAACTCTTCCCGAGGCTCCCGTTGACGTCTCCGGACAGGACTGTGGTCGTACATAGCCTTACGTGCGCCGTACGTGCGACGCCTAGAGTTAGCTGTAACGGGAGCTCTAGAACTCGCCACTCGCCCGAAAGCACTGCCGTTTCCACTCCAAACGCTATTATAAACCGATCTTTAGAAGTTCCCTCGACGGAGCACGGTCTCCCCGCAGACGTCGCTGGCATGTTTTTGTAAGCGCCCAACGCCGTAGCACGGTCGAGCCATCCATGCCGTCAAGCGCTAACACAACACGCCTACTAAGCCCACAGGACACCCTTGACGTCCGCCTGTTTTTGCCTCAGTTGACACGCAGACGTCGCTGGCATGCTTTTGTTGATGCCCTAAAGCATAGCACGGACAAGCCATGCATGCCGTCAAGCGCCCATGTAGCACGCCTACTAAGCCCACAGGACGCCCATGACGTCCGCCTGCCACCGCCTCAAACGCCCTGTAGACGTCGCGGGCATGTTTTTGTAAACGCCCAACGGCATAGCACGGACGACCCATGCATGCCTTCAAGTTCCCATGCAGCACGCATACTAAGCCCACAGGACGCCCTTGACGTTCGCCTGCCTTCGCCTCAGCCGCCCCGCAAACGTCACTAGCATGTTTTTGTAGACGCCCAACGGCTTAGCACGGATGAGCCATGCATGCCATCAAGCGCCCACGAAGCACGCCAATAAGCCTGTAGGATGCCCTTGATGTCCGCCTGCCTTTTCCTCACTCGACCCGTCGACGTCGCCGATGTGTTTTTGTAAACGCCCAATGGCGTAGCACAGATAAGCCATGTATGCCATCAAGCGACAACGCAGCACGCCTACTAATACCAAGTGACGCCTATGCCGTGCGCTGCCCTCGCCTCGATCTGCATCCAACACCTCTACCCCCCTTATATATGCTTGAAAAAGTTTTACCCATGTGACAGGAGTAGACATTGATTTTCCAGAGATCATAATGGTAATGTACAACTCAAATATGCACGTTCTAAGGTACAAACACACATATGCTTTCACAAATGACTTTAATATATATATAAAATATTTTTCAATATTTTTTTAATTTTCTTTTTGGAAATCAAAAAAATTAGTAATAAATTAATAAAAAATAGGGAAAATATCGAAAAAATATGAAATCAACTCTGAAAATTCACAAATAAATATGGGAACCTCAAAATAAAAAATTTAATAAATTTTAATTTTTAAAAGGAGACGTAAAATATTAAAAAGCGTAAAAATAAATTTTAAAATAATGATTATAAGTTGGAAAAATACGGAAATGCTCGAAAACACTTCTAAACATGTCAAATTAATGATAAGATATATATTTGCACAAATAAAAGATATTTCAATATCGTACGAATCGTAGAAGTAATGAAAATGATGCGAAAGAGCCACGTTAGGTGGAAACGTTAGAGAATGGATAGAAAGTCGATGAATATGTTTGTTATGCATGGAGGTTGTTTCAAAATCCTTTGATTCATGTACGTCATGAACATCCGCATGTTTCGTCTAGTTATCAAACAATGTTGCGCAAGCCAAGATCTATGCGGGATGGCCACGGCCGACCGTTGTGTGCAGGAACGTCCGACGACAGTCGATTGTTTGTGTTGTCCAAGGGTTATGACGGCATGCCACGCCCGACGACGGCCGACTGTCTGTGCTGTCCAAGGGCGATGATGGCATGCCACGCCCGACCGTCTGTGTTGTCCAAGGGATCTCACCTTCTCTAGAGCCCCCTTCCAGGGGACTTGGGCCCGGTCTGCCTTTGAGGACACTTCTCCAGACTACAATTCGGACGACGGAGCCGCCTGATTCTAAGGCTGGGATATTCCCGGTTCGCTCGCCGTTACTAGGGGAATCCGTGTAAGTTTCTTTTCCTCCGCTTATTGATATTCTTAAACTCAGCGGGTAATCCCGCCTGACCAGGGGACGCGGTCGGAGCGCCTGGAGAGGCGCAGTGAGGGTCGAAGTCCGGACGTCACGAAGAAGTGGCCGCGACAACAGGAGGGAGTGGAGTTCCAAGCACCCGTTGCGGCGAGGTCCGTCGGCGTGGACTCACATTTAGGGCAGGCGGGTCTTCTAGGAGCACAGAGGCCGACTTCCTCCCCTCGCTAATCCTTGCGATGTGCGGGGGGTGGGAGGGGAGGGGGGCGACGCGATGCGTGACGCCCAGGCAGACATGCCCTCGGCCAAATGGCTTCGGGCGCAACTTGCGTTCATAGACTCGATGGTTCACGTGATTCTGCAATTCACACCAAGTATCGCATTTCGCTACATTCTTCATCGATGTGAGAGTCGAAAAATCTGTTGCTGAGAGTCATTTGTGTTTACAGAGCAGCGCGCATCCCCCCCATGATCCGCAAATGGGGCGCGAGGGGAGGGCTGTCGATTGTAGTATTATTGGCGCTTTCCGCGCCGAGGTTCATTGGTCGCCCGAAGAACTTGCGCGCATCAGGAGACAGGAGGGTGGCGCGCGACGAGCGAGCGCCGCCTCCAGGTGTTTAAAACGAGTTTGCGAGTTATTCTACTGTGCAGGTTTTTACAATGATCCTTCCGCAGGTTCACTTACGGAAACCTTGTTACGATTTCTCCTTCCTCTAAATAATAAGGTTCAATGGACTTCTTGCGACGTCGCGGGTAGCAAACCGCCCACGTCGCCGCGATCCGAACATTTCACAGGATCATTCAAACGGTAGGAGCGACAGGCGGTGTGTACAAAGGGCAGGGACGTAGTCAACGCGAGCTGATGACTCACGCTTACTAGGAATTCCTCGTTGATGACCAACAATTGCAATGATCTATCCCCATCACGATGAAATTTTAAAGATTACCCGGTCCTGTCGGCCAAGGCTATAAGCTCGTTGAATACATCAGTGTAGCGCGCGTGCGGCCCATAACATCTAAGGGCATCACAGACGAGTTATTGCCTCAAACTTCCATGGCCTAAAAGGCCGTAGTACCTCTAAGTAGCTGGCCGCAAAGGGATACCTCCGCATAGCTAGTTAGCAGGCTGAGGTCTCATTCGTTAACGAAATTAACCAGACAAATCGCTCCACCAACTAAGAACGGTCATGCACCACTACCGTAGAATCAAGAAAGATCTCTTAGTATGTCAATCCTTACTATGTCTGGACCTGGTAAGTTTCCCCCTGTTGAGTCAAATTAAGCCGCAGGATCCACTCCTGGTGGAGCCCTTCCGTCAATTCCTTTAAGTTTCTGCCTTGCGACCATACTCCCCTCGGAACCCAAAAACTTTGATTTCTCATAAGGTGCCGGCGGAGTCCTAAAATCAACATCCGCATATCCCTGGTCGGCATCGTTTATGGTTGAGACTAGGACAGTATCTGATCATCTTCGAGCCCCCAACTTTCGTTCTTGATTAATGAAAACATCCTTGGCAAATGCTTTCGCAGTTGTTCGTCTTTCATAAATCCAAGAATTTCACCTCTGACTATGAAATACGAATGCCCCCGACTGTCCCTGTTAATCATTACTCCGATCCCAAAGGCCAACGTAATAGGACGGAAATCCTATAATGTTATCCCATGCTAATGTATACAGAGCGTAGTGTCACGGACTTAGAGTATTCGCTTAGACTCCGTGCAGCACTTGAAAAATTACTCACAATTCTTTCACCATCTCGTAAGCTCAACTAAGCCTTTTAACTCGGAACGCTAAGAGAATAAGAAGAAAGACAAAGAAAGATTTTTGAAGAGAGGACTTGTATTGATTGTTGGACTATTGGATGCTTTACAAATGAAATGATCCTCCTATTTATACTACTCCATAAGGCCTAAGAGTAAATAAATGTTGTTTAACAAGTCCCTAAGTACGTTGACTTTAATACATGTTCTACATTCCTAGAACAAGTCTCTAACTCTTCCAAAAGGCTCCTAGAATTCTCTATTCTGCCTCAAAGTCTTCCAAAAGAATCTAGAAGGCTCTAGAGTCTTCTACAAGCCTCTCCAAGGCTCTAGGGCCGCCTGCCCCATCCAGATGCTGCAAAATTGCTGGAAATGTGGCGGGACGTCACAATCTCCCCCAAATAATGATGCGGCGACCGCGACGCATCGCTGCAAGAACTCCTGAGCTTTGTCCTTGAACTGCCACAAGTCTTCGTACTTCTCCGATGTGGCTTCTTCAGGAGTTTGTCCCTTCCAATGTACGAGAAACATAGCGCTATCTTGTTGTCCTCGTTTTTGTTGGGCTTGGTAATCTATGATGGCTTCAATTTCTCGGTCGTGCGAGGTAGTGAGAGTGATAGGGGCCCGTTGCGATTTGTTCCAGCTGGGATCGTCCTTATCTTCATGATACGACTTAAGGACGCTTGCATGAAAGACCGGGTGGATCTTCAAGTGTGGAGGTAACTCGAACTTGTATGAAATTTTGCCCACCTTGGCAACAATCTTGAATGGACCCTCATATTTACACACTAAGTTATGATGGACGCCTCTTAGTGCCTTAAACTGCCTCGAATTGAACTTTACCAAAACCATGTCGCCTAGTTTGTAGTCCGTGGGACGACGCTTGCGGTCGGCAAACTTTTTCATCCTCTTTGCTACCTTGTCCAAGTAAGACTTGGCAGTGTCAAGTTGTTATGCCCTTCCCTTGGCAAGGTTGTAAGCGCCCAAATGCTTTCCCTCAAACATAGTTGGCAGTGAATGCGGAGTTTGGGGTTGCTGACCCGTTGCCAACTCGAATGGTGTGCGCCCGGTGGATTCACTCCTCTGCAAACTATAAGAAAATTGTACCATGTCTAGGAGCTTAGCCGAATCTTTCTGGTGCGCACTCACATAGTGCCTAAGATAGCACCCTAACAAGAGTTGACGCGTTCAGTAAGGCCGTCACATTGCGGGTGGAAACTTGTGTAAAAGTGAAGTCTTGAGCCAAGAATTTTGAAGAGTTCATTCCAAAAGTTCCTAGTGAAACGAGGATCCCGATCGCTGATGATGTACCTCGGCAGTCCCCAATATTTGACTACATTTTTGAAAAACAACTGAGCGGCTTCCTTGGCGGTGCAACCGGCTGTGGAAGGCATGAAGGTAGCATATTTGGAAAATCTGTCTACCACGACCATAATCGTGCCAAAACCGTTTGACTTCGGCAAAGAAGTGATGAAGTCCATAGTTATGCTCTCTCATGGACAATCTGCTACGGGTAGTGGCTCTAACAGCCCTCCTGGTTGCCTCTGTTCTACCTTGTCTTGTTGGCACACAAGACAAGTCTCAACATAATGCTCAATATCGTCCCGCATACGTGGCCAGAAGTAAAAAGTCTCAATCAACGCTCTCGTTCTTCGCTGCCCTGGATGCACAGCCCACGGTGTGTCGTGGCTTCCTTTTATAATACGCCGTCTGATAGATCCGAACTTGGGTGCATAAACTCTCCGTCTGGTGGTAAGCAAGAATCCATCATCTACCCAAAAACGCCTGGTTTGGCCTTGGGCAGCCCAGCTCCATTATCTTCTTGGCTTCCGGATCGTGTTGCATACTATCTTTGATTGCGTCTTGGATTTCACAACGAGCTGTGGAGATGGTCGCTAGATCAGCCTTCCTGCTTAATGCATCGGCCACTACATTTCCCCTTCCTGGTTTGTACTCCAAGACGTAGTCGAATTCCGCCAGGAAATCTTGCCATCTAGCCTGCTTTGGTGTAATCTTCTTCTGCACTGAAAATAGCTAGTGGCAACATTGTCGGTTTTCACCACGAATTTGGAGCCTAGTAGATATTGTCTCCATGTGCGTAGACAATGTACGATGGTCGTCATCTCCTTTTCTTGCACTCTGTACCGTCGTTCAGCTTCATTTAACTTTCGGCTTTCAAATGCTATTGGGTGTCTCTCCTGCATCAAGACTCCCCAAATGCAAAAATCAGAGGCATCCGTATGAATCTCGAAGGTCTTTGTGAAATCGGGCAGCATCAAGACTATTTCTTCTATAACCGCAGTCTTGAGACCTTCGAATGCTCCCTGGCACTCCTCGCTCCACACCCATGGCTTATTCTTCTTCAATAGCTCGGTCAGTGGGGCGGCTTTAGCGGAGTACCCACTAATGAAACTACGATAATAGTTCGCAAGTCCAAGAAATGAACGCAGCTCGGTCACCTTCGTAGGCGCTTCCCACTCTTGGATCGCCTTGACTTTTGCCTTGTCCATCCGAAGTTTGCCTTGGCTGATAATATGGCCTAAGAAATGTACCTCGCACTTCTCCCGCCATTTGACATAACTTTAATTTAGGACCACATTATCAAAAGTCTTTTTTATTTTCTTAAACTTCTTGTCAAATCAAACTAGGTTATTCTTTATAAAACGCAGGGAGTGGTTAGTTTTATAACATCCAAAATATTTTCAAGTTATTTTGAAAGTAACTTCAACATTTATTTACTTTTTCAATAATAAATATGTCTATGTTATATATATATATATATATATATATATATATATATATATATATATATATATATATATATATATATATATATATATATATATATATATTGAAAATCTTATTTCTTTAAAATGTTTTATTAAATTAGTCTATTCTAAAGCAACGATTATAATCCTGAATTAATTAATTTTTATGAAATTCAAAATATTTTAAAGTTATTTTTTTCAATTTTATAATTTTTAAAACAATAAATATAATATTAATAATTATGTACATAATTAGTATATTTTATAAGTATTTTAAAATCATCACAAAAGATCTTATGTTTTAGTTAAATATTTTGTTATTCACTCCTTTTAAAAAAGGATGACCTAGTTTGACTTGAAACGAAGTTAAAGAAAAGAAAGAAAACTTTTTAATCTTGTGGTTCTAAATTAAAGTTATATCAAATGTATCAAAATGCCCTTTAATCTTGTGGTCTTAAACATGTCACGTGGAAAGTTAAAGTTACAGTGTTGCTAAAAAAGGAAAGTGGTTTTTTTTAAAACAAACTAAAAAGGAAATGGAGACACTCTTTTTGAAACGGAGGGAGTAATTTAGTTTGATTCACATTATGGTTATAATGTTAAATTAATTAGTTCATAATTAAGTTAATTATTTTATTTTATTAAAATTAAGAATCTTAGTTAATCGATAGTAATCATCTTATTTAATTTTACCCAAATTTATGAATTACATTCAATTTTGCTAAGCTTGTTAATTGGTTATAATTGTAACCCATCTAACCATCTTGAAATTACAATTTTAGCCATTTTTTTACCTTACCGTCGAAACCAAATTTGGGCCAATCTCACTTTTCCATTTTCTCCCAGCCAGCCCACTTCTCCAGTCCAGCAAATACGCAATAACAATTTTTCCTCACTTTACCCCAATAGAAAAAATTATTATTTTTTATTAAATAATTATTAATTTTAGTGATATTTTTTTCTTTCTTTTTATTATTTATTACTCTTTACTTTTATTTATATTTTTATATTAGAAGTGACTTGATTCAACATGCCTACTTTATTATTTTAAATGGTATTTTAGTGTTTTTAACTTTATATTATAGTTACGTGTTTTCTTTGTGTGTTATCATCCTTTGTCTTTTAAGCTCCATATTATAGCTACGTGTCTTCCATCTGTATTAGAAGTGGCTTGATTCAACATACCTACTTTATTATTCTAAATGGTATTTCAGTCTTTTTAGCTTTATATTATAGTTATGTGTCTTCTTTCTGTGTTATCATCCTTGTCTTTTCAGCTCCATATTATAGCTACGTGTCTTCCATCTGTATAGTTTCAATTTATTTTCTGTGTCTTCATCATTTATACACCACCGTTTTTTCGGCATTCTATGCAGGTTAGACTCTTTCATTTTTTCATTGAGATTTTTGTATCATCTTTCTTTTCCTCACAATGAAGTTGAGACATATTTCACCATTTTATATTTCTTTTACCATATTTGATTGGGTGTGTGAATATTCAAAATTTGATCCAGGTATGTAACTATTTTCTTCTTTAATTAGGGTTTGTTATTGAATTCGATTTTTCTTGTGTTTTGAAAATCCCAATAATTTTGATTGTTATGATACCAATTTGGGTTGGGTGATTTTCCTATTCTATTTTGGATTGTTAGGAAACTGTATTCAGATTTTTGTTGTGTATTTCAAATGCAATATTTAATGTGATGTTTTGCCGTCAGAATTAACATTATGGGTTTCTTTATTTTAGTTGGGTATCAATTTTCTGGGCTCTTATGAGTTTATTTTGGAGTTTTTTCATAGCTTCTAGGCAATGAAATTGAAAATTTTCCCCATTAGATCCCGACGATATTGCCTTCAACTTATGCATTACCATACTATATTTATTTGGTTTTAGTATCTCTTTTATCTCTTTATGATGTTTCGACAAAAGAAAAATAGCAACATATGAATTTTAGTCGCAAGGGAATGACCTAACGACTGAGAAATAGTTGTGGGGAAATTGGGAACCGTGGTTGGAATACCAATAGAGGAATAACTAAAAAAATGCAGAAATTTCTCTCATCTGCCTAAGTTTAATGGATGGAGTTACTCAATATATGTGTTGCTAGGTCCCTATAGGAATAATTGAAAAAGTGCAAAAATTGCTTGCATCTGCCTAAGCTTAGTTGACGTACTCGCTCGATATATATATTGCTAGGTAGTAGTAAGTACCTAGTGGATTAGTCGAGGTTCACACAAGGTAGCCTAGATACAACAATTATAAAGAGAGAAGTTTATATTGCTTAGGTAAAGTTTATAAGAGTAATTAGCTTGTTTTATCTTTACTTTGTCATATTAGGTTACTTGGTTCTGTTGACGTATGTGTTATGAGAATACATAACCTTCCTAGATTACTATTTGTTTTAATGGTGAAGTAAGGATGTTTTAAGTAGTTGTTTATGCCAAATTTCTCAGATGCTCCTTTTCGTGACACGCTCAGAATATCAGAGGTTAACGGTTTGCAATTACTTGTACCTAAATTGACCTATTGATCTATCAGTAGATCTAGGATAAGTCTACTAACCTCTGGAATTTAAATTATCGTCAATGTTTGAATATATAATGATGTTGTTTTTATGCAAAATAATTCCCTTCTTAACCGACTATCTGGGTTGTGCTGTGAAGGAAAGATTGAAATTCTGAACGATAATGAGGAATAACTCTATAAATTTTCTTGCTTTGGTATTTCCTTTTTCTTTTTTCCAAAACTCAAGAAAGAGTTATCTCCTTTAAAACTTTAAAGAAGTGTCCTCGATTTAATAAGTGAGAAAGGATGTATAAACTGGTAAGATGGGAAAGTTATTGCAGCCATGTTGATTCTTGACATTTTATTTGCAAACTCGGCGTTTAGTTTTTCAATGCTACAATTTATGTTTTTACTATTAAGTTTTGATTTTTGATGGTCTATAGCTAGTGGAATCGTGAAGTTTATTTTCTTGTATTTTTTTTTTGTCATAGTTGATTTCTAGGATGTAGTCTACATTGTGCCTTCTCACACATGTAGTAAAACAATTTGAGCAGTAGTTAAAGGTATGACCAGCAATAACTTTTGGGTCAGTGATCAAGTTTTCACTGTTATCTTTAACATAAAAGACCATATCATTTAACAACGGAAAGGTGAAAGAATTTGATATTTACAACTCCTTTAAAAATTAAGTTGATACGAGTTTATAATTTCAAGAAGTCTTTCCAATTTTAAGGGTATTATTATATTCTTTCCTTGGCTTAATTTAAGGTTTTGGAGGAAAGAATGGGTTGGTAAAGGAGTAGAGTTTTGTAATTTTCAATTATACCTTCATGTTGATATATTTGGCAGTGTTAATTGAAATATTGTTGCTTCTAAGTTTTGATGAGGATCACTTGTTGTTGATAAATGACATACATGTGGTAGAGGCTATAAATTTAAAAAAATTCTATGCTTTCATGCAAAGGCAAGGATTCGACTGGTTGATCTTCACAAAGGCTTTCTAGATATATTGAGAGAAAAAATAGAGTGAGAAATGTGCACATCACGAGTTTGAACAATGTCCTTGATCCAAAGTTGAAAAGTATCTAAGTGGGATTATTTTAGAGATTTTGAACTCTGTCCATATCCAAACTGTTGAGTTTTTTCGATAAACAACTAAGGTATGTCTAGCTAAGTAAAAGGGATTCTTCGACTATTAGATAAAAATGAGTCTTTTCTCGCCTAGATGGATATCTCTTAGTTTTGGTGCATATAGCTCAAACTATATATTTGAAAATGTTCTATTACTTCAATAATCTTATGAAATGGCTTCAAGTTTTTACTTAATACGAAACAGCCTCGCCGTGGAATTACAAAACTTTGATCTTAGGTGCAAGAGTTTTAGTACAGGACCCGTGTTCTAGAATAAGTGACAAATTATTATCCTCTTGAAATACCATTTGAAACACATGCAGCTCAAACTTTCAAACAGAAAAAAATTGATTTTTTTATATTTTCCTATGTAAGTTGAAGTACAATGCAAGTAAATATATTATTTCAATTTTACCATGTTGGGCTTCCTTTCTTGAATCTTACTCCGATAGCACCATATTGCAATTGACTGTGTATTTACTTATGCCCAATCAAAGTTAGAAAAGTGCATCAGGGACATTCATTTGACTTATATTCAGACGTTTTAGCATGGTTCAATTTTTTTTAACGCAATCTGCAATGCTGTGTTTTTTTCAATTTCACTTATATAAGTGAAATTTTGGCCTTTCAATATGTTTCTTCCCCATATTTTTTATTGCAGCTATTGCCTTTATCAGTCTTCACAACATTTCCTACACTAAAATTAGTGTCACTAGGATACCAGTTGTAGCTATTTACGGCCTGTTACTTGATGATGACTAAGACTGAATGAGATTGGAAATTCATCGTTTTGGTGAGATTAATCAAAGTAAGAATTTCATAACTGTGATTTGGTGATGATAGATTGTACACAGACGTGAGTGAAGTTGTTTTGTCGGCTCAAAGTGCATATTCATATTATATTGAAATAAAATGTTGCTGTTGTGACTATTGCTTTAATCTTTCTGTTCAGTATCCCCTTTTAAACTCACTTCTTATGTTATATTTTCTCCTCATTCTTTCTCTTCTCGCATTTTTTGGGCTTCTTCTGGTAAAGTCCTTCACAGATTTGACTCTTTTCCTCGCCAATGTTTCACTCTTTATAGTTTATGTTATGTAATATATGATTATAATAATTTCTTGATTAAGTTTCTGTATTTAGAGTTTAACTTCTTGTTCTTGTGATTTACTGATGTTTTGGTAATATTTCTTATGTGAATTCTTATGTTTTGTTTTATTTAGTTATTCGATGACCCCTTTTGGGCTTCAGAATCAATAATAGTGTTTTGTTTCTTGTGTGTAGTTGCATTCTTCGAAAGGATTTTGATGATCTACTAGACTAGAAAAGATGATCTTATAAAAGTATCTTGGGTTGATCACTTTTGAACAACTAAAAAATATGTCAGTGTCTGATTTGGATAGTACTATTGTTTTGTAATGGATCCGGTCAAGTAACAATTGTTATGTCACTATTATAACTTAACTGGTAGGGCTTTGTGTTCAAAAGCAATTAGTTTATGCCTAGATTTGATACCCAATAAGATGCCTCAATAGTCAAATATCCTATTTTAGGTTAATATCACACTCATTTTATTCCTAACCAAATAATCAAATTATGCAACTTAGCATATATATTGTCAACATTTCTTCTACAACTTATGCTTTCTCCTTTTGTTATTAACATAATATGTACTACTTTTCTGCATTGCACCACCCATTTATCCATTCAACTGTTACAAATGTAGATGGCGTTCACTTCTGCTGTTGATAGCGTGGACTCTGCTGCCTGCTTGTTTCTTGGAAATTGTCAGTTAATTAGATTTTGCAATCACTCATAAACTTTGAAATGATATGCTACTATACTTCTCATTTACTCCTCATATCTACATACTAAATTTATTTTCCCTATTATTTCACAGATACTTTCTGTCTAGAATGAAAAATAATTGCGTGGAATGTAAATAACACAACCATGACAACAAATGAAATAACTGTCATTATAATATCTATATCTATACGTGAGTGTATCTCCATGTATGCACTATCCTTGCATTCAACTCACAAAAATTTTACAACGTAGGGCCGTGCACCTAGTAATAATGCATATCAATACTAAGTCTGCTATATGTATTTTAAATAAATTATACATGCATAATATAAGTATTGTGATTGTTTTTTAAATTTATATATGCTTGTTTAGTAAATTGAAAGATTGTATTATAAGTAAATTAAAATGTGCAATAAATGTATTATCCATTCGTAAAACATATATTATATGTGAATAAAAAATTAATCTTTGTAATATGTATTAAAATTGTATTACTTAAAAGTGATCAAGTAAGAAAAATATTGTTGTTATAAATTATAAATATTGTTTTAATATAGTATAGGAATAAGAATCTGAAAAATATTTCAACTTTGGTTAAATTTGTTATTGCGGTACTAAACTTTCATAAGTATCAATTATCTCCATGAACTATTTAATAATGTATTTTAAAGATATATATGTGCTCACGTGGAGACATTATTATTTGTAATTTTGCATTATTTATTATGTGCACGTGTGTGTATATACATATATATATATAGTATTAAATAGTCTAGGGAAATAAAAGATTGTCATGAAAGTTTAGTATCACAATACAAATTCGATCAAAATTGAATATTTTTCAGATCCTTATTCCTATAATATATTTATACGAGTTTCATAATAATACAAGGGAAAAGGGCATTATTAACCTTTTCCTATAATATACAAGGCGAGAGTTGCCCGTGCAAGCACGGGCTCAACATTGTCAAATTTTGGTGTTCAGTTTTTTGTGATTTAATAAGGGTGGTGTACTCATGGAGACAGAAGCAGACACGCGCACATATATATACATATTGTTTGTTGCCATGACTCTGTTATTTAGATTGGATAGATACATTGTACAGTATTTACAGAATGCTGCCATTTTGACTGTTTTACTGTGATACTCAGCGCTAGACTGGAAGTATCTGTAAAATAAGACTGAGAAATGAATTTAGCATGTACTTATGGGGAGGAGTAAATGTGGTGAATAGTACTTGACTATTTAAGAATTTATTAGTGGTTGCAACCTGTCAATTTCTAAGAAGTAGGTAGCAAAGTTGCTATCGACAACAAAAGTGTTCACCATCAACAATTTAGTAAGTTGAGCAGCCAAAAGGGTGTTGCCAACCATATTGCAAAAAAGTACTAGACTGATAAAGAAAAAGACAAATTATCATGTTATGATATTGACATATAATCATTGGATTTAAATCAATAGAATATTTGACTATGGAAAAGCTTACTGATTCAAATCTAAGTATAAACTATTCAATTGGTGAACTTTCGAGGAAACATGGGTTACCAAAAATAAAAGAGAAAGCATACAGAAGTCTTTATATTAAAAAAAGTAGAAAATGAGTTTAAAATATGTGATACACTAACAAGCAAAAATTGAAGTATCAAGACTTCTATTGGTTTCACACATGATAACCAACACTTAGCTATTGAAAAGTAGAGAAGACAACCCTTCTGTACCAAAGACTCATTTCCATAAGCATTTAAACTTAGCAAAAGACAAGGTCAACTTGATAGTATGGTATCCTAGCGGTAACTTTACTTCTTTTTTGTGTAGCTAACATTTTCCTTTTTGTTATTATAACAATTGAAATTTTGTGATGCATCAAGAGATATATTGTTGGATAAAAATTGGAAGTTGTGTGGAGACAATACCTTTTAGTCTTCCTTTGTCATGATTTGCTTAAGCTTGTGTTTACTACTTTCTAGCGTTGTTAGTGCAGTGAGAGAAGAATGCCCATGATCCATAACATATTTAGGAGTATTTAGCTCTTCACCAGTAATAAAAACAGTGCATAATAATGTGATTGAACCGCTATTAATCATGGAGATAAAAGGAGGAAGGAGAACGTGGATCGTTATCTATAGTAGAAATCACACCAAAATTGCGTACTCCGATAGAGTAAAATCACAATAGTTAGTTTTAAAGTTTTGATTTATCACCAATCTAGTAAAGTTTTTGGTTTTTTTTTATATTCGACTATTCACGAGTATCTAATGAATGTGTTTTTGCTCTAAGATATGACACATTTAGCATGGAATAGAAACAGTGACCTTGAGTATTTGTAGAGTGTACCTTTCTCTGATATTTGAAACATTTCATATGGTCGATGGAGAAGTGACAATGCATGAATTCGTGTTGATATATTTCACTATTTAGCTATCAACTCACCAGTAACAAAAACCAATCGTTCGACTCTTCCATTTCATGACCCTGTTCGATTCTAACATTTAAATTACTGAACGATGATTTTAAATCAGGTTTCGAATCGATCTTTTAGAATTATGCTTCTAGCCTATGTATTATATTGCTGGTATCATTACCACCACACTAAAAATGGTAATCACTTTTGCTAGCATATTATTATACCCCGTTTAAAGTCCTAGATTCGCAAGGTTGTAATGGAAGAAAAAGATTAAATAAGTGCTCTAAGGGAAGACCAAGTTTCGCGGACAAAGCTATTATTGCTGCAAAAGCAGAAGCTGCAGCTGCTGATGTGGTCCGCTTAAGCCGAGAGATGCTCCCATCTAAAATTGAAGGTTGGTTAGGAAAGTTCTTTGTGTTAATATTGAAACATTTTCTTTTGCTTTTTTTAATTGCATTAACCCATGCTAAGCTTATCCATTCATCAATATTTTGCAATGAAAATCTTCTTAGCAATTTGACTTGTTGTCCTCCACAAAAAAGGTACTTTATGGAACGAAGGGACGATTTCTAAGACAGGTCTGAAATGACTGGAAGAGCTTGGATATTCACTCTTATCCAAGGAAACTTATTATATATAAGCAACTATGGAAGGACGTATAGTGTGGATCAGAGTTATATTGGATAGCTGTAACATGTCAATTAATCAATTAGTTATTGCATAAAGCTTGCTCGCTAAAGATATGTTTGATTAGATTAACCAAATAATTAACATAATTCAACTTGCATACCTAAAATGTATATTAGTTATAATGTATATGCGGAAGATAAAACAGTTGGTATATAGCTATAAAGGAAAAGATGATTGCTTCATTTTTTTGTATCAAATATTAGTTGATGTACATGTCTTACCATCGTGAGGCTTAGATCACAATTTTCAGTTTTGAAAGTTGGGACATAAAATGTACTTACTGATAGTCGATGATGGTGAGTTCTTAATTTTTTCTCCCATTTGAGACACATGATGGAGGGCTACAATTTATCACGACGGCAAGAATATCTCGCAGAAAGTAAAGAGTTAATAGTTAGGTAGAATAGTTATGAAAAATGGATTATATGTGTGTTAAGAATAGTGTAAGGATACTTTGAGAAGTACAATGAGTTAGAATATTTTATGATCCCTTGCACTGGCCGTCCCTGAATACTTCCATGATTTCGCTTATCCTATGTCATCTTAAGCCTTAAACAACAATGGTTTTAAAGTTACAGATTCCATTTCTTAAATAGATTGGTATCCATACGAATTTCAATTCAACTTTCCCGAAATTTCACAAAGAAAATCAACAACATCCAACCCAATCAATATCTTTCCGATAACACAAATTATGTCTACAAAACAAAAAAGACTAAAACGTAGATTTATTCATAATTTTTGTGTCCCATTGTCATAATTTTTTAAAATATTTAGTTAATATTTCAAAAATCATAATAAACAAATATAATAACAAAGACACAATGAAGAAGTTTAAATATATTTTCAAGAAATGAAAATTTGTATAAAGAATCAAGCACTCCTACAAACCAAAACTCAAAGGCAACAATATTCCAACTAACACTATCAAATGTAGCAAGTAAGGTTTAACTGAAAAAAATTTATATAAAATTTCACTTATCAATTTGAAAAGCTTTGGAGATTAGATTTTTTCAATTTAGCAGGTTCCAAAAAGTTGTTACGTCACAAAAGTAAATCAGAAAAATGAAACAATGGTTTTTTTTTTAAGAAAACCATAATCACCCCCTGCTCAAATGACACAGAGACGAGAGAATTGAACTCAAGCATGGAATCAAATAAATCAATTACCAACTTTACCTAAAAAGAAACCTCATAATTCACCTTTCCCTAATTCCACAAAGAAAATCAACAACATTCAATCCAAACTGTAACTTTCATATAACACAAATTATGCCTATTAAGCAAAGAGTAAAACATAAATTTAGAGTGACAATAAATGCTCCACATCAAAACTCACAAGCAACCGAACAGAACTCTAGCGCGAAATCAAATCTATCAATAGCCAAATTTAATTAAAAAGAAACCTCACAATTCTTATACCAATTGGTATCTGACCATCTTCACTCTATTTCGCAGATGGTTAGAACTAGAGCAACAACTGCGCCAACACCAACACCGGCAAGGCAAGATGCGTCTGAGCCAGCCATTGGGGCTGTAGCTCGAAGAGGAGTAGTGGCAAGGGGCCGTGGTAGAGGTCGCGGGAGGACGTACTCTAGAGGAAGAGGACAAACACCAGGTCCAGCCAGTACTAGGGCGGTGACTCCTCCACCGACTGAGGAAGTAATAAGAGAGGGTGAGGAAGGGGAGAATGAGCAAGTGCAGAATGAGGAATTACCACCCCAACCTACCCCAGAGATGATTAACCAGGTTCTTGCATATCTTAGCGGGTTATCCGATCAAGGCCAAACGCCTCCAGTGTTTTCTGCACCAGCACCTCAGGTTCCGGGAGTACAACATGCAGCTGCTGTGGCTCCCCGCATGGATGCCTCATTGGAATTAGGCACGTTTTCTCGATTGACTACAGGGCCTATAATGACGAGTGATCAGCATGAACTTTTCACTAAATTCTTGAAATTGAAACCTCCAGTCTTCAAGGGTGCTGAATCTGAGGATGCCTATGATTTTCTGGTTGATTGTCATGAGCTACTACACAAGATGGGCATAGTAGAACGATTTGGCGTCGAGTTTGTGACCTATCAATTTCAGGGGAACGCCAAAATGTGGCGGCGATCGTATGTTGAGTGTCAACAAGCACAGGCACCACCTATGACTTGGGCATCATTCTCTAGCTTGTTTATGGAGAAGTATATACCCCAGACTTTGAGGGATAGGAGGAGGGATGAGTTCCTGAGCCTAGAGCAAGGCAGGATGTCGGTTACTGCTTATGAGGCTAAGTTTCGTGCATTATCCAGGTATGCCACCCAGCTTTGCTTCAGTCCACAAGAGCGGATTCGCCGTTTTGTGAAGGGATTGAGGTCAGATTTGCAGATTCCAGCCTAACAGGTAGCTACTGCAGCAAAATCCTTTCAGGAGGTGGTAGATTTTGTGATAGAAGTGGAGGGAGTGAAGCCAGACGACTTCACCATGACATCAACACCTAAGAAGTTTCGTAAGGGAGGCGAGTTTAGTGGTTCTTACTCCAGAGGGCAGAGTTCAGGAGGTTATCCAGCCCGACCTATTCAGTGTTCACTACAGACTGTAGCTGGGGGTCCACTGCAGACCGGTCAACATTTCTCTGAGTTTGGAGGTTATCCCCAGACTTCATCGTTCTCACAGAGACCTATGCTTGACCCCAGAGAGTGTTATGGATGCGGAGAGACTGGACATATTCAGAGGTTTTGTCCAAAACAGAGTTACAGACCCCCAATAGTCAGAGGTAGATGTGGTCATGGGAGAGGCCGCCATTTTGGAGGACGTGGTGGTCAAGGTAATGGTGGTCATTAAATCAACCGGGGTGGCGGGCAAGCCGGAGCGACTGCAGCACAACATGGTAGGGGCAACGGACAGACAGGTGATAGGGCCCATTGTTATGCTTTTCCTGGGAGGTCTAAAGCAGAGACATCTGATGTTGTTATCACAGGTAATCTTTTGGTTTGTGATTGCATAGCTTCTGTATTATTTGATCTTGGATCCACATTTTCATATGTATCTTCATCATTTGCTACTGGTCTTGATTTACATTGTGATTTGCTTGACATGCCTATTCGTGTTTCTACTCCGGTGGGTGAGTCTGTGATAGTTGAAAAGGTGTATAGGTCTTGTCTTGTGACTTTTGTGGGGAGCAATACTCATGTAGACTTGGTTATCCTAGAAATGGTTGATTTCGATGTAATTCTGGGTATGACTTGGCTTTCTCCAAATTTTGCAATCTTAGATTGTAATGCTAAAACTGTAACGTTGGCCAAGCCTGGGACAGATCCGTTAGTGTGGGAGGGTGACTACACTTCCACTCCAGTTCGTATTATCTCCTTTTTTCGTGCTAAGAGAATGGTTAGTAAAGGGTGTTTAGCTTTCTTGGGACACCTCAGGGATGATACTACCCAAGTACCTTCAATTGAGTCGGTTTCGATAGTCCGTGAGTTTCTGGATGTGTTTCCTGCATACCTTCCCGGTATGCCACCGGATAGAGATATTGATTTCTGTATAGATCTGGAGCCGGGTACTCGCCCCATTTCCATACCCCCTTATAGAATGGCTCCCGCTGAGTTTTGGGAGTTAAAGGCCCAACATGAAGAGTTGTTAGGTAAAGGCTTTATTAGACCAAGTGCATCCCCTTGGGGTGCTCCTGTTTTGTTTGTGAAGAAGAAGGATGGAAGTTTTCGGATGTGCATAGACTACAGGCAACTGAATAAGATAACTGTTAAGAACAAGTATCCTCTTCCTCGCATCGATGATTTGTTCGATCAGTTACAAGGTGCTTGTACCTTCTCAAAAATCGATTTGAGATCTGGTTATCATCAATTGAAAATACGGGCAACGGATGTGCCCAAGACTGCTTTTCGGACCAGGTATGGGCATTATGAGTTCTTAGTAATGTCTTTTGGGCTTACATATGCCCCTAGTGCTTTCATGAGCTTGATGAACGGGATCTTTAAGCCATATCTAGATATGTTTGTCATTGTATTCATTTATGATATACTGGTATACTCAAAGAGCAGGAAAGAACATGAGGAGCACTTGAGAATTGTATTGGAAATGTTGAGGGAGAAAAAGCTTTATGCCAAATTCTCCAAGTGTGAGTTTTTGCTAGATTCATTGTTCTTCTTGGGGCATGTGGTTTCTAAGGATAGAGTGATGGTGGATCCTTCTAAGATCAAAGCAGTGAAGAGTTGGGCAAGACCTATGAATGTTATGGAGGTAAGGAGCTTTGTTGGTTTAGCTAGCTACTACCGTCGATTTGTCAAGGGATTTTCTTCTGTTGCTTCCCAATTGACACATTTGACTAAGTAGAGTGTTCCATTTGTATGGTCCGACGAGTGTGAAGAAAGCTTTCGGAAACTCAAGACCTTGTTGACTACTGCACCAATTCTTACCCTGCCAGTGGAAGGTAAGAATTTCATATTGTGATGCATCCTATTCCGGTTTGGGTGCAGTGCTAATGCAAGAGAAAAATGTAATTGCTTATGCCTCGAGGCAATTAAAGGTGCATGAACGTAATTATCAGACCCACGATTTGGAGTTGGCTGCAGTAGTGTTTGCATTAAAGCAATGGAGACATTATCTATATGGGGTTAAGTGTGAAGTCTATACGGATCATCATAGTTTACAGTATGTCTTTACTCAGAAAGATTTGAATTTGAGACAGAGGAGATGTATGGAACTACTGAAGGACTATGATATTACTATCTTGTACCACCCGGGAAAAGCTAATATTGTGGCAGCTGCTTTAAGTAGGAAGGCAGGGTGCATGGGAAGTCTAGATCTTTTGCAGGTTTCTAGACGCCCATTGGCTAGAGAGGTTCAGAATCTGGCTAATGACTTTATGAGGCTGGAAGTACTAGAGAAGGGAGGATTTTTGGCCTGTGTGGAGGCAAGATCTTCCTTTCTTGACAAGATTAAGGGAAATCAGTTTACTGATGAGAAACTGATTCGGATTCGAGATAAGGTATTGCGAGGAGAGGCTAAAGAAGCAAAAATAGATGAGGAAGGCGTTTTGAGAATTAAGGGAAGGGTATGTGTACCCCGCGTCGATGATTTGATTCACACTATTCTTACAGAGGCTCATAGTTCAAGGTATTCTATACATCCTGGTGCAACCAATATGTATCGTGACTTAAAGCAACATTTTTTGTGGAGTAGGATGAAGCGTGACATTGTTGATTTTGTTGCTCAATGCCCAAATTGTCAGCAGGTAAAGTATGAACACCAGAGGCCTGGAGGGACACTTCAGAGAATGCCCATTCCTGAATGGAAGTGGGAGAGAATTGCAATGAACTTCATGGTTGGTCTTCCAAAGACAATGGGTAAGTATGACTCCATTATGTAATTGTTGACAAATTAACTAAGTCTACTCATTTCATTCCGGTAAAGGTGACTTAGAATTCAGAGAAGTTAGCCAAACTTTACATCTCAGAAATTGTTCGATTTCATGGAGTTCCACTTTCCATCATATAAGATAGAGGTACGCAGTTTACTTCTAAGTTTTGGAAAACATTGCATGCTGAATTAGGTACTAGGTTGGATCTTAGTACTGCATTTCACCCTCAGACCGATGGTCAGTCTGAGCGAACGATTCAGGTTTTGGAGGATATGCATCGTGCATGTGTGATAGAATTTGGTGGTCATTGGGATAACTTCTTACCCTTAGCAGAGTTCTCATACAACAATAGCTATCACTCAATTATTGATATGGCCCCATTTGAGGCACTGTATGGGAGAAGATGTAGGTCTCCCATTGGGTGGTTTGATGCATTTGAGGTTAGACCTTGGGGTACTGACCGTCTGAGGGAATCGTTAGATAAAGTGAAATGCATTCAGGAAAAGCTTCTAGTGGCTCAAAGTAGGCAGAAGGAATATGCAGATCGAAAGGTTAGAGACTTGGAGTTCATGGAGGGTGAACGAGTCTTGCTGAAGGTTTCGCCCATGAAAGGGGTGATGCGGTTTGGTAAGCGAGGTAAGCTTGGTCCGAGGTATATTGGTCCATTTGAAGTTCTGAAGCGCGTGGGGGAGGTAGCTTATGAATTAGCCTTGCCCCCAGGACTGTCAGGAGTGCACCCGGTATTTTATGTGTCTATGCTGAAAAGATACTATGGGGATGGAAACTACATTATTCGTTGGGATTCAGTTCTTCTTGATAAAAATTTGTCTTATGAGCAGGAGCCTGTTGCCATTTTAGATAGAGAAGTCCGCAAGTTGAGATCAAGGGAGATTGCATCCATCAAGATTCAATGGAAGAATCGGCCAGTTGAAGAGTCCACTTGGGAGAAGTAGGCTGATATGCAAGAAAGATATCTACACCTTTTACACATTCAAGTACTCTTTCTCGCCCTTGTTTTTCTTCTTGTGATCGTTCGAGGACGAATGATGGGTAAATTGGTACCTATTGTAACGACCTGTTTAGTCGTTTCGAGCAGTAGAATTATTGTGATAAAAACTGACTGGGTCGATGGAGCACGCGACGGATCGTCATGGTCACGACGGACCGTGACGGACCTCGTCGTCCCACACTTGTGAAATTTCTCCTGTGGCTCCCTTCATTGCCCTCGACGACAGGTAGGACGAACCGTCATAGGCACGACGGTCCATCGAGTGTCTCGTGCCAAAACACTTAAACTTTGAAATTTGGGTACGGGGAATCAACTCTCTGAACTTCGCAACGAAAGTGCAGCACGGACCGTCGTAGACACGACGGACTGTCACAAGTATCTTCGCTAAAATTGACTCTCTGAACTCTGTGACGACCCTGCAGGATGGACCGTCGCACGCACGACGGGCCGTCACGAGCTGCGTAACCTCGACTGTGTCAGATTTCTGCTAAAAGTTTTAAGGGGTGTTTTGGACTATTTATGACAAACTGTATGAAATTAGTGGGTAAGTTTAATAACTTATTTACTTGGGGGGTTAAAGGAGATAACCTTGAAATAAACAGTGGGTTACTTTTATCATCTTTTATACTTAATTATATGATAATTAGGATAAAAGAAAAAGAGTGTGAATAAGAAAAAATAGAAAGAACAGAGAGAAGAGGGGAGAACGAACGAGCGAGAGAAGAGAGAACGAAGTGGAAAGCAAAGACTTTGAGAAGTAGCTTTCTTGATCACGATTCTTCGGTGGAGGTAGGTTATGGTTTATGCTATTCCATAGTAAACTGTAGATAGCGATTGATATGTATTGGGTGGTATTGTAAAGTCTCCTATATGCTTAATTGTGTTGTTGCATGTTGTGATTATGCAAATGGTGATGGATTATAATGATGGTACCGTGGAATCTTAAAAACCTTAAATCCACTCTATTAATGATGATGCCTTGGTATAAAAGAAGGCTTGATGAACTAAAAGAATGAGGTAAATGGATCGGGTGTCACGAACCGACACGTAGTATTAGGGGATCGGGTGTCACGAACCGACACGTAGTATTAGGGGATCGGGTGTCACGAACCGACATGTAGTATTAGGGGATCGGGTGTCACTAACCGACATGTAGTATTAGGGGATCGGGTGTCACGAACCGACACGTAGTATTAGGGGATCGGGTGTCACGAACCGACACGTAGTATTAGGGGATCGGAGTGTCACGTTCCGACACAAGAGGAATAAAGAGAATGAATCTTGAATTATGTTAATATACTCAAACTTAAAGAACCTTTTTCCCAAATGAGTATGGTGTGGAGACTTGAGTCCTCATAGATGTGCTTGGCGTTGTTGTCAAAGGGTTTTGTACTTGTTGTTGTCACCTGTTGAGTATTGTAGTTGGTTTTATATTATTATTCGATATATATTGCTTTCTATTTTGAGTTGGCCGATGATACCTACTCAGTACTTGTGCCTTGTACTGACCCCTACTTGTAATCTTCTTCTTTGTTATTTGTGGAGTGCAGCAAGCGTGCCATCGACTTCGACTCGTCCGCAACTCTAGCCACTCTTCAGTATATCAGAATTCAGGGTGAGCTACTGTTTCTAGCTCGGACTGGACTCTCTCCTTCACGTCTTGAAGTCTTGAAGTTCGGACATGGACATCCTCGTGTTTATTTTAGCTTCTTAATACTCTTAGATTTAGAAACTTGAGGATAGATGTTCTTGATGTGATGAATTCTAGATTTTGGGGGATAGTAATTGATAAATTTTGGAAGTTAATTAATTGATTTCGTTAATAAGTTTTGAGTCTTCCGCATTATGTTTTGTTCATTATGGTTGAAATGTTGGTAAATGTTGGGGTTAGAATTGTTGGTTCGCTCACATAGTAGGATAAGTGTGGGTGCCACTCGCGCCTCGTTTTGGGTCGTGACATAGAGCGAGTAAAAAGCAAACTAAAAATAGTATGTAACATATCAATTTAAGTACAAAAGGATTTGTGAAAATAGATGGCTATTTGTTAGTTTAGTGGCAAATACCTCTTCATCTTGTAATATCATTAATTGATATTTCTTGTTTCCCTCAGTGCTTGTTCGAGGATGACCTCTATCTACCACATGGACTTTACAAGTTCATTCTTCTGCTCATGTCGATTTTGTTGATATTCAACTTTTCTATCATGACTGAAAACTGAGGTTGAAATATGCAAATCAATATCATTAACGGAAGAAGAATGGTATGAAATAGAAAAATATACAAGGGTAAATAGCATTTCAGAAATTTTCTAGACTACCCTGCTCCACCATTTCCCCTCTCTAGCTGAGCTCAAACAACTTAACCAATAAACCTTCCTCCCTACTCGCACTTTCTCGGTTAACTTATACCTTGTTCAATGAACTTAATTTACCTACACTAATATATTTCATGATCAATTACTAATACGGAATTCATTTCCAAAAAATTAATATAAAGCGCCATAATTTAGAGCTTGTTCGGATTGAATTAAAATTTCATCAAATCTTCAAGTTATTTTTAAATTTTGGGAGAGATTTTTAGCTCCATTGATCAGCAAGAAGTTGCTATATGGAGTAGCTATAAGGTTGTTCTTTAATTCAAATGCGTAGTTACAATGTGAGTGTTGACTGTTTCACTTGCTCATTTGTTCTTAAGGCTTGTGTGGGGTTATGAGATTCTTTATGTGGGAGAATTGTTCATGTGTATGTATAGGAATTTGGGTTTCAACCGAATTTAGTTTTGTTAAATGCACTTTTTCATTTGTATGCTACTTCTGGAGCAATAGATGATGTTATCTTTCTGTTACCCTAGATCAGTAAGTCCATTCGAGTATGAATAATTGAACATCCTTAAACTCCAAGCTAAACCACAAGAGCCTAGAAAACTGATTCTGATGGAGAACTCATATATGAACAGAGGAAGTTCAAAAGGTTTTTGATTAAAGAAACCCCTAACTAAAACAAAGAAACTCATAATTCCGAAGGAAAAAGACCAAACTAATTAGTGCATGTGAGAAAACACATGAATTACTTTACTCTTATAGTAGAAAAGGTTAGTAAAAACTGCAATTTGGATGCTAAATTTTGTTCAATTTCTGCTCTTTTCTTATCTCTCGGATATTTGATTGATAGGTCGAAGAACAAATGGAAAGTCAAAGAATCATACTGCACAGAATCAGTCCTACAAGGCTCACAGGACTGGAATCAAGAAGCCAAAGAGTCATCGTCACAGCTCCACCAAAGGGGTATGTAAAAAAGAACCCAACTTTTATTTACAGATTTTGCTTCTCTTGATATTTTTCTATTGATATCAATCTCTTTTACAACTTTGGCTGTTGGGTACATTAGCTCCTGTTACGCTGTAAATTTAAAATTTGAGTTGATGAAGTGTTAACTTTGGAATATGAAAATTGTGTTTGAACACCAAGGATGTAGTTTTCCAATAATCTAATATAAAACAGGGAAGCATAATCACCCAACCAAAAGGATAATCCAACATCAATAACAAATTCAAATAAAAAAATAAGAAAACACTTCCGCATACAGATCAAATTTGGAACTTTGATTTTGACGAAGAGGAAGATGACAAAAAAAAAAACCTCAACTGAATCATGTAAAAATCACACTAGAGAATGCTGAAGAGAAAACTGAACATTGATGTGCACACGGTGGAGAAGACACATCAGAATAAGGAACTGAAATGACAAAATTGTGAAGCCAGGACGAAGACACGTATACTTTTTAGAAAATGAAATGACCAAACTACCCTTGAGAGAAGTGAAACAGACATGTTGAAACAAGCCTTTTCTAATATAAACTAGGTAGACATGGCACGTGCAAGCACGGGCCCGACGTTGAAATATATTTACGAGCTAAATGCTTGTATACAGAGAGACACACGTATTTCGTTTACATGTTGCACTATATAGTGTTGCATCTTGCCTACATTACGATATTTGAAAAAAAGTATCTGCGGATAATGTAAAAATTAGTTCAGATTCAAAGCGGAATATTTAGCTATACATGTCTTTTTATAGCAAGTCAGAGTTCCCTTCACACCAATCAATGTTTTAATCTAATAAATCTCCCTATCTTTTTCAGTATTTTTGTAATAACCTGCAATAATTTTTCAATTTTTCCTTAGCCTTGTTAGGAGAATTCTTGTCTCTCATATATGGAAAATACCATTCTTTCAAACCCTATTTTTGAGTTCACTACATTCTAACCCAATACCGGCCAAGAAAAGAACATGCCACAACTAATATTAATTAAGTTGCGGTCAATTACATAAATGTCCACGATTATAACAAGAGAAATATAACACTTCTAATGCTCAACTATCAAGTAAAAACATCTGTAAGCTACCATTAAGATTGGTGATATCTTTTTTCCAGATTCATTATATTTTCGTTTATGAAGATGTCTTCTTTTTTTCCCAAGAGTTTTTTAACCGAATGTCTAAAGGGACTCCTACGAGTGAATGTTGTGGAGCAGGTTAATAACCACATATAATGTGAAATTCTAAGGAGATGCATTCACAGGCGAAGTATATTCCTAATTCTTGCAACAGAAGAATGAAAAAACTTCATTACAATTGCAAAGTTATCATTAAAGAGATTCATCCTATTAAGGCATATACTCACTTAACCGTATACATGAGAAAGATACATTGTTAATCATAGCAAGAATCTAAGCCTAATGATTATGTAAAAGCACAATTGTAAAACCAAACACTAAGATAGTGGAAGAAGCAAAAAGCTCCAAATTCAGTTGAAACAAACAATACAAACATATATAAATATCTCGGAAGACATAAATTTGATTAAACAAAAAACACAAGTTGAAATCAATCTAAAAGCAAAGAAAGCACATAGTAGGATAGTAAACCCACAAAATGAAAGAGATACATACATACATTACATGAAAAATGAAGTAAACTGGATTGGGAGGTTAACAAAATCTTCTTTGTTGTGTGGTGACAAAGCGTGACACCATTGACTCCACCTCTAAACTCTCCTTCAAGTTTACAACTAACATTACTATATTCTAATGAACTCCTTAGTATCTTGATCTCGATAGAAACTTAATCACATCGAATATTTATATTCAATGGGCATGTCAATAACGATGTTGGGATTATCACCAAATTGGGCTGCCATAGTCAATAAACATAGTAATTGAGGCATGAAAAATGTAATTCTTAGATCTTAAAATGTTCAATATAAGGAAGAACCAATGCATCACACTTATGATGAGAGTCTTTTCTTCCTTCATTTTTTTAATGCTTAAATAAAAGATATCCTATCTAAAAATGCAATACATGAAATTTCATCTATGCGTTATTGTTGAATATGTTATAGTGAACTTCCGTCTGCTAGAGTCACTACTTTAGCAATTAATTAAGACATTTCATAATATAATTACAAAGAAAAGAGAAAAGAATGCAAATAAACTACTTATTATATTATAAAAAAAAGTAAAACATATCAAATGTTTACCTTGTCAACCTTCTAATCTAATCAAATACTCTTTTCTCGATTTCACCTTTATGCGCTATGAAATCTATTTTCTCCTTAATCTTCATTTCAACTTCCTCTTTTTATTCTCTCAACCTGTTTTCAAACTGATCAGCTTGTGCATGAACCTTTTCAACTTTCTTTTAGTATTCTCCTTTTCTATACAAAACAACACGACTTATGGTGCTACGACTTACATCAACACTACAAAGACATTTTCATGAAACAAAGGATCATACAAAGTGAACTTGCTAATTTGAGGGTTTCACCTGCAGAAATTTGAGGGTTTCACCTACAGAAAGGTCAACTCAGTTGACAATGACTTGATACACCATTTACATAGATACCAAAACATACATGGAGTTAGGAACAAGAAACAAGATGGCTAGTTTTAATATCTCATCATTTTTTTCTTTTCTAAAATGCTCCCTTAAAATGATGGTGGCCATTGATAATGCCAAGCTAACCAAAAAGTTGATTCGCTATAAAATAAAGCTGTCTTGAATTTTTTTCTTCTTTAATTGCACCAGTAATCCATATGAACCAAAAGAAGGCCAAATTAATTACTACATGTGACAAAAAAACATTGAAACACAACATTAGCGAATGAAATAATGAAACAAAAAAATTTCTCCCAAGCAAAAGCAAAAATAGAACATCAACAACAAACTCAAATTGAAAAAAAATTACAAGTATGAAGAGACCCAGATCGAATTCATGAACAAAACAATGTGAAAATAACAACACACTAGCCAGAAATAGATGGGAGAAATCAAAAATTGATATTTGTTAATATAAAAAAGCGAAAAAATCAAAACATCACAGCAGACTTAAATCTATTTTTTTCTCAAGATTATCAAACTGAGCCAAAAATCAATTTTAATCGTTCATTACCTAAACGAATATTGAGATATTTGAGTAGACGATGGAAGAAACTTCCCAGATAAAGAAGAGGAACAATTGTTCACTAACAAGAAGGAATTGATGCACAAACAATAACAATGGAATAAGTGAAGATGAAGGGATACGTAAACAATGATGTGAAACATTCAAGACACCTTTGCAGAAACACTAAGCTATTTGAAAATACCCTCAAATTTGAAATAGAAGACATTAACCACACATACTGAAACAAGCCATTTCTATTATAGTAAGTAATATATATATATATATATATATATGTGTGTGTGTGTGTGTGTGTGTGTGTGTGTGTGTGTGATAGCGTTCAAAATAACAACAATACTAATAGACCAAACCTACGTTCTCTTTTTTCAGACGCAAAGAACAGCAGACGAATCAATCTGACAAAATCGGAAAAAAGCTGTGACCTATGACCCATCAGCATCAGTAGCGATTCCAAATGGCGGAGCACTTTCCCGCGTCATCCTACAAGGCTGCACAATGTGCTTTTACTGTAGCCTCGAAAAGGACCAGTGGATTCAATAATCCAATGGTTTTGCTTAAATCGTCCACGCTTTCCCTATAAATAGGCGTTATCTCCTCATATATCTCAAGGAGAAAAGTTGGATATGAGGGAATTTTAACAGAAAATTATTTATATTTTAGATTGAAATGATGAAGATCTAGTGCTTGTTTTTATTTGTATTGATTCGCTTCTTCCCCGAGTTAAGCTTAATGGTGTAAAAGCTTCAGTGCTAGTCTCCCTCCCTGCTTCTGAAAAGGTAATTTCCTCTCGTTCAATTTCTCCTGTTTTGTTTGAATGTAGTTTCAGCATTATAGCTTAATTTTCATGCAGTTTTTTTTGAAGTGTAGTTAAATCTTACTCAGATTCATGTCTTGATTCTAATCCTAAATTAAGCTTTTAGAAGATAAATTATGATTGACAAATGTTGCTCAGTGTTATAGTAGCCCAAAGATAATAAGCCTTCATCAATTTTCATTTGGATTACTATGTTTTACTAACGATGAGCTATTGGTTGAGTTATATGTTTGGATTGATTTCTTTATTTATTTTTGAATCAAAGGATTAAATTTTCATTTCGAATGGTCGAGTTGACTCGTCCCTAACATTCATGAACCCTATTGTTCTGTTTACATAACTGTTTAAGTTGCAATGTACAATGTTTTCTTTGTTTTAGATGCAGATATAATGAAATCCGTTGGTGTATGATAATGAAATTTACCATAAAGATGAGCAACTCAGTTGAATAAATGTTGGTGTTTCCTTTTCGTTGGATGTTTTTGTAGACAATAAAATTTGCGTCAAGAAAACAATAATCAAGAACGAAAAGTTATAGCAATAATCAATTTTATTATTACAAATGCGAATGTTACAATCTCTATGATTTCTCTAAATTTGCCTTTTCAAATGTACATTCAACGGCTTTAAAGCTTGTTCTTGAATCTCTAATGAACTTGAACTTTATCTTGATCTTAACTTTTATTTGAATTAAAGGGTTTCGAGCTTGTTCTTGAATCTCGATGGTCTTGATTTTGATCGTTTTTGAACTTGAATTTTTAAACCTATAGCTTTCTAGAGAATAAAATGACGTTTGTACCATGAATTTTCTCTAGCTTCTTGTTTAGAATTTTTTGTCTCTTTTTTGAATTACGAGGACCCCTATTTATAGTTTTAGAATAGAGAGTTGCTATTGGAATAGACCAATCAGATTTAAGTGAAATGATATATGAACTTTATGGAGTGGACTTGTCATCTTTGACGCATGTCATGATTCTATTGGTTTTTTATTTGACTTGGCATGCCACGTCATTTGTACATGTGGCGCCAAGATGAGCTCTAGAATGAGATGAAATTGGGCTTAACAAATAGGGTTCAGCCATTGTAGCCCAAATCAATTAATTTAGACTTTTATATTTATTGAATTTAGATATTCAATTCAATTGTATCAATGCACAATATTTATTTGGATTAATATATTTATGAATTTAATATAAGACGGATTTTTTTATAAATTTATATTTACTAAATTTTAAAGGATTACAAATGCCCCCTACTTCAAGTTTTGTCGAGATATTTTATCGTTTAGAGACTGGGCTTGAAGCATTAACCAGTTACTAAATTCACCTTAGTTAAAAATAAATTATAATTGAATTAGGAATTGTAATCCTACTCAATTTCATATTCATATATATGTTTTATTGTTTTAGTTAAAAAGAAATTGTAATTGTACTAGGAATTGTAATCCTACTCAATTTCATATTGATATATATGTCTTATTGCCTTAGTAAAAAAGAAATTGTAATTCAACTTGGAATTATAATCCTACTCAATTTCATATTTATATATATGTTTTATTGCCCATGACATAAAGAAATTGTAAATGAGAAAAGAATTTTTATTCCCACCACATGACATCTATAAATAGATACATTGTCTCCACAATTTTATCTTCAATTATAGATTGCGAGCATACGACAAAAGGGAATGTTCAAGGTAATCTTCCTCTTTTTTTCTTGTTTTTCCCACTTTTTTACAGCTACACGTGTCTGTCGTAGAAAATTCATATTTCATTGTAGAAAAATCAAAATCATGAATTATTTGATTTTTAAGAAAATAGGCTTCTCGATCTCTAACATATTCAAAATTCAATATTTAATACGTTTAGAATATTTCAAGATGATTTTTGAAGTTAGCTCTAGATTCTCTCACGCTAAAATTTTTTAAATTTGTGACTTTATTAAAAATCTCGTGTCTTGACGTAGGAACGATGAAATCGCAATCCACTTGATGATTCCGAATCTAGACACAAAGGTCTACAACATATCCATGATTTAAGATTTAATACCTTTCGAGTCTCAAACAACTTGACGGGTAACAATCTCTCCTTCACTTGTAATTTCCTCCTTTTTGTTTTCTTTTGTATATCAACAAAAACAATTTTATATTTTACGGAGGCTACAAAATGGAAAGATTTATTACACAAAAATGTGTTTGACGTCCCTGCCTTAAAATAAATAAATAAATAATACTCTTAAGGTGTTACATGGCCCCGAATGCTTAACCAACTTGATTTTTTACGAGAATACCGTGTAACACTCTTGCTTTGAAAAAACTCAAGGTGTTACAAGGCTCTGAATGCTTATGAACTTGAAGTTTAACTAGAATACCGTATAACACTCAAGCCTTGAAAAATAAACTCAAGGGGTTATAAGGTTCCAAGTGCTTAACCAACTTGAAGATTTACTAAAATACTCTGTAACGCTCCCGCCTTGAAATAAACTCAAGGTGTTACAAGGTTTTAAATGCTTAACCATAAAACTTTATTGGAATATCGTATAACGCTCCGGCCTTGAAAATAAAATTACGGTGTTACAAGGTCCCGAATTCTTTATCAACTTGAACCTTTACTAAAATACCGTGTAATGTTTCCGCCTTGAAAATAAATTCAATTTGTTACAATATCTTCAATACTTAACCAGCTTGAGGCAGGATAAACTCGTGAAAAGACCAGCTTAAGGTGCAAATATTATCCACTTAAAGGCATGAAAATTTGAAGATCCTTTTAAAGATAAATTCGTGGAAACTCTAGATTAAGGTGCAAAGGGAAAAGTTTGTCCACCTTAAGACATAGAAATTTAAAGATTCATTGAAAGATAAATTTGCAACAAAGCTAGATTAAGGTGCAAAGAGATAAATATTGTCCACCTTAAGGTATGAAAATTTAAAGATCCTCTTAAATATACACCAGTGAAAAGGCCAACTTAAGGTTCAAAGGGACAAATCTCGTTCAATTTAAGACATGAAAATTTAAAGATTTTTTAAGTATACACCCGTGAAAAGGCCTAGCTTAAGGTGCAAAGGGACAAGTTTGTCTACCTTAAAGCATATAAATTCAAAGATCTATTGAAGGATAATCCGAAACAAGGCTAGCTTAAGGTGCAAAAGGGACAAACCTCGCCCACCTTAAGGTATGAAATTCAATTACATGCGCATTTGGAGACTTTGGAGACTTTGGAGACTTTTACTTACATACTTGAAGTCTTACCTTCATACTTAGAGGATTTGAATACTTCAACTTGTATACTTAGAGGATTTGGATACTTCAAATAATAAACTCGAAGAATATAAAGACTTCAATTTGCATACTTAATCTAATTTAAAGACTTCAACTGTACTAATAAGAGATTCATATTTTATAATGGCTTGCCCCCCTCCATTGACCCTTCAATACTTCGTACAAATCATAAGTTTGATGAGACAAAAGATAAAATAAAATACATATTGCTTTGTATTTCATGCAACAAATCAAATGGTAACTTTTGTTTTGACACTCATGAAACTGAGCTTAGAATATGGTTCTAAGCGCCTATGTACCTCAATGAAGAAGATCAAGTCACAACGTAGTTTTGGGGGACTGCGTGATGTTTTTTTTGTGTGTCGTACACAGTTTATACTCTTGCGGCAAGTAGTGACATGTAGTTAAGGCTCGTATCTTAAGGAGCATCATCTTATTTCAAGGGTAGTACATCTTTAGGAATTTGACATTAATAGGACCGATTCTTAAGCCATCAACATCAACCAGCTTGTAAGCACCATTTAAATATGTTTCTTGTACGACATATGGTCCATCCCACTTTGAGGTAAATTTTCCCTTGACTTGTGCGAAGTAATGATAGGTCTTCTTACAGCGAGAACTTGTCCTCCAACTTGAAAGCACCTCAAGCGAAACTTCTTATTGAAAGCATGAGATAGACGATCATAATAATATTCAAGGTTTTGTTGGGCTTCTAGCCTCTTTTCATTGAGTGCTTCTAATTCAATAAGACACAATCGATCATTTTCTTCCTCAGTGAGCCCATCATGAATAGCAAGTCTCAAGGAAGGTATTTGATGCTCAAGTGGCAGGACTGCTTCAACTCCAAAAGCAAGTGAATACGGTGTTGTTTGAGTTGGAGTGTGATATGTTGTCCTATATGCCCACAAAGCTTCTTCCATTCTTTCATGCCAATCCCGTTTGGATTTGGAGACAAATTTCTTGAGTAGGTTGGATAGAGTCTTATTGAATGCTTCAGCAAGACCATTGGTGGCAGCATGGTACATTGAAGATTTACGCTACTTGAAACCAAAGAGATCACAAATCTTGTTCATTAACTTGTTATCAAATGGCTTGCCATTATCTGTTATTATATAGCGAGAGATGCCAAAGCAATAGATAATATTTACTCGGATAAAATTCGTCCCATTTTCTTTTTTCACTTCTTTAAGAGCGACAACTTCAGACCATTTTGAAAAGTAATAAGTTGCAGCCCAGCCGAGATGTACAAGTGTCCACCAAATTACTTTTGTAGTGGTCCCACAATATCCAAGCCCCAGGCGTTAAATGGACAAGATGCGATAGTTGTGTGCAGTACTTTGGGCTGGTGATGTAGGAAATTCACATGAAATTGACAAACATTTCACCTCCGAGCATAATCTAAGAAATCTTTCACCATGGTTGGCCAATAATATCCCATCCTTGTTATATGAAAGTGGAGTTTAGGTCAAGATTGATATGATCCACACACTCCGAAGTGTGCTTCTTGCAGAGCTTGAATTGCTTCTTTCTATCCCAAACATCGTAATAGCACACTCTCAAATGATTCTCTATATAATGTGTCCTTGTAGTAAAGGAAACGAGGTACACACCGACGAATGTCAGTCCTTCTCTTTGGATTTTCTGAAAGTATCCCATAACACATGTAGTCAGCAATGGGTTGTCTCCAATTTTCCTCTACGGATTCAGAAACGGCAACAAGATGCTCAAACTCATTTTCTATATATTCTTACTCATTTGGTGTTGGTACTATCCATTTTTGACAAATAGTAACTTTTGTTTGATCAGGAAGGGTTAGCGTTGAAGCTAGTGCAACCAATGCATCAGCTCTTTTATTTTTTGTTCTACGCACATGTTGAAGGATTACATTTTAAAGCCATCCTATTAACTTTTGAGGATAATCATGATATGGACGCAATTAAAGTTTCTTCACCTCATAACTTTTCAAGAGTTGGTTGATCACCAACTGAGAGTCTTCAAAGACTTGTAAGTGTAATTTCTTCACGTCGATAACGATCTCAAGTCCAAGTATCAATGCTTGGTATTCAACTACATTGTTAGAGCAACATTGCTTCAAAGTAAGGGAGAATGGTAGGATCTCTTTCTTGTGAAATGATGAACACTACGCCAGCGCCAGCTCCGCCACGACGTGCAGCCCCATCAAACTACATTCTCCAAGGAGGTTGAATTTTGATTGACATCGCATCTTTATCAGGAAGAGCATGAGTTAACTCCTAGATATCAGATGGTCTGCCAAGAAATCCGCTAATGCTTGTCCCTTCAAAGATTTTTTAGGGTCCCTTCACAGATTTTTGAGGGATTTACACAATATCAGATTGTTGGAATTGGAGGTACCATCTTGCTAGTTGGGCACTAAGGATACGTTTTGACATAATAAACTTGATAGGATTTGCTCTAGAGATAAGACGGAAAACATGAGCTTGAAAATAATGCTTCATCTTTTCGTAAAAGTTGCAACTTTTCATAAAAGTCGCAACATTTCATAAAAGTCACAACTCTTCATAAAAGTCGCAACTCTTCTTTTTCCATTCACACCTTTTTTAAAATCCAACAATCCCCTTCATGAATGGAGAATGACTCGAAGAAAGAGAAATGGACAAGTATGTGTACTCTACAAGCAAGAACTAATTGCATCTGGATAAGTAGGTTTTCCTTGGATTTTCCGCAGCGAACATATATCGTATATACTCGGACAATCGGTAGATGTGATATCTTTGAACCGTTGAACTTTGGTGTATACCTAGACAACCATATTTCACACAATAAACCCTTTATGGTTCTTACGGTTGTATTTATTTTAGCCATGAACACCTCCTGGTTTCATGAGTGTATAGAGAGATGGACTTTTGACAATCATCATCATTGAAGCGGCTTACACTTCACACTAACATAGGTGATTCCTAGCTCTGTTATCGCGTATATACAGTATTTGGTCAACTCTGTCAAACATAACAAACCATTAAAATCATTAATCTTTATTAACTTATTAACAAACCTTAATGTTGTATCCTTGTCCCTGAGCATTGTCTTCATTATGAGAATGGGTTGAGTTTGTTGAAAATGCCGAACCGGCATTCACAACTTTGTTTTTCTCCTTGAATCTAGCTCTTGGGATCTCCAGTTTGCTATATAGAGTTACCGCCATGATGACTTATCCTAAGACGTAAATTCATTCCCTTAGATGGTCTTTTAACTTCCTCTCTAATTAGGCCTCTTTGTAAGTGGATTCGGCACATTATCCTTTGACTTTATGTAGTCAATTCTGATAATTCCACTAGAGAGTAGTTTTCTAACGGTATCATGTCTATGTCGTATATGATGAGACTTTTCGTTATACGTCATGCTCCATGCCCTACCTATTGCATCTTGATTATGAAAGTGTATGTATACTAATGCCAATGGTTTGGGCCAAAATAGAATATCTATCAAGAAATTTCGAAGTCTTTCAACTTATTCACCGACCTTATCTATAGCACCTAGCTCAAAGAACATTGTAGAGCTAGAGATACATTTCTCTTTTGAAATATTTCTAAGAGACTGATCCTCTTCCAATAGTAAATACATATCCACTCGTGAATTATACTTCATTCGTCCGATTATTCAATTTGCATCATTATATCTTTCAATATTGTTGGATATTGTTATAATGCAAGACATAATTTTAAGTATTATTTTAAATACTCCAAAATTCTATTTATTGTCATGTTATGAATTTATTTGGATCACTTGTGAACCGACTCAGTTTAAAATAGCAAATTCTATATCTGATCGCACGCACTATATGATATACATCATGCTTCCCAAAACTGTAGCACAATCCAATTGTGTGTCGCTTTTGTTTTCACTCTTTTGAAATGCAAAGCTCACATTTATTGGAGACTTGACGATATTGACATCCAAATATTTGAACTAGTTAAGTACTTTTTCAATGCAATGTGACCGTGAAACGCTAAAGATTATGGATTTCTACGAATTCTTATATTTAGATCTCATTAGAAACTAGAATAATTTTCATTCCACTTGCTTTATAGCATATGTTCAGTATATCACCAATATACAAAAAAACAATGACATTATGATTTTAATGTGAACACCATTATCACTTCCATCATTCTTCAATCCATTTGCCGACATGGTTTGATCAAATTATGTCATTGTTTGGGTGTTTTGATAATGTGACTTAACAAGTTCACATTTTTTATTTATCAGGAATCAGAAAATCCTCGGGTTGTTCAATGTAAATTTCTTCCTCCAATTCTAGATTTAAGAAAGTTCTTTTCACATTCATTTGATGAATTCGGAAGTCATATACCACACTAATAATTTTTTTCATCCAAATGGATGTAATTCTATTTACTAACGAGTATATATATATTGAAAAGATCAAAACCTTATTTTTTTGTCTTAAGACTTTTACACAAAGTCTTGCTTTATATTTTTCAACAGTTCCATCAACTGTTATTTTACTTCTAAAGATTTACTTTGAACGCAAAGGTTTATTTTTTTTTGAAGAAGATCAATTAACTTTCAATATTGTTTATTGACACCATCTTTCCAAAGAATGAGTTTACAGAAGACACAGAAAATGTTACAAAATCATATTCGAAGAAAGTAAATGTCCTTTAACATTTATCAAGCCTCTCAATCTCTTTATTAAGTACATTATCCATTTCATTTCGTAGGCCTTTTAGAACCTTCTCTAGACTACTCAAGTGTAATTTTACAGTCCACAGTCATAGTTCCTATTTTAATTCTTTTAGGAATAGGAACTTGGACTTTGACTAGATACCCCCACACTTTGAAATATTTCAAGTTGAATTGCCTTCCTTTCCATTTCTCATATGGAAAAGATTGTATTCTGATCAAACAAAAAAAATCTTTCTAAAAAGATAAAACTTTTTGTTGTTCCCTTTTGCATTAAGGATAGTTCCTCCACACAAATTTTGTGTAAACCCGAACTTATAAATAATGCATCCATAATTTCTTTCAACGTTCAGTTTTTTATTAGATTGAGGTGAATATTGCTGTAGTTTGATGGATATTCTACTTTCCAAACATATTTCTGCAGAATGAGATTTATACTCTCCATTCTTATCACTTCTTATATTTATTTTGCACAGATTTTCAACTTTCGATATTACATTGTTTGGAAATTTTTATTGCTTCATCCTTACCATTCAGCAAATAGACATAGTCAATTTTAGTGCAATTCTCAATAAAAAGTAACAAATACTTTTTCCCACAATGACATGGTGTTAACTTCATATCACAAATGTCAGTGTAAATCAATTCTAAGGGATTAGAATTCCTTTCAACATATTTATAAGAATGCTCAACATACTTAGATTCCACAAAAACTTTGCATTTTTATTTATTGCACTCAAAGTTAGGCAAAACTTCTGAGTTTATCAGTTTTCCTTAAAAGGTTTTGTAATTGACATGCCCCTAAGGTACATGTCACAAACATTGACTCAAGCAAGTAAGAACAAATAAAAACATTGAGTTCGTAAAGCTCTTCGCGAGGTAGTTTTTTCCTCACTAATATTTTATTTCTATTTCTTACAATTTTGTGTGATACAAATATTGGTTATATTGTCAAATGTCCTTATTCAGAAGGACATTTTCATAACTTTCTATGATTGTTACAGAACTACCCATGAACAAAGTTTCATCGGGTTCAATAAAGACAATATAGTCCAAATGTAATTTTTACAAAATAAATGACAATTCACCAATATTCATGTGTATGCAAATACTTTTATTATAATAGACATATCTTTTCATGAAAAATCACAACATTAAGTGATTTTTTTTTTCAATAAAAGAACACAATTATTTTGAACAAGTACATATATAATTTGGATATTTTATACTAGTCACACTATATACTAGTAATAGAGACACTCAACAATCACAATACAAAATATACTCCAAGAATTTTGTGGGTATAACATAATACAAAAGTATCATTGAATTTCATATCTTTTGCTCCAAAGTTAAATTAGATACCAAGTGTAATCATAAGCAAATAACCCCCACATTTCAAATGTGATCTCAAAAATATTTTTCAAGTATTTGAAAATAGTTTTTCCACATATTTTAATGTTGGAAACTTTATTCTACGAAAGAATGATAGTGCTGCAATTCTCTTTGACAATGTTTGGTTTATAGAAAATCCAAAGTACAATATTGATTTATTATGTGAAGTTTTCATATTCTTCAAAGCAATTGCATAGTCCAATTTATTCAGAATATACAAAAGTTTTTAGTGTACAAAAATCAGACACACTAACATTTCTCATGGAGTACAAAACTACAAAAGTTTTTTTTTCTCCAAACAGAATAACACATATTCTTCATCACATAGAAATGTTTTTCTTATCAAATAGTCTTCCAACTATAACATTTTGACATACTATTTATCAAACAAAAATATGCATCTCTCATTTTTGCGAACTAAAGAATTTTAAAAGCAACGATATTTGCAAGGTAAAATTCATTCCACAACATATGATTTGCAGATCTTTTTTCAAAGATACACATAATAAGGTAACGAATTATGGAGTCTACTTCCATGATCAGATTCTCTCAATCAGTAGAATACAAAAAATACTAACAGTATATAAATTTCCTTAAGATTGTTGTTCATCTTGTATCTCAAACATACATAGAACAAAACTTTGAACATCATAGTAAGACAACAAAGTTTAAGAATATTTTCACAACTAGAAAATTAAAACTAGTAGAGAAACTAGAATCAGAAACAGATTTAAGAAAAAAATATACGAAATATTTTTTTACAAAAGAATTATTGTTAATATGTGTCTAAAGAATCTTACTGATTCCAATAAATTTTGCGAAAACACGAAGTTACCAAGTTTAATGAACCTGTGAAGAACAAAAGAATAGAAGAACTGAAATTAATTCACAAATCTAAAATTTGTAAAACACGTACAAGAATCTTTAAAATTTTCAATAGGAAAAATATCAAGTCCATTGAACTCACAGTGTCCCCTTAAAGAAAATTATTCCCCTCTAGTATACGAGGTTTTATTTGTAATATGACCTCCCATGGTAAAATGATCCCAATCACCAGAGTATAGATACCAAGAACTCCGGTGTCAGCGAACCACTCAACGACAGTAAAGTACACTTAGAATACTAGATTTAGTAGTTGAAGAAGAAGTCCATGAATTCTATATTAAAATGAGAGGAAATCCCTCAATTTATAGAAAGTAAAGGGTAGTGCAAAAAGGTTCTTATTCTGCCTTACCGGAAAGGTCACAAACCTTTGAAAAAGTCACAATCTTTCAGAAAGGTCGTCACCTTTCATAAAAGTCAGAACTTTTCATAAAAGTCGTAACTTTTTATAAAAGTCAAAACTTTTCATAAAAGTCACAACATTTCATAAAAGTCACAACTCTTCATAAAAGTCGTAACTTTTCATTTTCCATTTTCACACCATTTCTAAAACTCAACAGTGGATTCTGAAGAGGACACTAAAGGAGACCTAGAATAGGACCCGAAGAGGATGCAGAGGAAGATCCGGAAGACCAGCTTGAAGAAAAGGTCGAGGAAGACCACATGGAGGTTTCTAAAATGGGTTCTAACACTCCTCCATCTCTAGGGTTATATTGGTCATGATCTGAATCTTCTTCTGAATCCTTTTCCATTTTTTCAGTTAGCTCTCTAGAATCTTCTGTCGGTTCCTTCTCAGGGTACTCTTCGTGATCTTTTTCAGGGTTCACTTTCGGATCCTCTTTTGGGTCTTCATTCTCAACCACCTTAAATAATTTATGGATCCAGGAACTATCTGATTATACATGGGTATAGTGAATTCCATGCGAAAAAACGTTGATTCTCTAATCTAATAAATCCATTGACTGCTTACAAACCGCTTGATCCTTCGTACACTTGGTTGAGTCAAATGACTCACAATAGTTCGTCAAGCGTAATATTCCGAGGTACACCAGCTTTCCTCTCTCATGTCTAAATCAACTATGTGTTCTCATTCGGCTTGCAAGTTTCTTATAGTCTCTAATGAGACTGAGGTGAAAGCATTCTGACGTAATCCCATGATCTACTATAGTGGAATGTCTTTAACAACTCCAAATTCTCGCATAACTCGAAGAGATGCATATGGTTGAATGCTCCTTAGCCCAATCAACTCGATAAAGAAAAAAATATTGAGTTCTTGCAAATGTCAATCCTCTTATCAAAGAAAACTTTCATTGGATGACATCTCCTGTAAGATTGTTCAAAAATTTGTCACTCTTCCCTTTCTGTCGGTGCGCCCTCCCAATATCGGAGGTGATATTCGTGCCTTACGTGCGTCTATACAATAATCCATCTATGGATCACAATGATAAAAATGTATTCTCGCCCAGATTGTAACAACATATTGTATCCTCTAAAGAAGTTGTTCCCGTTGTCAGTGATCGAAGTACCTCGGCGAGAATCATGATTACCAAGGAATATTTTACAGATTGTTAAAAATGCACATAACTATTGCCAATATATTGACGTCAGGAGAATGAGATCTTACTGAAAATAGTGTGATTCCCAAAAAAAATGATAAATACTTTTTGCCTCAAATGTACCATGCTCCACGGGTACATGCAAATTCGTGTTGAAGTTCATCATAACCTTCAAGACGCTTCAACCTTTGAAATAGATTGTCTAGCTTAATCTTTCTACTGTCTACATATATCAACGATGGAAATATATGGAGTTCCAGGAGACTTAGAAAATCGCCTGAACATATGGTTTATGGGATCATCAACAACCTTTTTCTAATCAGTAGTTCGGCAAAACTTCTGAACGCCTATAATGTGGGAGTGATCTAAAAATCTGACAATTAGAAAGTTATTGTGCTTGGGTCCCAGAATCCCATTAGCTAAGTAATGAAGACTTTGCCTCCTTGTGTCCCTAGAAGTGATGATAGAACACCTAAGTGTCCCAGAATCTCAGCTCCGTGTATTTTGTGGATGCTTTGCCACTAATTTTGTAGGATATGTATCGCTCAAACAACCATTTCAATTTTCGGCAAGTTTGGGTTGATGTTCATCTGAAAAAAAGGTAAAGAGTGTGATAAGTTTATTTGCTCTGTAACGACCTGTTTAGTCGTTTTGAGCAGCAGATTTTTTGTTTCTGGAAAATTGGCTGAGACGACGGACCCCACGACGGACCGTCATGGGCACGACGGACCGTCGCAGGGTCTTATTTCAAAAGACTTAGAAATTCTGAAATTTGGGTACTGAAATCGACTCTCTGAACTTCGTAACGGAATGGCAGGACGGACCATCGTAGGCACGACGGACCGTCACAGACTTTTCAGGGAAATTGAGTCTCTGAACTCTGTGACGGGGAAGCAGGACGGACCGTCGCAGGCACGACGGGCTGTCACAGACTGCGTAATCCCAGTCTGGGTCGGATTTCCTTAATTGTTTTGAGGGACGTTTTTGACTATTCCTACTTTAATTATAAAGTTAGTGGGTTAATGTTAATAAGTCTAATTACTTGGGGGTTAAAAGAGGTAACCTTAAGTTAATTAGTGGGTTATTATTGACACCTTTTATTCTTAATTATATGCTAATTAGGGTAAAAGAAAGAGGGTTTGAATAAAGAAAATAGAAAGAACAAGAGAAAGAGAGAGAGAGAGTCGAACGAGAAGGAAGAGAAAGAAGAGAACAAAGCTTGGGAAATTGCTTGCTTGATCAAAATTCTTCGGTGGAGGTAGGTTATGGTTATTTTATGCTATTCGTAGTAAACTCTTAATAGCGAATGATATGTATTGATAGTATTGTAAACCCTTCTATATGCTTAATTGTATGCTTGCATGAATGTGATTATGAAATTGTGATATAATAAGCATGATGAAGCTATTGAATCCTAAATCTTGTAAAGAAACCCTAATCTACTTTGTTAATGATGATGCCTTGGTATAAAAGAAGGCTTGATGAACGAAAGTAGTGAGATTAGGGGATCGGGTGCCACGTTTCGGTACCAGGATAGTATATGAGGATCGGAGTGTCACGTTCTGACACCAGGATAGTATATGGATTGGGTGCCACGTTTCGGTACCAGGATAGTATATGAGGATCGGAGTGTCACGTTCCGACACCAGGATAGTATATGGATCGGGTGCCACATTCCGGTACCAGGATAGTATATGAGGATCGGAGTGTCACGTTCTGACACCAGGATAGTATATGGATCGGGTGCCACGTTCCGGTACTAGGATAGAATATGGATCGGGTGTCACGTTCCGACACCAGGATAGAATGAGGATCGGAGTGTCACGTTCTGACACCAGGATAGTATATGAGGAGCGGAGTGTCACGTACCGACACGAAAGGAATAAAGATAATGAATCTTGAAAGATGTTAATATACTCAATCTAATGAACCTAATTCCCAAATGAGTATGATGAGGAGGCGTGAATCCTCATTGATGTGCTTGGTGTTGTGAACAAGGGTTATGGTAATTGTAAACGCTGCATGCTAAGGATATTAGTTGATTTTATGATATTACTAGATATATATATTGTTTTCTATTTTGAGTTGGCCAATGATATCTACTCAGTACCCGTGTTTTGTACTGACCCCTACTTTTATGTTTTCTTCTTTGATTATTTGTGGAGTGCAGCAAACGTGCCGTCGTCTTCAACTCAACAGCAATTCTAGCCAGTCTTCGTCACATCGGATCTTCAGGGTGAGCTAATGCTTCTAGCTTGGACTGGATCTCCTCTTCAAGTCTTGATGCCTTGAACTTTCGGCATGGACTAGCTTTTTATGTATTTTAGCTTCTTAGATACTCTTAGTTTATAAATTTGATCAAAGATGTTCTTGTGGTGATGACTTCTAGATTTTGGGGATAATGAAAAGTTTTGAGTTATAGAAGTTGATTATTGATTTTACTTATGAGTTTAAGTCTTCCGCATTACTTTTTGTTGATATTATATTGAAATGTCAGAGTTTAGATTGGTTGGTTCGCTCACATAGGAGGGTAAGTGTGGGTGCCAGTCGCGGCCCGGATTTGGGTCGTGAGAAACTTGGTATCAGAGCCTTAGGTTCGTTGGTCTCATCACACAAGAACGAGTCTAGTAGAGTCTTAAGGAACGGTAGGGGGACGCCTTTACTTTTCTTTGAGAGGCTATAAGACTTTAGGAAAATTCCATTCTTTCTTTCTTTCTTTCGTGCTACTACTTGAATCCAATTGGTATCTAGGTGATACAAATTTGTATCTGACCATCTTCACTCTCTTTCGCAGATGGTTAGAACTAGAGCAACGACTGCGCCAACACCAACACCGGCAAGACAAGAAATGTCTGAGCCAGCCACTGGGGCTGTGGCTCGAGGAAGAGCAGTGGCAAGAGGCCGTGGTAGAGGTCGTGGGAGGACGTCCTCTAGAGGAAGAAGACAAGTACCTAGCCCATCTGATGCTAGGGCGGTGACTCCTCCACCGAATGAGGAAGTAGTAAGAGAGGGTGAGGAAGGGGAGAATGAACAAGTGCAAAATGAGGAATTGCCACCCCAACCTACCCCAGAGATGATCAATCAGGTTCTTGCTTATCTTAGCGGGTTATCTGATCAGGGTCAGGCACCTCCAGTGTTTTCTGCACCAACACCTCCGATTACAGAGGTAAAACATGCGGCTACTATAGCTCCCCGCATGGATGCCTCATTGGAGATACGCACGTTTCCTCGTCTGACTACGGGGCCCATAATGACAAATGATCAGCATGAACTTTTCAGTAAGTTCTTGAAATTGAAACCTCCAGTCTTCAAGGGTGCTGAATGTGAGGATGCTTACGATTTTCTGGTTGATTGTCATGAGCTACTACACAAGATGGGTATAGTAGAACGGTTTGGTGTTGAGTTTGTGACTTATCAGTTTCAAGGGAACGCCAAAATGTGGTGGCGATCACATGTTGAGTGTCAACCGACAGAGGCAACACCTATGACTTGGGCATCATTCTCTAGCTTGTTTATGGAGAAGTATATCCCGTGGACTTTGAGGGATAGGAAAAGAGATGAATTCTTAAGTCTGGAACAAGGTAGGATGTCGGTTACTGCTTATGAGGCTAGGTTTCGCGCACTATCCAGATATTCCACGCAACTTTGCTTCAGTCCACAAGAGCAGATTCGCCGATTTGTGAAGGGGTTGAGGTCAGAATTGCGGATTTCAGCCTTACAGGTAGCGGCTACGGTAAAATCCTTTCAAGAAGTGGTAGACTTCGTGATAGAGGTGGAAGGAGTAAAGCCAGATGACTTCACCATGGCATCGACATCAAAAAGGTTTCAAAAGGGAGGTGAGTTTAATGGTTCTTACTCAAGAGGACAGGGTTCCGGAGGTTACTCAGTCTGACCAATTCAGTCTTCACTACAGACTGTAGTTGGGGGTCAACCTCAGACCGGTCAACAAGTCTCTGAGAGACCTATGCATGAACCCAAAGAGTGCTATGGATGTGGAGAGATTGGACATATTAAGAGATATTGTCCAAAAAAGAGTTATTGACCCCCAATAGCTAGAGGTAGAGGTGGTTATGCAAGAGGCCGTCATTCTAGAGGACGCGGTGGTCGAGGTAATGGTGGTCACCAAAACAGCCGGGGTGATGGGCAAACTGGAGCCACTACATCCCAACATGGTTGGGGCAACGGACAGACAAACGATAGGGCCCATTGTTACGCTTTCCCTGAGCGGTCTGAAGCGGAGGCATCTGATGCTGTCATCACAGGTAATCTTTTGGTTTGTGATTGCATGGCTTCTGTATTGTTTGATCCCGGATACACATTTTCTTATGTATCTTCCTCATTTGCTAATGGTCCTAATTTACATTATGAATTACTTGACATGCCTATTCGTGTTTCTACTCCGGTGGGTGAGTCCGTGATAGTTGAAAAAGTATATAGGTCTTGTTTGGTGAATTTTGTGGGGAGTAACACTTATGTAGATTTGGTTATCTTAGAAATGGTTGACTTTGATGTAATTCTGGGTATGACTTGGCTTTCTCCGAATTTTGCGATTTTGGATTGTAATGCTAAAAGTGTGACGTTAGCCAAGCCTGGGACAGATCCGTTAGTGTGGGAGGGGGACTACACTTCCAATCCGGTGCGTATTATCTCCTTTCTTCGTGCTAAGAAAATGGTTAGTAAAGGGTGTTTAGCTTTCTTGGCACATCTCAAGGATGAGACTACCCAAGTACCTTCGATTGAGTCGGTTTCGGTAGTCCGTGAGTTTTTGGATGTATTCCCTGCAGATCTTCCTGGTATGCCACCAGATAGGGATATTGACTTCTGCATCGATCTTGAACCGGGTACTCGCCCCATTTCTATACCCCCTTATAGAATGGCTCCCCCGGAGTTAAGAGAGTTAAAGGCCCAACTTCAAGAGTTGTTGAGCAAGGGCTTCATTAGACCAAGTGCATCTCCTTGGGGTGCTTCGGTTTTGTTTGTGAAGAAGAAGGACGGGAGTTTTCGGATCTGCATAGACTACAGACAACTGAATAAGGTAACTTTTAAGAACAAGTATCCTCTTCCTCGCATTGATGACTTGTTCGATCAGTTACAAGGTGCTTATGTTTTCTCTAAGATTGACTTGAGATCCGGTTATCATCAATTGAAAACACGGGCAACGGATGTGCCAAAGACTGCTTTTAGAACCAGGTATGGGCATTACGAATTTGTAGTGATGTCTTTTGGTCTTACGAATGCCCCTGCTACATTCATGAGCTTGATGAATGGGATTTTTAAGCCATATCTGGATCTCTTTGTGATCGTGTTTATTGATGATATACTGATATACTCTAAAAGTAAGAAGGAACATGAGGAGCATTTGAGAATTGTATTGGAAATGTTGAGGGAGAAAAAGCTTTATGCCAAGTTCTCTAAGTGTGAGTTTTGGCTAGATGCAGTGTCCTTCTTGGGGCACGTGGTTTCTAAGGATGGAGTGATGGTGGATCCTTCTAATATTGAGACAGTGAAGAATTGGGTAAGACCTACTAATGTGTAAAAAATAAGGAGCTTTTTTGGGTTAGCTAGCTACTACCGCCGATTTGTCAAGGGATTCTCTTCTATTGCTTCTCAATTGATGAACTTGACTAAGCAGAATGTTCTATTTGTATGGTCGGATGAGTGCGAAGAATGCTTTCAGAAACTCAAGACTTTGTTGACTACCGCACCTATCCTTACCTTGCCAGTAGAGGGTAAGAACTTCATTGTTTATTGTGATGCATCCTATTCTGGTTTGGGTGCAGTGCTAATGCAAGAGAAGAGTGTGATTGCTTATGCTTCAAGACAATTAAAAGTGCATGAACGTAAATATCCGACCCATGATTTGGAATTGGCCACGGTAGTATTCGCGTTAAAGCAATGGAGGCACTATCTATATGGGGTAAAGTGTAAAGTATACACGGATCATCGTAGCCTACACTATGTCTTTACTCAGAAAGATTTGAACTTGAGACAGAGGAGATGGATGGAACTACTGAAGGACTATGACATCACTATTTTGTATCATCTGGGGAAGGCGAATGTTGTGGCAGATGCTTTAAGTAGAAAGGCGGGAAGCATGGGAAGTCTAGCTCACTTGCAAGCTTCTAGACGCCCATTGGCTAGAGAGGTTCAGATTCTTGCTAATGACCTTATGAGGTTAGAAGTAAATGAGAAGGGAGGATTGTTGGCTTGTGTGGAGGCAAGATCTTCCTTCCTTGACAAGATTAAGGGAAAGCAGTTTAATGATGAGAAATTGATCCGTATCCGAGAAAAAGTGTTGCAAGGAGAGGCTAAAGAAGCAACAATCGATGAGGAAGGTGTTTTGAGGATTAAGAGAAGGGTATGTGTACCCCGCATCGATGATTTGATCAACACTATTCTGACAGAGGCTCATAGTTCAAGGTATTCGATATATCCGGGTGCAACCAAGATGTACCGAGACCTAAAGCAACACTTTTGGTGGAGTAGAATGAAGTGTGATATTGTTGATTTTATTGCCAAGTGTCCAAACTGTCAACAAGAAAAGTATGAACACCAGAGGCCCGGAGGAACACATTAGAGAATGACCCATTCCTGAATGGAAGTGGGAGAGAATCGCGATGGATTTTGTGGTTGGTCTTCCAAAGACAATGGGTAAGTATGACTCTATTTGGGTGATTGTTGATAGGTTAACTAAATCTGCTCATTTCATTCCGGTCAAGGTGACTTACAATGCCGAGAAGTTAGCCAAAATTTACATCTCAGAGATTGTTCGATTGCATGGGGTTCCACTCTCCATCATATCATATAGAGGTACGCAGTTTACTTCTAAGTTTTGGAAAACATTGCATGCGGAATTGGGTACTAGGTTGGACCTTAGTACTGCGTTCCATCCTCAGACCGATGGTCAGTCTGAGCGAACGATTCAAGTGTTGGAGGATATGCTTCGTGCATGTGTGATAGAATTTGGTGGTCATTGGGATAACTTCCTACCCTTAGCAAAATTTTCATACAATAATAGTTATCACTCAAGTATTGACATGGCCCCATTTGAAGCATTGTATGGTAGGATATGTAGGTCTCCCATTGGGTGGTTTGATGCATTTGAGGTTAGACCTTGGGGTACTGACCTTTTGAGGGATTCGATAGAGAAAGTGAAGTCTATTCAAGAAAAGCTTCTAGCGGCGCAAACTAGACAAAAAGAATATGAAGATCGAAAGGTTAGAGACTTAGAGTTCATGGAGGGTGAACAAGTCTTGTTAAAGGTTTCGCCAATGAAAGGGATGATGCGGTTTGGTAAGCGAGGTAAGCTAAGCTCAAGGTATATTGGTCCCTTTGAAGTACTTAAGCGAGTAGGGGAGGTGGCTTAGAGCTAGCCTTGCCCCCAGGGCTGTCCGTAGTACATCCGGTATTCCATGTATCTATGTTGAAAAGATACAATGGGGATGGAAACTACATTATCCGTTGGGATTCAGTTTTGCTTGATGAAAATTTGTCTTATGAGGAGGAGCCTGTTGCTATTTTAGATAGAGAAGTTCGCAAGTTGAGGTCAAGGGAGATTGCATCCATCAAGGTGCAATGGAAGAATCGGCCGGTTGAAGAGGCTACTTGGGAGAAGGAGGCTGATATGCGAGAAAGATACCCACACCTGTTTAAAGATTCAGGTATTCCTTCGCGCCCTTGTTTTTCTTCTTGTGATCGTTCGAGGACGAACGATGGGTAAATTGGTATCTATTGTAACGACCTATTTAGTCGTTTTGAGCAGCAGATTTTTTATTTCTGGAAAATTGGCTGAGACGACGGACCCCACGACGGACCGTCATGGGCACGACGGACCCCACGACGGACCGTCATGGGCACGACGGACAGTCGCAGGGTCTCGTTTCAAAATACTTAGAAATTCTGAAATTTGGGTACTGAAATTGACTCTCTGAACTTCGTAACGGAATGGCAGGACGGACCGTCATAGGCACGACAAACCGTCACAGACTCTTCAAGGAAATTGAGTCTGTGAACTGCAGACGGAAGCGGGACGGACCGTCGCAGATCGACGGGCCGTCAGCATCGCGTAATCCCGATGCAGGTCGGATTTCCTTAATTGTTTTGAGGGACGTTTTTGACTATTCCTGCTTTAATTATAAAGTTAGTGGGTTAATGTTAATAAGTCTAATTACTTGGGGGTTAAAAGAGGTAACCTTAAGTTAATTAGTGGGTTATTATTGCCACCTTTTATTCTTAATTACATGCTAATTAGGGTAAAAGAAAGAGGGTTTGAACAAAAAAAATAGAAAGAACAAGATAAAGAGAGAGAGAGTCGAACGAGAAGGAAGAGAAAGAAGAAAACAAAGCTTGGGAAATTGCTTGCTTGATCAAAATTCTTCGGTGGAGGTAGGTTATGGTTATTTTATGCTATTCGTAGTAAACTCTTAATAGCGAATGATATGTATTGATAGTATTGTAAACCCTTCTATATGCTTAATTGTAGCTTGCAAGAATGTGATTATCAAATCATGATATAATAAGAATGATGAAGCTATTGAATCCTAAATCTTGAAAAGAAACCCTAATCTACTTTGTTAATGATGATGCCTTGGTATAAAAGAAGGCTTGATGAACGAAAGTAGTGAGATTAGGGGATCGGGTGCCACGTTCCGGTACCAGGATAGTATATGAGGATAGGAGTGTCACGTTCCGACACCAGGATAGTATATGGATCGGGTGCCACGTTCCGGTACCAGGATTGTATATGAGGATCGGAGTGTCACGTTCCGACACCAGGATAGTATATGGATCGGGTGCCACCTTCCGGTAGCAGGATAGTATATGAGGATCGGAGTGTCATGTTCCGACACCAGGATAGTATATGGATCGGGTGCCACGTTCCGGTACCAGCATAGAATATGGATCGGGTGTCACGTTCTGACACCAGGATAAAATGAGGATCGGAGTGTCACGTTCCGACACCAGGAAAGTATATGAGGAGCGGAGTGTCACGTACCGACACGAAAGAAATAAAGATAATGAATCTTGAAAGATGTTAATATACTCAATCTAATGAACCTAATTCCCAAATGAGTATGATGAGGAGGCGTGAGTCCTCATTGATGTGCTTGGTGTTGTGACCAAGGGTTATGGTAATTGTAAATGCTGCATGCTAAGGATATTAGTTGATTTTATGATATTACTTGATATATACTGTTTTCTATTTTGAGTTGGCCGATGATATCTACTCAGTACCCGTGTCTTGTACTGACCCCTACTTTTATGTTTTCTTCTTTGATTATTTGTGGAGTGCAGCAAACGTGCCGTCGTCTTCAACTCAACAGCAATTCTAGCCAGTCTTCGTCATATCGGATCTTCAGGGTGAGCTAATGCTTCTAGCTTGGACTGGATCTCCTCTTCAAGTCTTGATTCCTTGAACTTTCGGCATGGACTAGCTTTTTATGTATTTTAGCTTCTTAGATACTCTTAGTTTAGAAATTTGATCATAGATGTTTTTGTGGTGATGACTTCCAGATTTTGGGGATAATGATAAGTTTTGAGTTATAGAAGTTGATTATTGATTTTACTTATGAGTTTAAGTCTTCCGCATTACTTTTTGTTGATATTATATTGAAATGTTAGAGTTTAGATAGGTTGGTTCGCTCAAATAGGAGGGTAAGTGTGGGTGCCAGTCGCGGCCCGGATTTGGGTCGTGACATGGTCCAAATTTGTTAGGTATTTTTATTTGGATCAATCATATTAATTTCACACAAATGTATGTCAATTAAAGAAAAACTCATTGACATGTACAGAATTTCCAAAACGCAATGATAAATCCTTATATTATCTTGCCTAAAGCTATGCAACATAACTTATTATTAGAGTATGATTTTTTCCCTAAATGATTGAGAGTAGGATTGAGTAATTTATGGAAGATGCACTATCTTAATTCCACCAACTCTAGAACTAAAGAATCCAAAGAAAGTTTCGGAGGAGTGAAGAACATATATTGCTTGTTCACTGTGTGTTTGTGTACGACCAATGACTTGATAGAAAATAACAATGATTGTGTGAGGAAAGCAGTATAGATAGTGTTTTAAAACAACTAAGGAACAAGTTTGAATTTTACTTGCAGCCATTCAATCAAAAGCAATGTATCATCTTGGTAAAGCAAACAATTAAGTAAAAATAAGCAAGTAATCACAAAACTTACTCTTAAATTAAATTTTCTAAGGTTAAAATTTAAGTAAGTTCCTAGGAGAGTCGTCGAGTTGCCGCACGCTATTTTCGAACTTGCTGAAATAGTTACCAACATAATATAAATATGATTTTCAAAATTGTTTTTTTTAGAATCACCATCTAATTCTAAAGAAAATATTATAAATTTCATTTTTAAATATGTAAATATAAACTGTGTTAATTTATGAAAATCAATAAAATTCTGTGTAACAATTCTTATTACTCGAGGGTAAAGGTCTTCCCATGCACAATTATGTGGAAAGGATGATATATATTAGACTTTTCCTGTTCATATATTATATATATATACTGCAGTTATCTTAATATTTTAAAGATGATTTAAGATTATTATCATTATTATTTTTAGGGAACTTCATTTTTTTCCTATTTAAATGATGTATCACATAAATTTATGATGAACTATTATCTCTTTTTTTTATGTCTTAATTCTATATATAAATAAAATGATAAATTTTTCATCTCTTAAATTCAACATCTATATAATTTTAAGATATATTTATTATGGTACGTATATAGATTTTTAGCATATAAATTGTCATACATTTTTGGTATATTTATTTATTTATTTTATTGTATCATAAATATTTTATTATTAGATTTATGTTACAAAATATTGTAGTGTGGATGTCCATTACACCAAGAAGTTACTCACCCATTTATCTTCACTATTTTCTTCATTATGAAGATGAACATAACCTCCATAACCTCCACATTTATAACCATTATTCTTGTAACCTTTTGGTTTATAACCTCCCCATTATATTCATGTTAATGTCCTGTTTGTGACTAACATTTTATATGCCTCTATGTTACAATATAAATAGAGCCATAAAGGTTCATATTGTATACAATTGAAGATTTTATGAATTTGAAGAATAAGAAATGCTCTCATCTTTTGTCTCCCTATTTCTATTGTTTATCTTCTATATTTCTTGTCTTATTTTGCTTTAAGTTTACTATACGTTATCAACACGATTGTTCTACTATTGAAGGATTGAAGCAAAAAAAATACAACGAAGGTAAAAATATTTGTGTTTATTTTTTCTCAAGGTAAATTACTATATAATTTATTTTATATTTTACTATTGACTATGCATCATTAATTTTCTTACCATCTCAAAATCATATGAGTCCAAAAATTTGCTTTAACTTTTACCAAATTTTTAATTTGATAACCTATATATTTAAAAAGTAAAATTAATTTTGTAAGTTAAAAATTTGTAAATTAATTTTTCTTTATAAACTTGTTTTATTGAGTAATGTGACATATACATATTGAATGGATTATTATTGTTGGTTACTTTTGCACATGTTTTTTTCTTTATCTAAACATTTACTTGTTGAGTTATTAACATATTATTTGTACAAACAAAACTTGTTTTGTAGTTATTCTAAAATGGTTAGTAAATTATGATAATCTTCATAACAATGTTGAGATGGACTACTAAAATGTTTGAATTTATTTTAACTTGGGACTTTTATAGGATTCTAACATGTCATTCTAATTAATTGATTTTATTCATCTTTGTATATTAAGTTAAGTTCAGATTATGTTTATGACTTTCGATAATTATTTTTTTGATAATGCATTTAATTTATTAAGTCATTGGTTGAGGGGAGGGCGGTGAATTCAGATTTCACCCCATTAAGTGGGTAAGGCATCGAGTTCATGTCTTGGTGCACCATGATAATAAGAAGTTGAGTTCAAGTCTCACTGATTTATGACCAAAGGTGTCTTTATATAGGTAAGACATTGACTTAAAGTCATAATGCACTATAGTGATGATATGATGATGACTAACATAAAGATTTATACTTTTGATTGAAAGTCATAGACTTTACCAAATTAATTTTCTCCATTCTCTTATGTGAATGTGGTTGCAGTGTGTTAATTTATCTGAAAAATGACAAGTGATTGAATGTATGAACATGGGTATGGTAAAATGTTAATGGTCATCGTTGTTGTAATTAAATGGAAGAACGCTATGATTTATGGGTTCTTCAGATGTTTCTTCAAATTTGAAGGTAATTTTATCTATTAAAATTGTATTAATTTATTGTTTCTTAATATGGTCCGTCAAGTGTGAAGGTAATTTCTAAATGTCATTTTCATCCTTGAAAGTGGTATGAGAAGTTGGGCATATTGTTGTAGGAGAAACCCAATTTAAAATTTTTTGTAAATCCTCCATCAAAATAAATGAATTCAAAGTGATAGTACATTTGACCTCTTAAAGTGATGTTGAGGTGAGTCACATAATCCAAAAACATGACAATGAGTTTCTAATAAAAACTTATGGAACATGTACAAATTGTTATGGTCCATTTCTTGAAGAAAATGAGACTAGTGTTCGTATGGATAAGAACAAGTTCATGTATTGTTGAATGAATGTCACATCTCACATCTACGCGAGGTTTGAGAGTTTGAAAGAAAATATTTTGACATAAATGGTGTCACGACCCAAATTGAGCCGCGAGTGGCACCCACACTTAACCTACTATATGAGCGAACCAACCAATCTAAACCCCAACATTTCAAAACATAGTGAACAAAATACGATGCAGAAGACTTAAAACTCATTAACGAAATAAATCAATAACTTCTGACATTTATAACTCATTATCCCCAAAATCAGGAAGTCATCATCACAAGAACATCTATCCTCAAATTACAAAATCTAAGAGTATCTAAGAAGCTAAAATAAATAAAAACTAGTCCATGCCGGAACTTCAAGGCATCAAGACATGAGGAAGAAGATCCAGTCCAAGCTAGAAGCATTAGCTCACCCTGAAATCCGGTGTAATGAAGACTGGCTAGAGTTGCGGTTGAGTTGAAGACGACGGTACGTTTGCTGCACTCCAAAAATAACAAAGAAAGAAACATACAAGTAGGGGTCAGTACAAACACAAGACTGAGTAGGTATCATCGGCCAACTCAAAATAGAAAATAGCATATATAAGATAATATCATAAAATCAACTAATATTCTTAGCATGCGGCATTTACAATTACCATAACCCTTGGTCACAACACCAAGCACATCAATGAGGACTCACGCCTCTCCATCATACTCATTTGGGAAATAGGTTCATTAAATTAAGTATATTAGCATATTTCAAGATTCATTATCTTTATTCCTATCGTGTCGGTACGTGACACTCCGCTCCATATACTATCCTGGTGTCGGAATGTGACACTCCGATCCTCATATACTATCCTGGTGTCGGAACGTGACACCCGATCCATATTCTATCCTGGTGCCGGAACGTGGCACTCCGATCCTCATTCTATCCTGGTACCGGAACGTGGCACCCGATCCATATTCTATCCTGGTGCCAGAACGTGGCACTCCGATCCTCATTCTATCTTGGTACCGGAACGTGGCACCCGATCCATATACTATCCTGGTGTCGGAACGTGACACTCCGATCCTCATATACTATCCTTGTGCCGGAACGTGGCACCTGATCCTCTATTACTATCCTGGTGTCGGAACGTGACACCCGATCCCCTAATCTCACTACTTTCGTTCATCAAGCCTTCTTTTATACCAAGGCATCATCATTAACAAAGTAGATTAGGGTTTTTCATGATTTAAGATTCAATAGCTTCATCATGCTTATTTCATCACAATTATATAATCACATTCATGCTAGCATACAATTAAGCATATAGAAGACTTTACAATACCACCCAACACATATCATTCGCTATTAAGAGTTTACTACGAATAGCATAAACCATAACCTACCTCCACCGAAGATTCGTGATCAAGCAAGCAATTTCCCAAAGCTTTGTTTCCTCCTCGTTTCCCTCTTTCTCGATAGTTCTCTGTCCCTCTCCTTGTTCTTTCTATTTTTATTATTCAATTCCTCTTTATTTTACCCTAATTAGCATATAATTAAGTATAAAAGATGAGGAATTAACCCACTTATTAACTCAAGGTTATCTCTTTTAACCCTCAAGTAGTTAAACTATTAACATTAACCCACTAACTTTATAATTAAAGCAGGAATAGTCCAAAACGCCCCTTAAATTACTTAACAGAAATCCGACCCAGCCTGGGATTACGCGACTGTGGCTGACGTCGTACTGCGACGGTCAAATCTGTTGCTTCCGTCACAGAGTTCAGAGACTAATTTCTGTGGAAAATGTGTGACGGTCCGTCGTGCCCACGATGGTCCGTCCTGCCATTTCGTCACGAAGTTCAGAGAGTCGATTTCAGTACCCAAATTTCAGAATTCTAAGTGTTTTGGATCGAGAACCCTCGACGGTCCGTCGTGCCATGACGGTCCGTCGTGGGATCCGTCGACCAAGATAGTTTTTCCAGAAATAAAATTTGTTGCTCAAAACCACTAAGCATGTCGTTACAATAGATACCAATTTACCCATTGTTTGCCTCGAACGATCGCAAGAAGAAAAACAAGGGCGAAAAGGAGTACCTGAATATGTAAACAGGTGTGGGTATCTTTCTTGCATATCAGCCTCGTTCTCCCAAGTGGACTCTTCAACCGGTCGATTCTTCCATTGAACCTTGACGGATGCAATCTCCCTTGACCTCAGCTTGCGGACTTCTCTATCTAAAATAGCAACAGGCTCCTCCTCATAAGACAAATTATCATCAAGCAGAACTGAATCCCAACGGATGATGTAGTTTGCATCCCCATGGTATCTTTTCAACATAGACACATGAAATACCGGATGCACTCCTGACAGCCCTGGAGGCAAGGCTAATTCATAATCCACCTCCCCTACTCTCTTAAGTACTTCAAATGGTCCAATATACCTTGGGCTTAGCTTACCTCTTTTACCAAACCGCATCACCCCTTTCATGTGCGAAACCTTCAGCAAGACTTGCTCACCCTCCATAAACTCTAAGTCTCTAACCTTTCGATCTGCATATTCCTTCTGCCTACTTTGAGCCGCTAAAAGCTTTTCTTGAATGCATTTCACTTTATCTAACGATTCCCTCAGAAGGTCAGTACCCCAAGGTCTAACCTCAAACGCATCAAACCAACCAATTGGAGATCTACATCTCCTCCCATACAAGGCCTCTAATGGGGCCATACCAATACTTGAGTGATAGCTATTATTGTATGAGAATTCTGCTAAGGGTAAGAATTCAACCCAATGACCATTAAATTCTATCACACATGCACGAAGCATATCCTCCAACACTTGAATAGTTCGCTCAGACTGACCATCGGTCTGAGGATGGAACGCAGTACTAAGGTCCAACCTAGTGCCCAATTCCGCATGCAATGTTTTCCAAAACTTAGAAGTAAACTGCGTACCTCTATCTGATATAATGGAAAGTGGAATTTCATGCAATCGCACAACTTCCGAGATGTAAAGTTTGGCTAACTTCTCTACATTGTAAGTCACCTTGACCGGAATGAAGTGAGCAGACTTAGTTAACCTATCAACAATTACCCAAATGGAGTCATACTTACCCATTGTCTTGGGAAGACCAACCACGAAGTCCATTGCAATTCTCTCCCACTTCCATTCTGAAATGGGCATTCTCTGAAGTGTTCTTCCAGGCCTCTGGTGTTCATACTTTACATGGTGACAATTTGGACATTTGGCGACAAACTCCACAATGTCACGCTTCATTCTACTCCACCAAAAATGTTGCTTTAGGTCACGATACATCTTGGTTGCACCAGGGTGTATATAATACCTTGAACTATGAGCCTCTGTCAGAATAATATTGATCAAATCATCGACGCGGGGTACACATTCCCTTCCCTTAATTCTAAAAACACCTTCCTCATCGATTTGTGCTTCCTTAGCCTCTCCTCGCAACACTTTATCTCGGATCCAGATCAATTTCTCATCATTAAACTGTTTTCCCTTAATCGTGTAAAGAAAAGAAGATCTTGCCTCCACACTGGCCAAAAATCCTCCCTTCTCATTTACTTCTAGCCTCATAAAGTCGTTAGCCAGAGTCTGAACCTCTCTAGCCAATGGACGTCTAGAAACTTGCAAGTGAGATAAACTTCCCATGCTTCCTGCCTTTCTACTTAAGGCGTCTGCCACTACATTAGCCTTTCCCGGATGATACAAGATAGTGATATCGTAGTCCTTCAGTAGTTCCATCTATCTCCTCTGTCTCAAGTTCAAATCTTTTTGAGTAAATACATAATGTAGGCTACAATGATCCGTGTATACTTCACACTTAACCCCATATAGATAGTGTCTACATTGCATTAATGAAAACACTACCGCAGCAACTCCAAATCATGGGTCGGATAGTTACGTTCATGCACTTTTAATTGCCTCGAAGCATAAGCAATTACATTCTTCTCTTGCATTAGCACTGCACCCAAACCCGAATAGGATGCATCACAATAGACAATGAAATTCTTACCTTCCACTGGCAAGGTAAGAATTGGTGTAGTAGTCAACAAGGTCTTGAGCTTCTGAAAGCTTTCTTCGCACTCGTCCGACCATACAAATGGAACACTTTGCTTAGTCAAATTTGTCAATCGGGAAGCAATAGAGGAAAATCCCTTGAAAAATCGACGGCAGTAGCTAGCTAAACCAACAAAACTCCTTACCTCTGTAACATTAGTAGGCCTCTCCCAATTCTTCACTGCTTCAATCTTAGATGGATCCACCATTACTCCATCCTTAGAAACCACGTGTCCCAAGAAGGACACTGAATCTAGCCAAAACTCACACTTGGAGAATTTGGCATAAAGCTTTTTCTCCCTCAACATTTCCAATACAATTCTCAAGTACTCCTCATGTTCTTTCTTGCTCTTTGAGTATACCAATATATCATCAATGAATACAATGACAAAGAGATCCAGGTATGGCTTATAAATCCCATTCATCAAGCTAATGAAAGCGGCAGGGGCATTCGTAAGCCCAAAAGACATTACTAAGAACTCATAAATCCCATACCTGGTCCGAAAAGCAGTCTTGGGCACATCCGTTGCCCGTATTTTCAATTGATGGTAATCGGATCTCAAATCGATTTTTGAGAAGGTACAAGCACCTTGTAACTGGTCGAACAAATCATCGATGCGCGGAAAAGGATACTTGTTCTTAACCGTTACTTTATTCAGTGGTCTGTAGTCTATGCACATCCGAAAACTCCCATCCTTCTTCTTCACAAACAAAACCGGAGCACCCCAAGGAGATGCACTTGGTCTAATGAAGCCTTTTCCTAACAATTCTTGGAGTTGAGCCTTTAACTTTCTTAACTCCGCGGGAGCCATTCTATAAGGGGGTATAGAAATGGGGCGAGTACCCGGTTCCAGATCAATGCAAAAGTTAATATCTCTATCCGGTGGCATACCAGGAAGATCTGCAGGGAACACATCAAGAAACTCACGGACTATCGAAACCGACTCAATTGAAGGTACTTGGGTAGTGTCATCCCTGAGATGTGCCAAGAAAGCTAAACACCCTTTACTAACCATTCTCTTAGCATGAAGAAACGAGATGATACGCACTGGAGTAGAAGTGTAGTCACCCTCCCACACTAACGGATCTGTCCCAGGCTTGGCTAACGTCACAGTTTTAGCATTACAATCCAAGATTGTAAAATTTGGAGAAAGCCAAGTCATACCTTGAATTACATCGAAGTCAACCATTTCTAGGATAACCAAGTCTACATGAGTATTGCTCCCCACAAAATTCACCAGACCAGACCTATATACCTTTTCAACTATCACAGACTCACCCACCGGAGTAGAAACACGAATAGGCATGTCAAGTAATTCATAATGTAAATTAAGACCAGTAGCAAATGAGGAAGATACATATTAAAATGTGGATCTAGGATCAAACAATACAGAAGCCATGCAATCACAAATCAAAATATTACCTGTGATGACAGCATCAGACGTCTCCGCTTCAGATATCCCAGGGAAAGCGTAACAATGAGCCCTATCGTTTGTCTGCCCGTTGCCCCTACCATTTTGTGTTGTAGTAGCTCCAGTTTGCCCGTCACCCCGGCCGTTTTAGTGACCACCATTACCTCGACCACCACGTCCTCCAGAATGACGGCCCCTTCCATGACCACCTCTACCTCTAACTATTGGAGGTCTGTAATTCTGTTTTGGACAATACCTCTTAATGTGTCCAGTCTCCCCACATCCATAACACTCTCTGGATTCAAGCATCGGCCTCTGTGAGAATGACGAAGTCTGGGGATAACCACCAAACTCAGAGAAATGTTGACCGGTCTGCGGTGGACCCCCAACTACAGTCTGCAGTGAAGACTGAATAGGTCGGGCTGGGTAACCTCCTGAACCCTGCCCTATGGAGTAAGAACTATTAAACTCACCTCCCTTACGAAACCTTTTTGATGTCGGTGTCGTGGTGAAGTCATCTGGCTTCACTCCCTCCACCTCTATCACGAAGTCTACCACTTCCTGAAAGGAAGTCGCTGTAGCCACTACCTGTAAGGCTGAAATCCGCAACTCTGATCTCAACCCCTTCAAAAAACGGCGAATCCGTTCTTGTGGACTGAACAAAGCTGGGTGGCATATCTGGATAGTATACGAAACCTAGCCTCATAAGCAGTAACTGACATCCTGCCTTGCTATAGGCTTAGAAACTCATCTCTCCTCCTATCCCTCAAAGTACGGGGTATATACTTCTCCATAAACAAGCTAGAGAATGATGCCCAAGTCATAGGTGGTGCCTCTGTTGGTTGACACTCAACATGTGACCGCCACCACATTTTGGCGTTCCCTTGAAACTGATAGGTCACAAACTCAACACCAAACCGTTCTACTATACCCATCTTGTGTAGTAGCTCATGACAGTCAACCTGAAAATCGTAGGCATCCTCAGATTCAGCACCCTTGAAGACTGGAGGTTTCAATTTCAAGAATTTACTGAAAAGTTCATGCTGATCACTTGAAATTATAGGCCCTGTAGTCAGACGGGGAAACGTTCCTATTTCCAATGAGCATCCATGCGGGGAGCCATAGTAGCTGCATATTGTACCTCTAGAACCTGAGGTGTTGGTGGAGAAAACACCGAAGGTGTCTGGCCCTGATCAGATAACCCGCTAAGATAAGCAAGAACCTGATTGATCATCTCTGGGGTAGGTTGGGGTGGCAATTCCTCATTCTACACTTGTTCATTCTCCCCTTCCTCACCCTCTCTTACCATTTCCTCAGTTGGTGGAGGAGTCACCGCCCTAGTACCAGATGGGCTAGGTGCTTGTCCTCTTCCTCTAGAGGACGTCCTCCCACGACCTCTTCCACGGCCTCTTGCCACTACTCCTCTTCGAGCTACAGCCCAGTGGCTGGCTCAGACGCTTCTTGTCTTGCCAGTGTTGGTGTTGGCGCAGTTGTTGCTCTAGTCCTAACCATCTGCGAAATAGAGTGAAGATGGTCATATACCAATTTGTATCACCTAGATACCAATTGGATCCAAGTAATAGCACGAAAGAAAGAAAGAAAGAATGGAATTTTACTAAAGTCTTATAGCCTCTCAAAGAAAAGTAAAGGCGTCCCCCTACTGTTCCTTAAGACTCTACTAGACTCGTTCTTGTGTGATGAGACCAACGAACCTAATGCTCTGATACCAAGTTTGTCACGACCCAAATCGAGCAGCGACTGGCACCCACACTTAACCTACTATATGAGCGAACCAACCAATCTAAACCCCAACATTTCAAAACATAATGAACAAAATATGATGCGGAAGACTTAAAACTCATTAACGAAATAAATCAATAACTTCTAACATTTATAACTCATTATCCCCAAAATCTAGAAGTTATCATCACAAGAACATCTATCCTCAAATTACTAAATCTAAGAGTATCTAAGAATCTAAAATAAATAAAAACTAGTCCATGCCGGAACTTCAAGGCATCAAGACATGAGGAAGAAGATCCAGTCCAACTAGAAGCATTAGCTCACCCTGAAATCCGGTGTAATGAAGACTGGCTAGAGTTGCGGTTGAGTTGAAGACGACGGTACGTTTGCTGCACTCCACAAATAACAAAGAAAGAAACATACAAGTAGGGGTCGGTACAAACACAAGTACTGAGTAGGTATCATCGGCCAACTCAAAATAGAAAACAGTATATACAGATAATATCATAAAATCAACTAACATTCTTAGCATGCGGCATTTACAATTACCATAACCCTTGGTCACAACACCAAGCACATCAATGAGGACTCACGCCTCCCCATCATACTCATTTGGGAAATATGTTCATTAAATTAAGTATATTAGCATATTTCAAGATTCATTATCTTTATTCCTCTCGTGTCGGTACGTGACACTCCGCTCCATATACTATCCTGGTGTCGGAACGTCACACGCCGATCCTCATATACTATCCTGGTGTCGGAACGTGACACCCGATCCATATTCTATCCTGGTGCCGGAACGTGGCACTCCGATCCTCATTCTATCCTGGTACCGGAACGTGGCACCCGATCCATATTCTATCCTGGTGTCGGAACGTGGCACTCCGATCGTCATTCTATCCTGGTACCGGAACGTGTCACCCGATCCATATACTATCGTGGTGTCGGAACGTGACACTCCGGTCCTCATATACTATCCTGGTGCCGGAACGTGGCACCCGATCCTCTATCACTATCCTGGTGTCGGAACGTGACGCCCGATCCCCTAATCTCACTACTTTCGTTCATCTAGCCTTCTTTTATACCAACACATCATCATTAACAAAGTAGATTAGGGTTTTTCAAGATTTAGGATTCAATAGCTTCATCATGCTTATTTTATCACAATTATATAATCACATTCATGCAAGCATACAGTTAAGCATATAGAAGACTTTACAATACCACCCAACACATATCATTCGCTATTAAGAGTTTAGTACGAATAGCATAAACCATAACCTACCTCCACCGAAGATTCGTGATCAAGCAAGCAATTTCCCAAAGCTTTGTTTCCTCTTCGTTTCCCTCTTTATCGATCGTTCTCTGTCCCTCTCCTTGTTCTTTCTATTTTTCTTATTCAAACCCTCTTTCTTTTACCCTAATTATAATATAATTAAATATAAAAGATGAGGAATTAACCCACTAATTAACTCAAGGTTATCTCTTTTAACCCTCAAGTAGTTAAACTATTAACATTAACCCACTAACTTTATAATTAAAGCAGGATTAGTCCAAAACGCCCCTTAAATTACTTAACACAAATCCGACCCAGCCTGGTATTACGCAGCCTGTGACGGCCCATCGTGCCTGTGACAGTCCGTCCTTCTGCTTCCGTCACAGAGTTCAGAGACTAATTGCTGCGGAAAATGTGTGACGGTCCGTCGTGCCAACGACGGTCCGTCCTGTCATTCCGTCACGAAGTTCATAGAGTCGATTTCAGTACCCAAATTTCAAAATTCTAAGTGTTTTGGAATGAGACCCCCTCGACGGTCCGTCGTGCCCATGACGGTCCGTCGTGGGATCCGTTGACCAAGACAGTTTTTCCAGAATTAAAATCTGTTGCTTAAAACAACTAAACAGGTCGTAACAAATGGTCATTTTGTTCATATATATACTTTGAGTACTACATAAATATTGTGGTATGTTTTAAAATGAACTATTAAAGGACAAAAGAAAGAAATAAATATTTTCTATAAGGTTGTGGTCATGATCAAAATAAATGTTTTTGTGTGGCAGCACAAATTTGTCATTGGTCATCAAGAAATAAGTATTGAATGTAATAATTTAAACCATGACACTAATCATAATTTTCTCCTTGAAGGATATGGTCACCATAAGGGTGGTGTTGTGAAAATTGTGGTAGTACACAAAATTAATTGATAGTTTTGAAAGGGCTAATTTGTTACTATTCGAAGAAATGAAATTATTCATAATATTGGGGTTGTAGTGAGTATCACAAGAAACTTTTTAAGTTTCGGAAGTTTTGAAAAGAAAAATATTATATTGAGACTATAAATTATGGGAAGATTTAATATCTTCAATTATTACAACAAAGGTGGCTTGTAAAAATTTATGTAAGATTATCCAATTTTTTCCTCTTGTTTGTTGTATACAAACATGGACATGTTGATCGAATCACATGCAAAAGTAAAGTAGAAGTTTACTAGAATAAATATCAGTTGGCCTAATCGGTTGGTTATTTCGATTCAAATGTGATGCAAAAGAAATTGAGAATTCACGTGACTATTTGTTGAAGAAACAAAAGATTCTTCAAGAATTCTCTTTTGTAGCTTGTCCTTGTAATAAAATGATAATTGTACCATCTAAGGTTGGGATTGTATCCCATGCAATTATATCAACGCATAAAAAGGTGAATATATGTCCATTCACCTGCCATGTGGACCGCTTACTATTATGATTTAATAAATGCATCTATGATATGGTCACATGTGCATTTGTATCAACTTACAAAATTTTTTTTGTAAGGTTGTTTGCTCAAATTATTAAATTAAGAGCATAATTTCAAATTATAGAGTCATGTTGAGAATACCTGTTCGTTTAGCAGAAATGCTATGCCTCCAATTCTAGCTAGACCATTGATTATGAGAAAAAATCGCTTGAATAAAATTTGATATGGGATGAGTTTATATAACATGAATGCATCAAGCCAACAAGATTTTCCCAACACAATTGGTTCAGGGTCAGGAAACAAATAATTTCCATCTAAAAATTTGTTGTGTACACATATGATTTTATGGCTTCACCACGCACAAAGATGGATCTCCAATTGAGGTTGAGGGTGAATGATAGATTTTATTACTTTAGGGGAAGATATACGTAACATCTGAAAGTTATGTGTGGTGTGTATTATCTAGATCCTCGTTAAAAATTGTGAACTTGAAGTTCAAGAGATAATTCATTTGCAAAATGTTTCAAGTAATTTGCCAAATGTATTTGCTGACCCAATATTTTAATTAATCCTTGAAGGACATAGTCCATGGTACGCCGGAAGAGTAATAGACCAATTGATTCCAAATGTAAAACTCCTTAAGGAAGTAGTGGACTAAATTATCAAAATGGTCATTGATAATAAGGTACTTGCTTTGAAAGAGCACTATGGCATAACATTTCATAAAATCTTGACAAAGGTTCCTGTACCTGAAAGTGATAAAAATGAAGAGATCTCAATAAGTTATGTCGTATTGAAATCGATATCAAATGGCCGCCGACGGTATATTTGATATGAAGTAGTACTCAATTTAGAATTATTTACGAGGATCTTAAATTTCGAACTGAGACCCCCCTTCCATTAATATTTGGCTTAATTAACACTTACCTTATTGATTTATGACAACTTTAACTATTTTCTTGTTATATTTTGTTGGTCATATATTTGGCAAAATAGAATAATAATAAAATCTCATCAGGCTTTTCATTATTTAAGTAAAAATAATATAACTCTTCCTAATTTATTCTTACTTGCTTATATTTGGTAAAAAATAATAATTTTATGATTTGACTTTCCTTTGAATTAAGAAATTATTATATTAATTATTTTCTTAAAATATTTCTTTCCCTTATGTGTTCTCCCTCTTTGCTATATAAATAGGACCCCTCCTTTCATTATAGTAGACACTCTTTTATCACAAGTTCTACATTATTCATAACTCCTTCTCTCTCATTTTTCATATTGGAATACTAATAATGTTACTCTACTTTTAAAATAATTTACTATTTCGATTGACGTTTATGTGCTTTCTTTGATACTTTGATGTGTTCTGGTCGAAAGTTGGATTATGTTTTGCTGGTTAGTGTTCTTAATTAGCATTTATATTATTTTGCATTCATATATTTAAGTATGTTTACTTTTTTATTTTTTTCTATATGTATGTATGTATGTATGTATGTCTTACCTTGTCTAAAATAAATATTTTTACGTGGGTCGTGTATTGTTTTCTTTGACAAGTTTTAAAACTTGAAGTTCAAGTTGAAGATTCGCTATGAGAAGAGATTATATGATTTATACATTTTGATTTTGTTTCGTTATTTATTTGTAGTATTCATATAAACCTCCAACCCTCTCTATATATGAAATAACTTGGGCATCGACTGGGGGGGGGGGGGAGTTATATGTGCGAATTGTTTCTTGTCTTTTGTTGCTTAAGTTTATTTTTTATTTCTCAAGTTCACCTATGTTGCTCAAATTGTAAACCTTGAAATTTATTAGAATATATTTTAAGAATTGGCTTAAAATCCATCCCATCTTACTCGATCTTTAAATAAATTATTTAATAATGATTTAGATACCATGCGTATAGGTTTTTTTTTATTTTTAGCATGCTTGTATTTAGAAAATCATGCATGTAGGTGTTTTAATGTTTTGACTTTTTATATCTCACTTAGAAATCATGTCTATAAGTTCTAACTAAGGTAAAATGTTGAAAAAATTAAATAATATTGTTTTTTAAAATTATTCTTTAATAATATTCAATATTTTTAAAAAAGAGATATATTTGTAAATATTTTCTACTCACTACAAAAATAACTTTCTGCATTTATCTTCTGCATGTGTTTTATCCTAAAAATCTGCCTTACTAATTTGCCCAACTTAAATCTACTTAAAATAATTAATCTTGTGCATCGTAATTAACTCTTTTCCCACATAAAATCAGCTACTATTAATTTGTTGTATCTATTAAATTGATGGCTATCTAAAATAAATTTCACAGAATAGAGTAATCTACGACTACATTAACATGTTATTTTCTACATAATCTCCCACTTTAATTTGCTGTCCTAATAAAATATTGCTCGAAATATGTTAGTCTCAGTATTATGAATAATTTTGCTGGCAGTTTTAATCAAATAATCAATAAGTAATTCTTGGATGCTTCATTAATAAAATAAATAAACTCTCCATCGTGTCATAACCTTTGTCCTTGGAATAATTTTCGTCCCTCTAAATTGAATCATAAATGTTTATCCGTTTGTTGTTCACACGCTTAGCATGAAACCTTTACTTTTTACTATGTGTTTGCTAACATGTTAATAACCGAATGTAGATCCAAACATGAGACTTTATGTGTCAAATGTTGTCCAATATTTTTTTTTCTTGGTGTCTAGGAGGGTCATCTATTTTATTATACTTCAAACCACCCTACTAGTAGTCCAATGCCTCTTGGACCGTTAGCGGTAACGATAGACACATTTTAGGAAAAATTGCATGCACTGGTGGGGTAGGGGTAGCTGGCCCTATGAATATGATGACATTGAGTCGATCTAAACGACAAACATTGGTTTTATCTGTCTTTATGTATAAGCTAACCGAAATAAAAATTAAAAAGTCGAGTGCTGATCCAAAAAGTCTCTCAGACTCTACCTTCCCTTTTCTGTCCCTTTATTTGATTTAATTATATTTACTTGGGGTAGCTTCAGTAAAATAATTAATATTCTTTGCTCATTTATCAGTCTGTTTTCTATCCTCTCGCTTATCATTAAAAAATTTATTTAATATTTTATTTATTGCTATTACTTAGTCTTGCATATTTGACTAATTAATTAAAATAACAATGTTACTCTATCTGTTTAATATTATAACCTAGCCATCATATTTTAAATTAACTATATCATAAATGTAGTGAACGTACTTGCTACTTGCAATACCCACATAAATTGCATATACAATCAGGACCCATATTTGTTGACCTTTAGGGATGACTAACACCTTCCTCTCGAGGTAATTTGAACCCTTACCTTGATCTCTTGCTCGTTAACCTTATTTAGACTTTGCTAGTTTACATAGGTATCCTAACACACATTAATTCGTTAGGTGGAAAATCTTCAAAATTTTCAAATCCCAACAGAGTTGTTAGGCCGTGCATCAAAACCCATTTCGCAAAAAATGGGGAACAATACCTATAGAATGGGAAGAGTTTAAGATGGTGATTTTTAGTAAGTACTTTCCCCGTGCGAAGAGGTAGTGAAGATTGAGGAGTCCGTAAAACTTCGGAAAAATAGCATGAATGTTGAGAAATATTCCTTGAAGTTTACCCAATTGTCTAAGTATTCTCAATCCTTGGTGTCTAATCCTAGAGATAAGAGGAATAAGTTCGTTACCGGTGTATCCGACCTAGTTAAGTTCGAGTGTTGTACGATGATGGTCCATGATTATATGAACCTTCTAAAATTTTTGTGTATCCTCAATCTATTAAGGATTCCAAGCATAAGAGGATGAATGGGGATTTGAAGAGGGTTAGATCCAACGAGCAAGGTCGACCCAAGTTCAAGAAGAGAGAAGAACCAAACAAAGATTCTTCAAGTTCTCCTAAGGGTAACCAAGATATAGGTGGTGGATATCAAGTTTCTAAACCTACTTACAACAATTATGGAAAGAAACATTTTGGGAAGTATCTATCCAGTGCTATTAGGTGCTATGATTGTTGAAAGAATGACCACAAAATGAGAGATTTCGCTACTCTTTCTACTGAAGAAAGGGATGGCAAACAATCTCCTCTTAATGGTCCAAATGTTGATGATCAAAAGAAGACTCGTTTCCATGATTTTCAAGCTAAGGAGGATAAGGGGGCTAATTCCGATGAAGGTACCGGTAACTCATATTTCCTTTTGTTGTAAATATGGTTGAAATTCCTTGTGTTGTGAGCATGATAGTTTTAGATTGGTTTTCCCTTATGTGGGGTATGACAAGATAAATAGCAAGGTTGCGAGAGTTCTTCAGCGTTATCTCTTTTCTCTTCCTTCTTACTCAAGCTTGATATCTAGAGTTTCTTAGAGCTTGTCTTATGTTTTGGAGTCATGAGAATTAATGAGTTTTTCCATAGCTTCTTGATATTATGCATGTTTTATTAAATTCTGTTAATGAGAATAAATGAGTTTTCATGAATTTGTTCCTCATGTTAAAATGCATCTAGTATGATTTGCTCAAATGTTTCATGAAGTTAAATGTTGAATATGCCTAAATGTGTTATTGATATATTTGTGTATTTTCCTAATGGTGTGGTGATTGAGTTAATCTGATTCGGAGAAGGAAGTTCCTCCTGTTAAATGAAGAATGTGAAGTTTGTATGCATGATGAGTTTGTAGATATAGTTCTATTTGCTTGTTGTGTTTTAAGCTTGTGATTTGTAGTTGATGTTTCCTCCTAGTTGTGTGCTCATATATTGATATTGCATGCTTGATTTTTGGCTTATATTCTTGTTTCATTACCCTTGATGTGTTTAATGAGTCATTAGGGGAAGAACGTTCCTAACTTAACATAGCATAACCTCAATAGTAACCATTATCATATCTAGCAATATAGACCAATAGCATGCTCATAAGTTAAACTAACATAATAAAGGATCATTAACATGTAAAGTCACCATATGCATAACATTTGGTTTATAAGAACATAAGAACAACCTTATAGGACTTCCCTCAAGAATAGCTAGTGTAATGTATAGGTAGAGTCCCACACCCCTACATAGACTAAGTCAAACCCCTTAAGTCACCCTAGTTAGTGTTCACATTATTACTTCATTTTACTTTTGAGAACACTTGCCTTAAATGACGTATACCAGAAGAGATAAATGTGGAATCTGATGCCATGAAACCCAACATCGAAATAAGGTGGTCTACTTGCCAAAGTAGAACCAAACATGACAGAGCATCTAGGTGGATCCACTAGCTAGTATTCCTATTGAGGCAAAAAAATTCTAGAACTAGGAGTCATGGTTGAGTCCCTCTTGATTCCTTTGGTATTGTCGTAACTAGCTCATGAGTGTATAGTGAACCTACCTTCCCTACTTGAGAAGGAACACTTCTCACTATTAGTTCAATCGATGATAAGCTAGAGTCCCTTTTGAAATTTCAGTCTTTAACAATCTAAATTAATTTATGTCATAGGGGACTAACCCTTATATAGTCATAGTCCTTACCTCAATAAAATTGTATGAGAAAGACCTTTTAATACAACCCTCACATGTGATATTAGCACATTAATATCATAATATCATCATAAGGAACATAGGCAATTCATAACCAACCTTATATAATTACATCTTAGTCATAAATCTCACAAGTCAAATAATCAAGACATTTCAATTGAATCATCATACCAACCCTACTCAATATATTCACAAGATACACTTCAATTGAACTTCATTACCAATCCCAATTCATTATAATTGAAGTAAAGGTTTGAGATCACAAAGACTTACCCAATATCCTTCACAAGCCATCATCCATGCATGGTTTTACCATCAACCATCCAATTACCTCCAATAATAGGTGTAATATCATCATTAAATAGTATGTATCATAATCTCTAAGTCAATTATAACAATCCTAATCAATTCAACAAGAGTTCATAATTTAGGGTTAGCGAATTGGGTCAAATGCATCATCCCTACCACATACAAGTTTTTTTATCACCAAGAACTAAAACAAATTAACCAATAATATAACATAATAGAATCATAATAATAAATAGAAAATAAGAAAAATACAATTGAAAAGATCAATCTCGAATTAGAAAGAAACCCATATGAAATTACTCTTTTGAAATCAATTTTTAAAGAACCCTTTGGGAAAAGGAATCCCAAAGGTGAAAGGTTCCCATACCTTTATATTTTATTGAATATTGATGTATTAAAATTGAATTATTTGTTCCCTAATGACCTTGATCTAGTTCTTCAGTGGAGTTCATCTTTGTGAGAGAGAGAATCTAGAAAGAAGGACGATTAATTTGAGTGTGGAAAAAGTGAGGTTAAGTTGGGTTTTTGATTAGGGTAGTTTATATAGTTTATTAACTAACTTAATTAAACACCCCTAATCTCTAAGTAACTAAGTTAATTAAATGAACTAGTTTAAACTTAACAGTAAAGTGAAGGCCTGACCTACGAGACCCCGACATACGGGCCCGTAGCCAATTGACGACCTCGACCCCCAACCGTCCTACACACCATTGTTATGTTCCGAGACCATTATTTTGGACACTTTTGGAAAATTGTGTAAATGTCCAATGGTGGAGTCATCGACGCCCCGTTGATGGAATTTGTAGGTGGCCACTATAATTTGACAGCTTTTTGCCAAAATGGTATGGTCCTCCTCAAGGACCATTAGGGTGGTTCTTGGAGAGTCGTACCCAGACGTTCCAACCCTAAAAAACCTCTGAATCTAGTTTTACACCTTCCCACCAAATTTCATCAATTTTCGACTCCTAAAACCCTGTGAAATAGGCTAAGGCACAATAACACCTCTTTCATAATTCGCCGGACATCATTAACGTTCCTTGAGTCTTGACTCTAAAAATTCCTAAATGACTTTAAAATAATATGGTTTTGACCTTAATACAGTGTGAAAAAACTTAAACACTCATGTGAGGATGTAGATCAGGTTTTGCACTTTCGGAGTGTTACAAGGTGCGTCAAAGAGCGATATGCAGCGTGGGAAAGGTATGTTTTATGTTTTAACTTGGGTTCTTTAGGTAGTCTTTCCAAAATTGACCCTAAACTATTCCATTCTTTTTGAAGCTACTATATAACATTTTTAAGACCTAATTCATTCATTTTAAGTCATTCCAAATATAACAAAAAGAAAGTATTCCTCTATCAACTCTCTCTCAAGACTCAAGGAAGAAGAGGAGAGCTTGACTAGCGTTTCAGACTTGTACAAATTTCTTCATATACTTTTTGTGGATACTTCAATATCAAGGTATTGTGACTCGTTATCTAGATCTAGATTTATCTCTAGAGGCAATTCTCAAATAGTTTTCAAGTTTCAAAATGATGATCAAAACTGCAATTCGTCCTCAAACTCATGGATTCTTTTAGTAAATGGTTTCAAACGAATTGTTATGATTATGTTATGGTTTAATTTATGGTTTAAACAGAAAAACACCATGAATCCATGATCTCTCCAATTCCTTAATTTTGGCTTGTAAAGTGGGTTTGATAATTGTGATTGTGTATGGATATAATTGTATTAAGATTGATTTATATCTCTATATATGATGAATTATGGATGTAATGATGAGTTGGTGATCTTGTCCTTACGTACATGATGATGGATAAGTTCTCTTGTTATGGTTGGGAGTATTAGTAGTTGATTAATGTTGAATTGTGATATTAGAGAATGGTGAGTTGATTCAATTACATATTATAATATGATTTCTTTGTGTGGGTTGATCCACATCTAATGGAGGTTCTTACTTCTTGTTCTTATGATGATTTTTATCTTTATGGCCCTGTGAGATTAATTGAAGGTTGGTTAAGTTGTTGTGTGGAAACGAGGCATAATGTGAAGTTGTTATATGATGCCAAGATGGTCTTGTATAAAGCTATATGGTATTGTGAATGAAACATGTTTCCTCTTAATATTAATATGTGATGATAATAGACTATGAAGAATCTTTACATGTTGATATGGTGTCTTTTTTAGGTACACCTAGTTGTCCCTACATGATACATGAATGATAAATGAGGTATTCTAGTGTATGTCTTGTACCAGTAGACCTAAGAATTATTCCGATTCTTGATGAGTCTAGAACCATAAGTTAATGTGCAAACCTTGAATATGAAAATAAGGTTGATAATGAAATGAATCTAATACACCAATTATGGTACCTATTATGAATAAGATATCCTAATGAACCTTGATCAGTAGATCCTTGTGGATCCCATGTTGTTCGTGTTATTATGAGTTGGTAGGCTTAGGGATGGTGTTTTATCTAATACTCTTCTATTAAAGAACTTACTCTATGAGAACTAAGGCAAATAACCGAATGTATATGCTTTGGTTGTAGCTCTACTTGAGTATGAGCTCAGAGTACAAAGAAGAAGTTTGATATCTCTTAAACCATGTGACTAAGTGGAATGTGTCTTATTTCTACCTTATGCAAGTAGAATACCTTCCACGATGTGGGGTCTTATGACACTGGATTCCATATCAAGCAAGTATTGTCTATGTCGGTTAAGGCCGATTCTCATCATGTGATATTTATTTTTTATTTATTGGAAAGGTTCTACAATGTGTAGGCGATATAATGGGGTGCTATCTACACATGACACGAGTAAGATTTGAAGTCAGAAGAGTGGGTTCCCTAATTGTTCATACACCATTATGTGAATTCCCTTAAATGCATGAATTTCTATTTTCATATCTCTAGTAATGAATGTTGACTTGTTTAGTTGTGTTGGAATGGAAATATCCTTAATTAGGGTAGTATTGAGGTTCATTTAAGTGTGTATCGAGAGGTTTTATGGCCAGTTGCTTCATGTATTACTTAGGTGTGTCGTAAGATAACCATATGTAGATGGTCTAAATAGTTAAATGGGTTAATTAATGAATATGATCAGATTTTGTGGATTATGGGAGTATTATTTTGTATGTTGATGATTGACTTGTATGATGTCTTTTATCCTTGCTTTATTATACTTTATCAAAATGGCTTGAAAAGCAATATTTCAACTTAAGTATCCCTTTTGACATGATTTCTTGCATGTTCATCATACTTAGTGCTTAATTGTACTAATTCCATATTTTCCTCTATATTCTAAAAGTGTAGGTGTGGGTAAGTGAGCGGATCTCTAGAGTTGATTCTTGGGACTTCGATATTTTCTGACGATTTGGGTATCTCCTTCTTATTCTAGTTTTTTTTTTCTGATTAAACATTTGTATAAGATATTGTACTTTCCTTTCAATGTATGGGTTGTGTCCCGAGTTTGAGATTCTTAATGTTTGGGTCTATGTTGGCCAATATGACACTAGTATGGATTTATTTATAAAGACTTCTTTTGAAAAGTGTTGTCTCCTAATTTTATGATTTCGCTAAAAAGGTTTTAAATTTCCGCATTATTTTATGACAATGCGATGAATGAAAGCTAGGGGATTGTATAAGATCTTCGAGAGGCCGAATACGTCGTGTTACAGCTAGGGGGTGATCTCGGGTCGTGACACTTATGATTGAGATGTATTGTTGCATTGAGGTATTGATAGATTGGTGTGTTGGTGATCATATCTTGATGTATTTGTATATGTGTTTTCAATGATAAAGTGGTGTTATTTTAAATAATGTAATTGTGTTGTGATTCAGAGCATACTCTAACTAAATAACTTTTAATTGGTACGCTTAGGCATCTTATTCTTTTATAAGTGAATGTAAAGGTATATGGGTCTTGAATTGGTAGGATAGTGCATCATCTTCTAGACTAATGAATGTATTTTTCATTAAGTGGGTAATTGAATTAATGTCTAGGATTGGTATAACTAAAGATGCTTCCCTTTCTATAAATCAATCATGGCATTCTGGACCATGTCTTGGACCAGTAGACCTAACCTTGGTGCCCCTTCTTGATGAGTTTAGGACCCTATGTGAATGATGAGATTTGTATCGGTAGGCCCAATTTGTGAGGCACCCATATTAGAAAGTCATTGAGCTATCCTTAAATAACTTCAATTTGTAGACCTATTGGTGGTAGCCCTTCTTGGTAGAAGTACTATGAGTCGGTAGACCTAATAATTGTTCTCTCTGTAGTACATTAATGTGAACGAAACTACACAACAAAAAATGAAGACAAGAAACGAGTTGATATAATTTAAGATGACGGATCTACCCGAGTATGAGGATAGATCATATTAAACGTCTTTGGATACCCCCTAAACCATGTGCATACATGGGAAGTGTACTAGTTCTACCCTAGGCAAGTAGAAAACCTCTTTACGATGTAGGAATAGAACATTGGATTCTATGTCTATCTTTCATGGTCAATGTTGGTAAATTCCTTCTTGTCATGTGGGATACGTACTGTAGTTACTTGATGGGTACTACACCGTGTAGGTAGTAGTATGAGATGCTATCTCCACATGGTAGGAGTAGGATTTGAAGGTGCTTGAGTCAGTTCCCTTAGTTCTTATGACTAATATGAAGGTTCTTTAAATGAAGTGAAAAATAAATTTTGACTTATTGTATTTATGATGTGATGAATATCTCATATTTTAATGAAATATGTCACATAACATATTCTATTGAATGTAAAGGTTCTTGTCTAAATGTGGCCTTGAGTAATACTTAGGTGTGGCATAAAGAGGTAGTAGGGGTGAAACTTTATGTCTTACTTAAGGGTCTCTTAGGGTAACACTATATAGAGGTCGTAGACTAATAAACGGTTTACTTGATATATGTGCTTATGTATTGCATATTGATGCTAGTTGAAGTATGGCTACTTGTGGAAAAGGTTGAAAGGAAAAAAGCAATGGGTTAAATGAGATACTGTGACTTGTATGTGGGTTGTGATTTATACTACACCTATATTGTTTTTATTAGAAAGTGTAAGTTCAAAGTGCTAGGTGGAGTTGGTAATTGAAGAGGTTGATCTCTATTCTCCAACTTGGTATGTCCCCATGATTTTGATGAAAAAGAACTTCTTATGTTTTCTTCGTATGAAATAGACTCTTAGTTGCTTATTTCGATTGTAAATGGTTGTGTCCCAATGAAGTTATGTGGCGTCTAAGATGGTTATATTTAGACTTACTATTCCTTCTTTTTACAAAAGAGTTTTTTGTTGTTGTATTTATTGATTAAAGTTCTAATTATGTACTATTTATATTACATATGCGATGAATTAATGCTAAGAGTTTTATATGAGACCCCTTCCGGGTTAAGTACGCCTTGTTGTGACTCGGGGTGTGCTCAACTAAGGAATAACTTTTTAAATGAGCATAAGGTTTTGGTGAATTATCTTTATATTGATGTCTCACATTTCACATCTAGTAGATTTTTGTTCATCAGTATGAGTCGCGACACATTTATGAGTGAGAGGCTATAGGTTGTTAGAAGTTACACGTCTTACATTATTATTGAAGTCATGACTTAGAGTGGAGTCCTATACGTGTCTTTTTCTTAATCCTTCTCTTGTATTTATATGTTATGAATACAAAAGAATGGACCTCAAGGAGAGTTGAAGAGGCGATTTCTAATGATGAGGATCCTCCCTTAGGTCCCCAAGGTGGACAAGTTCTTCAAGGTAATCAATAAAATGTTGTTCAGGTGGTTCCCCTGGACATGAACAATGAAGAAATTAGGGAGTCTTACCTATCTTTCTCTAAAGCTATGACAGCCTAAGCGAATAGACATATGGGCCCTAGAATTACTTCTTTGGAGAATACCATGAACTCAAGATTTAGGGACTTTGTGAGAATGAATATTACTATATTTATTTGCTCTATAATGGTAAAAGATCACCCAAGAACTCATGGATGGAATTTATAAGATAGTGGATGCTATGGTTACCTCTAGAAAAAAGGCAGATTTAGCTTCCTATCTATTGAACTAGTTTGTTAAAATTTGGTTTACTCTATCGAAGGCTAATAGCCCTCTAGAAACGGTTCCTATAGATAGGGAAGAGTTTAAGAAGGACATTCTTAGAAATTACTTTCTCCATGAGAAGAATGAGGTGATGATTTAGGAATTTATAAACCTTAGGGAAGGTAGTGTGATGGGAGGTTTTCTTGATTTTTACCCAATTGTTTAATTATGCTCTTTCTTAAGTGTCTAACCTTAGTGATAAGATGAGTAGGTTCATTACCGGTGTATCTAACCTACATAAGGAAGAGTGTCGTACGATGATTATTTTTGATGATATGAACCTATTTAGACTTGTTGTATATGCTCAATCTATTGAGGAGTCCAAGCTTAAGAGTAAGAATAGAAATGTGAAGAGGGGTAGATCTAATGAGCAAGTTCCACCTAGGTTTAAGAAGAGAGCTCTAAACCAAGATTCTTCAAGTGCTCCTCAGTTTAACAAAGAGAGAGATGGTGGATCTTAAAGTTGCTAAGTCTACTTGTCACAATTGTGGAAAGAAACATTTTGGGAAGTGTCTAGCAGGTACTGGTGGGTGCTATGAATTTGGAAAAAACGACCACGAAGTGAGAATTTTTTTATATATTTCTACTAGAAGAAGAGAGGCCAAACAATCTCCTCTTAATGGCGTAAATCTTCATGATAAAAAGAAGAGTCGTTTCTATGGTGTTAAAGCTAAGGAGGGCAAGGGGGCGAATGAAGATTAAGGTAAAAGTAAGAAATAGTTCCTTTTGTTGTAAATGTGGTGTTGAAATTCTGTATGTTGTTACAATGATAGTATTAGATTGGTTTTCCGTTAAGAAGGAGACAACACGATCAATAGCAATCTTGTGAGAGTTTTTTCCCTTGTCTCTTTTCCCTTAATTCTTACCCAAGTTTGATATTAGATTTTCTTGTAGCTTGTCTTATTTATTGGAGTCATGAGCATTAATGTGTATTTCCATGGCTTCTTGATGTTATGCATATTTTTATCGATTCTTCTTTAATGAGAGAAAAATGAGTTTTTATTAATGTGTTACTCATATTAGTATGAATCTAATATGATTTGCTTAAATTTTTTTGAGGTTAAATGTTGAACATGCCTATTGTGTTATTGAAATATTTGTGTATTTTCCTAATGATGTGGTGATTAGCTTAATGTGATTATGAGAAAAAAGTTCCTCGTATGAAAAGAAGAAGGTGAAGTTTTAATGCATGATGAGTTTGTAGATGTAGTTCCCACTTGCTGGTATATTTTAAGCATATGATGTTGAGTTGATGTTTCCTCCTAGTTGTTTGAACATATGTTGATGTTGAATGATTGATTGTAGGCTGGTAGTCTTGTCCTATTACCCTTTATGTGTTTAGAGTGTCATTCGAGGAAGAATGTTCCCAAGTGGAGGATAATGCAATGACCCTAAAATTAAATAGGAAGAACTAGAGAATCGTATGTGTGTTTTATGTGGTAACTTTATTACTGTGATGAGAAATGTTCTTTTGAGTTTATTTTCAAGTTTTTTAAGGTCAAACTTCAAGGAACAAACAAGATATCTAGAAACTAGTCCTTTGAACTAATGTGTTGTAGTGTCTTGTCGTTAATGTTTGGTGTGTCATTTGAAGGTTAAAATAATTATAATTGTTCCTACACTTAGATCATCATGTCTAGAGTTTAAACGTACGGGTACGGCTCCACAAAAACCACCCAAGGGGTCCTTGAGAGGACCCCATCATTGGCGAATAAGCTCTCAAGGCAGCATGATCTATGACCCCTAACCACGACTCATACACATTTAGCACATTTAAGGCACATTGAATAACTCAAATACATTACCTTTACTTTTTACATTAACTCCTTACCTTAAGGAACCCTTAAGAAATACTTAGTGCAGTGTAAGAATAGTGTCCCATTCCACAATTCATACCATCGTATCACCTTAAGGTCACCATAGGTGAACATTCATACAGTCTTTACCACTTCAACCACATACATTCATAAAGACACAATCACATCATAAAACATAACCTTAACATAACAACCTTCACCTAAGACAACCCCAAGTCATACCAGTGCATTGTGCAAGTAACATTCAATAATACCACTAACAGTAAGTGTTCCTAGGAAGCGACCCTAGACTAGGCACATCGTATACATTTAACATTAGGCATAAGACCCACATACTTTATTAATGATCACATAAGAACTCATTGATTCATTACATCTTAATCATAACTCATTTAGTTCATACCGTAAACAACCCTCATAACTCCTTCACAAGCTTACTCATGCAATGTACACATGGAGTACCATACCGGCACATATACTAAGAAAACTCATTAAGAAGTCATAAGTGTAATTCACATGCATAATCATAACTTATGTATTTACCTAATCCAATTAAACCTTAATATTCACTCATATCAACATACATGAACCGTGGTCCGTTTTACATAAAATAACCCAATTTTAACAACTCTTAGAGTCCACTTGTGCAATGCATGGATATGGTCCATAGTCCTACCAATACTAAGTATCCTCTTTAAGAATTCATGACTAGAGTTCATATTCTTATGTAAGTTTATTTCTTAACTTTCAGGAGACATTGCCATAACAACCACACACCATGAGCTGCATGGAATTCGGTGTTCTACCCCTACAGCAAGAAGAGGGGGTACTACTTGCAAAGGACGAACCTACATAAATAATAGCTATCAAAGTGGATCAACTAAGCTAAGACCTGCGATGGCACGTAGTTATGGGACAAGGTGATTGCTACTAGAAACCCCTACTCTCTAACGTAGAAGGCTTCCATCTCACGATACACCACATATCTTTGGGAACACAAACTTGCTAAAAGTAAAATAAACCTATGTGGGAAGCCGAAATTGTAAAATGTAAGAGCATGCATCTCATATTCATGTTCACACGATGATAAGTTCAACTCTCTTTTTGAAACATATTTAAGCCTTTACTTAATATTAATTCATAAAAATAGTCCTTAGGGACTTAATTCCCTCATACATCATATACCTCCAAGGTTACTAATGTAATACACTAAAACAAACTAAGGTGAACTAGAGCTTTGTGATTTTTTATCGAGTTAATTTTAATTTAAAATGAGTTAAATTAGTGTTCTTAGGTGGTGTGTGATGTTTGGAGGTCAAACGTCCAATAACGTCCATGATGTTCAGAAGGTGTGTCTTAGAAATTTCTTGTATGTTATCTTGTGTTTGAGTGAGTTTTACGTGTTTGTTTTAATCGAAATTGATGTGGGATGTTCCTAAGACCTATAATACTATGTTTAGGGGTTAAAAATTTGGGTACAACCCCATCTAGGACCCACAAGGGTCCCTATGGAAGGCCAAAGAGAAGTACCCTAACTGCCTTGTTAGTGTCCACCAACGAGGGCAAACAACGGCCAATGGTCCAACCAACAGCCCGTAGACTTTCCCCATCCATTGGAACTGCAAGGGGGGATATACAGGACCCAAATGAAGCTAAGGTTCCACCCATATAACCCCACCAAATGGCCCGTTGATGGACATATGGTCCGTTGGTTCCATCAGCCGTTTGAAGCCTGCCAAAAAGTTGTGTTCCCAGTAATGACCTGGGGTGTTTGGAAAATTTAACCCAAGTCTTTTAGGACACTACGAAGATATTTTTAGGGTTTTTAATTTATATTAGATTAATTTTAGGTTTTAGACATAGACAAGACCCCTCACTTCAAATACTCAAACTCCCTCTCTAAATAAAACTCTCAAAGTCAAAATTTGAGCTAAGACTCAACAAAAGCCAGGAAGGCTGCTTTGGACATGTTTCTTCACAAAAATTAGTGGGATTACTTCTCATTGAGGTATGGTATCCATTCTTGAACTATCTTCCATTCAAGGAGTCACTTCTAATGGATTTTCATAAAGGGTTTTCAACCCTAGTTTCTTATATCTTCAACTCTAAATATTGTTCTTGGATGAAAACATTTTGAATGAATTAATAATGATGTTTATAATTTTAGATTATGATTTTAAGGTGAGAACTTCAATGAAAAAATGTTAATGCTTTTCATCAAATGTTGGCTTACGAAATGGGTTAAGTGAGCTTAGTTTTTTAGTCTTTGATATATGCTTTACTTATGTTGTTATTGATGTTTATATACTTCTCTAAGGGCTAATTTATGATCAATTATTTAATAAAAATTCTATAGTTAATGGAAGCTCAGATTAAATGATAAATTGAATATATGTTGTTTAAGCTTTATTTATGAAATGCTCTTGAGTGGTATGGTTCACCTTCTTGGTGGCGGTGTTTACTTGATGAAATTTTATACTTAGTATGTATTATGAGTGTTGATTTTATGATCTAATATGTTAAATGAATTGATAATAAAGATGATTCCTGTGTTGTGTATCATGAAGCTTGAATTGCAAGTTTGACTTAGATTATGCCTAAATGAAGTATATGATTTTTTGAAGCACGTAAAGTGTGTGATTTGATGAAAAGGTCTAAAGTATGTATAGAAGTTAAATGTATATGAAATTATGCTTATGTTCAAGGTGTGCTCACATGTACACACACACACACTTAAGTGAATAAATGAAGCTAAATTAAGTAAATAGAGGAGTTTTGAGGTTGACACTCTTCGTGAGTCTAGATGAAGTGTTTAGTAGCAACCTAACTACATACTAAGAGCTCTCTAAGATAGTTCATAGGATGAATTCCCTTCATAAGTTTGGATGTTTTGTTCACTAGTTACCCTTAACCTATAGTATATAATTTTTAGAATCCGTGGGAATTATGTCTAGCGCCGAGAGGATATGAAGAAGAGGTGGTTACACTTCCTGAGTTGAGATGTTTTATTACACTGTACCTCTGTATATGAGTACTCCTCGTTAGTAGAGAATGAGTTACTTAGTATCAATCTCCTTACCCCTTAACTATGCGCCCGCATAAGTGTAACTATTGGGCAATCCATGTACAAGCTAGGAGAATAACCTTACTCTAGGAAAGTGAGGATACTTCATCCGATAGGGGTTAATATCAGGATTCCACGTCTAGCTCTCACATGATATGTTGGTTAAGCTAACCTCCCACAAAATAAATGAAAATGCCATGTCTTCAAAAAGAGTGTACTACTTAGGCTAGGTAGTGGAATGAGACACCATTTATCCATTTCACTAGGTAGGCATTTCAAAAGGGGAGTCTTAGTTGCCTTATAAAAGAATGTACAACTTAGGGTAGGTAGTGAAATGTGACGCTATATATCCATTGCACTAACTGGACCTTCCGAAAAGGGATTCTTGGTGTCATGCCTTCTAAAAGAATGTCCTTCATCGGGTAGGTGGTGGTATGGGACGACATCTACTCATTTCACTAAGTAGGCATTCTGAAAGGGAAGTCTTGCTGCGTTGTTTGGGTGTTCTTACCTTGGTGAGTCATAGGATAATCCGTATTAGGGAAACTCCAACTGAAATGAGTTGACTTCCTCTTTGATTTGTCCTTGGGAGTGCACTACTTTGGAATAAATTTAGTTACTGTAATACCTAAAATAAGTTCACAGTAATATGTGCTGGTTTACTGTAAAATGCTTTCTTTTTATGAAAATTATGGGAATCCTTATCTAAGTTTTAAATGATGTTTCTTATGTTGTTTTAATTCGATATTAATGAATGTTTTACTTAATAGACATGAAAATGTGTTTTTACTATAATGTCCCTTTTTACATGTTTTTGCATATGCCATACTTAGTACATTACGCCATACTTAGTACATTATTTGACTACCCCCCATACTTTTCTATACTCTATAAGTATAGGTTGGAAGATTTTTTTGAAGATTTGAAGGCGAATCTTAGGAAATCTACTCTCTCAAGATTTGGTATGTCCTCATATATTTGAGGACATAGTCTATGCTTTCTTAGTTTTAATAGTTAAACTTATTATTTATTTTTGTTTCAATGTAAAGGTATGTGTCCCTAAGATATTATATCGTGTCTTTAAGTTGGATTGTGACGATGAGATTCTCTAAATATTTATGAAAGACTAGCTTTTTATTAAATGTCTTGAAAAGTTTTAATTTTGCACTGCTTTTTATGTGTTATGTAATAAACGGTAGTTAAGGGGTTGTAGAAGACCCCAAAGGGTCAAGTACGCCCGGTCTTGACCCAACGATTCTCCCTAAGTTATAGCCGGTACTCTTGAGTCGTGACAAGACATCGTATCAGAGCATAAGGTTATGGGAAATTTTCTAGGGTCTGAAAGTCTCACAAGCCACGTCTAGTAGTATCTTGGTCATTTGTGTGAGTAGCGACACATCCATGGACAGAGTCTATTGGATGATAGAACTTTCACTTTCTTTTCTATTATAATGTCAAGCCTTAGAGTTGAGTCATATAGGGTGTCTTTTCTCAACCTCTTCTCTTTTTTTTATAAGACGTGAATACGAGGAGATCAACCGCTGGAAGGGAGGGGGAGGTGTAGGTAATGAGAGGATCCCTCCTCGTGTTAACAAAGTTCGTATTGTTGTCCTAGAGAAAGATAATAAGGAGGTCTCCCTTCAAGAAACTCAAGAGCCTCAAGTTCCTCAAGTGCCTCATATTCTTCAAACTCCTTTTATTGACGGAGATATGACTAATGCTAAATCGAAGGTTTCCCTAATGAACTTGACCCCACTCAAGACGTCTCAAGCTCATGTCGTCAATAATCACTTTGTTTCTAAAGCTAACCTAGGAGTTGGAGCTCAAATTAATGCTAGTCGTCTCACTTATAGAATTCATGATTTTATAAGGATGACCCCTCCCACTTTTCATGGCACTAAAGTGGATGAATATACATAAGGTTTCATACATGAAGTTTTTAAGGTGGTAGATGCTATGGGTGTGACCCCTAGGTAGAAAGCGGAGTTAGCTGTTTACCAACTCAAGGATGTGGCTCAAGTGTGGTTTGAGAAATGGAGGAGTGAGAGATAACTAGAAAGATGGCCGGTTGATTGGGAGGAATTCAAAGTGTCTTTCCTAGATAGGTTCTTTCCCCTAGAGTGGAGGGAGAAACAAATGGTTGAATTCATGAACCTTTGTAAAGGGGGAATGAGTGTGCAAGAGTACTCTCTCAAATTCACCAGACTTTCTAAGTATGCCCCAACCATGGTAGCAAACCCTAAGACTATGATTAACAAGTTTGTGGTGGCAGTGTCTAGATTAGTGGAGAAAGAGTGTCGTACGAAAATGCTTCTTAATGACATAGATATGTCTAGACTCATGGTGAATGCTCAACAAATTGAGGAGTCAAAAATTAGGGAGATAAGGCAAGAGGGTAAGAGGCCTAGGGCGGATGATTCTAGTCACTGAAAACCTAAGAAGAGGTTCTATCACCAAGATTCTTCCATGGGTAACAAGGATAAGGATCCAAACCAACATTCCCTAGGTGGTGGCCACACTTTTGAGAGGAGTAGGTGTGCTACTTGTGGAGTAACATTTGGGTAGGTGTCTTGCAAGAACGAATGGTTGTTTTACATGTGGTAATAAGTGCCACAAGATGAGGGACTTCCCTAACATCAAAATAAAGAGGGACGGAGGTCAAACAAGCTCCTCAAGGTGGTCTAGATCCCAATGCTCCAAAAAAGAGTCACCTTTATGGGGTGGTGGTGCTGGAAGCTACGGAGGAGTACTAACTCGAAGTTGATAGTCCTGGTCAGTCTTGACCCTTTATGTTGTTGTTTTTGTGTTGTGAGATGATTTTATATGGTTTTATACTACATATGATCATGCCTTCTTGATGAAAAGCATAAGGAATAGATTTTTGGTTTTTAGCATGTTTACATTGTTATATTGATGTTCACTGTATGTTTTATGAATTTTGAAAAACATTGTTTGCATTGAGTTGAATTTTTATGTGTGCAAAAGTGTTGTATATGAACATGTTTGATGTTGGAGAAGATAGTTCCTCAATAAAAGAAATAAAAGTGTGAATTTTGAACTTGTGAAGTTTTGCGAAAAAGGTTGCCTGTGTTGCTAGTGTGTGACAAATGTGAAATGGTGCTCCTTGATAGTTGATGCTTTGACTGTGAGTGTTTTGATCAAGATTTTAAAGTTATATGTGATTCTAAGTGAGTCCTTCTTGGTCTTAATGTTTTAGTGTCATTCGAGGACGAATGTTATTCTAAGTGGGGGAGAATGTAACACCCTAAAACGGACAAAAGGTGAACTACAACATTGGGATTATTTATTGAGTTAAAAGTTAAAATGAGTTAAATTAGTTTTCTTCGGCAGTGTGTGAAGTTTGGTTAATTTTGGAGGTCAAACGTCCAAGAACGTCCATGACGTTTAGAAGGTGTGTCTTAGAAATTTCTTGTATGTCTTCTTGTGTTTGAGTAAGTTTTAAATGTTTGTTTTAATCGAAATTGATGTGGGATGTTTCTCAGACCTATACTACTCTTTTTAGGGGCTTAATATTCGGGTACAACCCCATCTAGGACCCACAAGGGGCCCTAGGGAAGGGCCCAAGAGAAGTACCCTAACTTCCATGGACTTGTCCACCAACAAGTGCAAACGACGACCAGTGGTCCAACCAACAGCCCGTAGACTTTCCCCGTTGATTGGAATTGCAAGGGGAGATAGACAGGACCTAAATTCAGCTAAGGGTGCATCCACAAAACACCACCAAACGGACCGTTGATGGGCAGACGGTCCATTGGTCCCATCTGCCGTTTGAAGCCTGCCAAAAAGTTGTGTTCCCTGTTATGACTTCGGGTGTTTGGTAAATTCACCCCAAGTCTTTTAGGAAATTACCAAGATATTTTTTGGGTTTTTTATTTATATTAGATTAATTTTAGGTCCTAGACCTAGACAAGACCCCTCACTTCAAATATTCAAACTCCCTCTCTAAAGAAAACTCTCTCGAAGTAACAATTCGAGGTAAGACTCAACGAAATATAGGAAGGATGGTTTGGACGTGTTTCTTCACCAAAATTAGTGGTTTACTTCTCATTGAGGTATGGTATTCATCCTTTAACTCTCTTCTATTCAAGGAGTCACTTCTAATGGATTTTCATAAAGGGTTTTCAACCCTAGTTTCTTCTATCTTCAACTCTAAATATGAGTCTTGCATGAAAACGTTTTGAATGAATTAATAATGATGTTTATAATGTTATTTGATCATTTTAAGGTCAAATATTCAATGAAAACATGTTAAAGATTTTCTTCAACTTTTGGCTTAAGAAATGAATTAAGTGAGCTTAGTTGTAGTCCTTGAGCTTTTACTTATATTGTTTTATTAATTTTTAGATACTGACATAAAGGATAATTTATGATGAATTATTGAGTGAAAATGCTATAGGTGATTGAAGCTAGGATTAAAAGGTAAGTTGGTTAGGTTTTTAAGCTTTTACTATGAAATGCTCTTGAGTGGTATAATCCACCTTATTGGTGGAGGTGTTTACTTGATGAAATTTATTATACTTAGTATGAATCATGATTGTAGATTTGATGACCTAATATGTGAAATGAAGTGATAATGAACATGGTTCTTATGTTGTGTATCATGAAGCTTGAATTGTATATTTGACTTAGATTATGCCTAAACGAAGTATATGATTTTGTGAAGCATCTAAAGTGTGTGATTTTATGAAAAGAAGGCCTAAAGCATGTATAGAAGTTAAATGTAAATGAAATAATGCTTATGTTCATGTTGTGCTTACATTTACGCTCACACACACTTAAGTGAATGAATTAAGCTAAGTTAAGTAAATAGAAGAGTTTTGAGGTGGACACTCTTCGTGAGTTGAAATGAAGTGTTTAGTAGAAACCTCACTACATCCTAAGATATTTCTAAGAAAGGTTGGAGGATGAATGCCCTTCGTCATTGAGATGTGGTGTTCACTAGTTATCCTTAACCTATATTATATATAATTTTTAGAATCCATGAAGTTACGTCTAGCACCGAGAGGATATGAAGAAGAGGAGTTACATTTCGTGAGTTGAGATATTGTATTCTAATATACCTTTTGATATAAGTTCTCCTCATTACTAGAGAATGAGTTACTTAGTAACAATCTCCTTACCCCTTAACTTTGAGAATTAGTATTTCTTTCCTACTCATGTTGAGTCATCTTTTGTTTCTCCTATTCTTCCTACTTTTGACGATTTTTAATTTTTTTTCTCAGAAGTTCAAACCAGGAATTTTATATGAATGATGTCGTTAAACATCATCCCGTCCCATAACAAATCATCCACCTAACACTGCTCTATAACAAAAATATGAGATTTCTTCAAGGTCTGGTCCTCTTGAGCCTCCTCGGTGATCTACTAGAGTGTCTCAAACTCCTAAATGGTATGATTTATCTTTTACTTTATCCACCATATCTATTCCAACAGATTACTCACACGCTTCCAAGCTTGAATTTTGACAAAAAGCAATGGAGGAGGAACTTTTATCTCTAAAAGAAAATAACACATGGGACATTGTTCCTTGTCCTCCAAATGTCTGTTCCATTGGATGTAAATGGATTTATTCGGTTAAACTTAATTCTGAGGAAAATGTTGATCGGTGGAAAGATCGATTGGTGGTTCTTGGGAACAGACATGAGTATGGTATAAAGTATGAGGAGACTCTTGTACCTGTACAAAAAAAGACTAAGGTATTAACAATTATTGCTACTGTTGCATCACAAAATTGGATGCTTCATCAAATTGATGTCAACAATGTTTTTCTTCATGGTGATCTCACAGAAGATATTTATATGAAACCCCCACCTGGTTTGTTCTCATCACCTACATCATATCTATGCAAGTTAAAGCAATCTTTATATGGATTAAAACAAGATCCAAGAGCTTGGTAAGTTGCGATATACTTTTCTTCAATTCTTTTTTGAGCAGAGCAAATATGATTAGTCTTTGTTTCATTGATAAACATTTGTAGTTTGTGTTCTTATTTTGATGTATGTAGATGACATTATTAACACATGAACTGATTCTTGACTAATAACTAGCCTCCTGTAGCATCTTAAAAATATACTTTTCATATAAAAGATATTGGTATTCTTACGTACTTTTTGGGGTTAGATTATCATTATAATTTTAGGTGTATTCTTGACCAAACATAAATATAATCGGGACTTGATTTCTTTGGCTGGTGTTCATGAATCTACCTCTGCAAATACTCCATTTGAATTTAATGTAAACCCTATAGGAGATCTTCACTGATCAATATTTGTATCGACTATTACTTTGGAGCCTAAATTATCATACTATTACTCCGCCTGATATATCTTTTGCAATCCAACAAGTGAGTCAATTTATGTAGGTTCGACACCATCTATATTTGGTTGTTGTCTGTCGCATCATTCGATATCTAGTGGGAAAATCTACTCATGGATTATTCTTTCCTAGTGGTTATGAGATTCATCTTAACGCATTTAGTGATTCTGATTAGGCTGGATGTCCTAATTCTCGTTGCTCCATCACGGGCCGGTCCATATTTCTTGGAGATTCCTTGATATCTTCGAAGATCAAGAAGAAAGATCGTGTATCAAAATCTTTCAATGAATATGAATATCGAGCAATGTCTACTTCTTGATATGATATTATTTTGCTTAGTGGTTGACTTAAAAAATTGGATTTCCTCAATATAATCCCACTTCTCTCCATGCTGACAAAAAAGTTCTATTCATATTGCTACTATTCAAGTTTACCAAAAAAAAATTAAACACATTGAGATGGACTATCATTATATCAGAAAATCTTCATAAGAGAGTCATTACTCGTCACACGTATCCAGTGATCTTCAAATAGATGATGTGTTTTTAAAGTTTATGGAATGACAACATCATCAATTTTTGGTAAGCAAATTGATGTTTTTTTATCAACCTACATCAATTTGAGAGGGTATATTAGCATGATTGAACATATTCTAAATATATGTACATATATATGTTAGAACTCTAAATACTTGTGTAATGATGATATGAGATAACATAGATTAATGTAGCATATTTCAGAGATATTACAATTAGTAATAACATATATTTAGGGATATATTGTATATTTTAAGGCATGTAAATCAGAAGACTTTCTATTAATAGAAGAACTCTCATTTTAGAGAACTCACTCAACAAAATTGACAAAAGAGTCATTAAAAAGAATCAAAGGTACTTTCTGAAACTTTTCTCTAAACTGTGCCTCAAATTTGAAATATGAAATCAAAGATCAAGATTATGATATATAGGGTTTCTTGATGATTAGATGTGGTTTGGATATTAAAAATGAAGAAGTGAACTTTAATAGAACTCGAAGGGAAAGAAAGACGAAAGAGCAAGGGACCTAGCAACCCTAATGCACTAGGTTGCACGGAACACCAGCCCCCAAACTTCAGAACCCATTCTCTGGAGTACTACATGTGCCCCACACCATCCCCCTTGGTGTATCTGGGGAACCCCACACCACCCCCTTCTAGAACATGCTGGCGAATTTTCTTTTCAGTTTCTATACTCGATTGATTTCCTCCGAATTATCTCGGTTTCATAGATTAAAAATACTTATATAAACCAACCACAAATAAAACCTACCAAAACATCACTCAATTGAAAGATCCTCACCTCAAGAAATTAACAAGACATCATTAACAATGAATGAAGCTAAAACCTCAAAAACTCTTGAAGAACTCAAATCTTTGAACCCCAAAAATGAAAATACTGTCAAGAAAATCACATGATTGGCGTGTGGGTGAATGAACTCAATAATATTAGACTTATATACCTCAAAGAACTAGGTTCTTGATGAAATCTTGGATGAACACTTAAGACCTTGAACTTTTTTTCCTCTTGAATCTCCTCTCTAAAGCCCTAAATGCTTTGGGGGATGAATGAAACTGATTCTAATCAGTTTAGACCCAAAATAGGGTGTAATTCATGCTTAAGAAAATTGGGGGGTTATAAAAAGACTAAAATACCCTTCTTGAGTTTAGCTGAATAGGCCTTATCTAGAGAGGCTGCACTCAAACAATCAGATCTCCTTCATATGAACTCAAATTTTGTCAAATATAGTGGAGTTGGAAAGAGGACTCAAATTAACTATTATTTTATACCTCATGGGCCACCTAAATCATTATGTAGCAAACGTTATGATGTTTGAAGTTCACCGAAAGCTTGAAAGAACTTTTAAATGACTTGAATGAATTTAATTTTTAGTTCTTTTTGGAACTCGAGGTGCTACATCTAGTGAAATTGACAGCTAAGGAAATTAAATTCCTCGATAACATATTGCTCAGAATGAAGAATGATTTGAGTCTTAGCTCAAAAAATTTTTGGGTGTTACATTACCTCCATCTTGGGATCATTCATCCTCGAATGATGACTACTGGGTATGGAACAGGGTTACTGTCACTATATTTTCTAACTCAAGAATTTTCCAACTAACATAGGCTGAACTGATTCATACCAAGAGAACGGACTTCCTGTAGCACTAAGTCAAGAACGATGCTGATTTTAACAAAGTCAAGTTATGTCTGAAGTTACCATATCTGAAACAAAGGAAGTATGGGCATGAAGTAAGAATAGGAATACCATACAAGAGGTAATATGAGTGCTAGTTGTTAATCTTAGCAAACTCCTCAACTATGATCTTAATTCTTTATTACAAAACCTCACTGCTGTCACTCATCGCACCCGCAACTATGCATGCATTCTCTTACCAAGGTCTGAGTCTAATGGGATCCTCGTATTATATTAAAGATTAACGGAAACAAAGTTCTTTGGTCTGAAGCTCCGTACTCTTGTGAAAACGGACTACACTGTCTCAACCACCCGCCTTTCCCTTCTTTTGTTTGTTCTGGACCCGAAAATGCCCGTTCGCTTGTCATTGGGGATCCCAATCTGACTTGCTCGTGGTTTATTAATGTCGGGGTTGTTTTTACTTACCTTTCTGTCTATGAAAGAAATGAGGAGAAAAGAAATTGTACTAAAAGGAAATTCTCTGCTCAAATAAGCTTTCCTGAAATGATGAAACGCAAGAAGGAAACTCTATCTCTGTCCCGTACCTCCTATGCAAGACTCTTGAATTAGTCTCGTCTTAAGCCTAGACAGTGGTTTACTTAAACGTTGAAGAGATAGATTGGCATAAGGTTTGGGTTTTATACCTCGTTAGGGAATTTTATCCAAAGAATGTTACTCTTTACCGCCTCAATTAATCAACATTGTGATCATATCAAGAATCACCTAATGTTTAACAACACGACACTCAAGATTAATAGTCTAACAACTCCAAGGAACTAACCAGCTCTTTCAAAATTTTTCATTCTCTCACCATCTCTGCCACACCAACTAGAATTTCCCGCATTACTACTATAATCCAACTAAGGGCTCTCATTTTACTATTTGTCATAGTAAAATCTCATCCTCCACTTCCTTCATATTTATAATGTTAGATAGAAATATCACACTATAATTATTACGATAAGAACATTAACCTTCTCCTTCCAACATCACTCCATTACTCAAAAGACCTCTGAAAAGTTATATCCCATACACTTTTGAATTCACTACTATCTTATTCTCAACACTTGACTATATTTCTCATTTTATCATCTCACACTTAGGTATAAAGATGATACTTAAAAACAATGGACCTATTCGATCATCTCTATACTAGTCTACATCCCTCTTTACTTTAAAACTTGGGAAAGCTTCTCATGGCTACCGAACACTCCATAAGCAGCTACTAAGACTCTTTATAAAATATTTTGCTTGACCTCTTCTCATTGGCTCCTGATGCTTCTTTGCCTAAATCTTTATGAAAATTACACTTGCACAAACCTATCCCATATTGGCAACTCAATTATACAATATAGCACACATAAAAAATAATAACCTCAATTGGGGCCTGGACTGGCCACATACTATCTTGAGTGTACCTTTTACTACTCTACCTTCATTTATCTCCTCCATGAGCAATAATACAAAATTTTCATTGCAAGGTACCACTTTTATTTCCTCATCTATTTCAGGTAGAACCCACTAGATCATATCTCAAAACTAACACAATCATCCTCATGTTGCCATATCTTAATCACGAGACCCATTTCAAATTCAAACATAGTGTCTAATACTAAATACATATATCACATGATTGCTCACACCTTATACTACTTGCGGCTACCAGAAAGGTTAATAAACACTTACCCACTAAGATCTCATGACAAGTAGTAAATTTTTAGCTCTTCGTCTGCCTATCTACAAATTACATTCATCTTCCATTTAACAACTTAAGTACTATTTACTCACTTAATTCTCATTACATATCAAATGAACTTTCGAATTCCATGGGTTTCCCCTTTAAATTAATGATCCTATCTTCGGTGTATCACCTCATTAATACTCTACTCTCTGATTCCACACATATATTCAGTCTTCTAAAAAATGATGCTACATGGACATCAACTCTTTTTTGGTTAAAGTATACTTTATCTCATCAGACTACTAACTATTCCTCTTCCTTCTATCAAGAACACTCTAAGACATTATTATTCATTATTCTACTCAAAAAGGAACTCATCACTTATAACACTGGGTGCATGATTGCAATAACATAATTTTCCCCATCACTATCTCCCTTTTATAGATTTATACACCAGAACAAACTTTTCTCCTAACTTAGAGGAAAATCTTTACAACTATTGCTCATAATATCCTAATTCATAAGACCTTTTAGGGTGAAAATATTACCCAAGATCTACACCACACTTTATCATAATGGTCTCACTTGAATAAGATTTATACCAAAGAGTACACCTCAATTTCAACTCAAACACATGATTCATAAGAGCTTATCTTAAAGTGGAAAAAGGGAAATTCAGCACCGGTTAGTAAATATCTTGCCTAAAGGCTAAGAAAATGTTTTGTAAGGGTTGAATCAGTTATCTTGTTGAATTTACGATGCAGATTCCACGATCTCTACTATTAAGTTAGTTTTGATTATAAATGATTTTCTAGAAGTGTTTCTAGATGATATTTTGCGTATTCCCCCAAAAGGGAAATAGACTTTGGTATTGACCTACTAAAAAAATGCAAGCTATATCTATACATCTTTACCATATAACTGTGGTAGAACTAATATGCAAGATTTGTATGTGCATTGACTATCGACAATTGAATAAGATTTCCATAAAAAATAAGTACTCAACTCAAAGGAATGATGAATTTTTTGATCTATTTAAAGGTTCGAGTTTCTTTTCAAAGATTGTCCTTTGGTTGGGTTATCTTCAATAGCGAGTATGTGAAAGTCTCATTCCAAAGATGGATTTTTGAAATCGGTACGACCAATATGAGTTCTTGGTGACTTTATTAAATTTTACTAATGCTCCCATTGTGTTCATGAACCAAATGAATAAAGTGTTTAGACAATATATTAACATTCTCACGATTATGTTTATTGATGATGTTTAGATTTACTCTCGTGTGGAGTGATTAAATAATTTTATGAAAGATGCTTAATCCAGTTCTAAGAGTCAACTATTGTTAGTAAGTATATAACCCAACTAAATGAGTTGAGGTCAAATCACACTGAGAATGGTAAGTTCTTAGGATTTAATAGGAAAGTGTGAGAATGTTCAAATCAGCCATATGAATAGTCATTTATAAATTAAGATATAATTCAAATCAATCGGTGACACGAATGTCAAATAAGGGGGCTTTTGGTTTGAAATTATCAAATATAACAACAATTAACATAGAAATAACAATAATAAGATGGGTTCTTGATATGTGATTAGATTATAGGCTAATATAGACAAAATGGGTAATTGCAATTGTTAGGAAATATCTGTAAATTAGTGAATAAGATGGACTTTAGAGGGGGAGAAACCTACTCTTCAAAATTTTACCGTGAATCAAGTAAATTTCTCTTGAACATCAACAAGCATGCAAAATAGGAACAACCTACGATGTAGTCAATTTAGTCTCTCAAGCTAAAGGTCTCTAAAAGGGTTTAAACTATAATTAATGATTGAAATAACTTCTAAACAACATTTAGACTAACAATTAGCAATACCTATAAGCTAAATCATCCCATAATCAAATAATCACACCCCAAGAATTGAGGTATTAGTTAAACATTATAAAAATAAAAAATGGTAACCAGATTTTATTTCTATCAACTGGTAGGATTAATTTCATCTTAACAATTCTCCAAATTGAAGAATCTCAAATACCCACTTTCAATTTTTCAAAAGTGAAATACTTCAATTCTTCAAAGTTAAGGAAAAACTATTCTTAATACTCAGAGGTCAATGTAAATATAAATATATGATAGATGATTAATTCCCTTTTTTTCGAACTAAATGTTCAAAAATGAGTTTGTAGTTGCCCATAATATGTTGCGAAGGGTCGTTCAACTCAGTAAGTGAGGACCGCTGATCAACTAGGGAATACAACCTTTGGTCTATGTCTTGCTTTTTTGCCTTGAACTTCCGCTTCTTCAAGTTATGTAACTTTGGACAATTCAACACTGCATCACAAAATCACTCGGTGGTTCACCAACTGCTCCTTTCTCTCAGGAACTTGGGTTTATCATTTAGATCTTGGCACAATTGAAATTTAGGCAAGGTAATGGCGATTCATACTCTCCAAAGGTACTTGGCGATCACCAAGCTTTCATTTCTTTGTTCTTTCAGCCCGCTTTGTTGCGTTTTAAAAATTAGTGTCCATGCTTAATTTGTTCCTTATTACATATACTTTCCAATCAAGGGTTTACAGAAGTTATTTGCATAAAATGGGCATTTGAGGACAATGAATCATTGTAAATGAACCAAAAAAGTGTCCAAATCTCGAACTCATCAACACCCTCAATTTAAAATTTTTGCTTCTTCTCAAGTAAAACTCAAGTTGAGTAATTAAAAAAGGATGCCTCAAACAGTGCTACACAAGGATCAATCATTAATGCACACAACAAGACTTAACTTACTCATAAAACGATCAATTGTACACTCAAAGGTTGAAGTTGTGCCTCACCCTTACCAAAGATTCTCAAGCTCACTATACTTTCTTCAAATTTGAGTTCAAGCTCAACAAAGGTACTCAAATTCCCTCATACAAATAATGTTCCATATTCCCACACAATGCCTCAACACTTTACCATTCCAGAATAACATATACTCTCACACTCACAAAGATGAACACATGCATTATTTCACACATATGTTTGCCCTTATTTTACAACCAACACTTGTTTCTGCTCACTGAAGATAAAAAAAGGTCTTTTCAAGGCTGGTAATGGGGCTGAGTGTAAAGGTATAGTCATTTATGACTAGTGGCTATTGTCTTCATGAAATGTGGTATGAACAACCATTGTTTACTCTCCATAATTCTCATTCATGCTCAAAATTCAACCCATTATTCATTTTTCCATGAAACTTAGAACACCTCTTTCTTTTTGCAACTTTATTTCAAAACTTATTCAATCTTTTTATTTTCCCTTCTTCTTTTATTTTCTCTTTTTTTGCATGGAAGGGTTCCATCATTTTCAAAACCATGAGTATAGGGGAATTTCTTCACATTTCTTTATTTACCTTCTCTTTCAGCTCACCACAACTTAGGCTTTCGGCCTAAGTTGGTTGTTCAAACACACCACATCTCATTAGGATTAAGGGTGAAGGATAATAAAAGTTCACATTTGCATCAAGTTTCTTTCAAGAAAAGATTAAGGCTCAAAGGGTGCAAAAAGGGAGTTCACACACTCACAAGGTAGGCTACAAAGAGGTATACTGTCAAATTGTTTCACACTTTCAAATTGTTGCCTAAGATTTTTTCAACAGGTTGCATCACTTATTCAATCGGACCAACGGGGCAAATTCTAGGTGTCATCAAAAATGGTTCACGGTTAAGATCATCATATAAGACATCGACATTGATATCAAAGAAGACTCTACAGTTTCGCTAGTGTGCAATGTTAATCACAAAAGAGTCAATTCAATAATTAGCTAGTTCATCAAGATGTAAAAAGTTCAGATATAGTCTATGTAACTTTGTTTGGCATCATCGTAGCCACACATTTATTTTTGTTCAATTGAGAGCACTTTAAAAGTCATCGGTATTGATCAAAATTGATTCTTAAATTTTCACAGGAACATCCACGTTCAAACACAAAATAAGGGGGCATAAACTCTATTTTCAAAAAGGCTCAAAAATCATTTAAAATTAAAACAAGGAGCCACAAGCTCAAATATCCACAACTCAATGCAAAAATCAATATATACACAAAAACAATAATCACAAGAGGTAGGTATGTAAATACCTCGCTCCTTCACAAAACAAAAGAAATTATTCCTCAAATGCAATTAAAACAACCAAAAAATCAACAAAAAGCGATAAAGATGGAGGTAATGAAGAGCCTTTCTAATTAGTTGCTCCATTTGTCAGGGAATCAGTGGCCAGTGCAACATCAGTAGTGTAACAACCCTAAAATGACTATGCTAAGTAATGCTTAATATATCTAGAATGCCTACGATTAGATCAGGTTCACACAGATTGATGCGCGTAGAACCAGACCTCTAAGCCTCTGCAACAGCCAAGCCAACTAACTTGCTGATTTTTGAGCTAGGAAAGGTTGGGTCCATCCATGTAGGGCACCCAAATATGAATATTTCCCCGGATGAGTCTTTACCAGACTTTAAAAGGGAAATCATAAATTTGGAGGGTCTAGAGGTAAAATGATCTTTTTCAGGCTAGGGGTGGTATTCTAATTACCTTAAATACTAAATTAAATAATTATTCAATATAATGGAGGGGCATTTGGGGAGAAAGGGACGAAATTGGCCTTTGAGGAAAATCTTTCTCCACCAGGGTTCGAACCAAGGTGGAAGCAATGATTTAATTGATTTATTGTATTTAGTGAATTAGTTAATGTAATTAATATTTAATTTGATGATTTAATCATAGGAAAATTACATTTTTAATAAATAATAATAATAATAATAATAATAATAATAATAATAATAATAATAAGAATAATAATAATAATAATAATAATAATAATAATAATAAATAAGGAGGAGTCCTAGTTTGACTAAGTCTCCTAACTCTCCTAATCCCAATCCACTCATTCTCAAGTTTTTCTCTACTCCTCTCTCACTTTCACGCTTATGCATTCTGTAAAACAAAAGAAAAGAACAAAAATAATAAATTTCATCAAGAACTTGAACTCCAAAAACTTAAAAGAAAAGTTAGTCTAAAAACGTAAAGCAAAAAAAAGTTCTTGACGGGATTGTGCTTGAAGTTTCAGTGGTGAGGCTTGGTTTCTTGGGAAACTAACAGCATTTAAACAAGTATAGAACAACATTAAGGTATGGGTTTTCTTCTCTCTTTGCCCATTTCCCAAAAGACCCCTATGTTCAGTTTAAATGCCAATCGAGAAACTAAGGTTGTCCTCGTTGCATGCCCCTGTCATTAGATCCTTTGAAAGATTCAAAGCATGCGTTGGTATATCTTCTGGTATATAATTTTAGGTCTGGTTGTGATTATATATTGAATTTGTATTTGGAAATTATGTAAGAAATGAAATATGTATTCTGGAAAATGTTTTACATTAATTGTTTGAGCATGAGTGTGCTGTAAATTAACTATATTGCTGCCTCAAATTTGTGTGTTATAAATGTTGTGTTTTCTTTTATGTAAATGTTAAAAGTGTGATGTTCATATAAGTGTAATGTTTCTGGATTTAGTGGTAAATTTGGCTGAATATAATCATAAAAAGATTACACTTGAAGACTCACCAAATGATCCACAAAATGCCATAAGAATTAACTTATGAATGATGATAAAAAGAAGTTGAAAATAGTGAACAAATTTCCAGCATTTGGTAGGTTGGGTTCGGTCAAACAAAGTGGTACACAATGCAATGAAAAATGAATTTAAAATAAGTGAGATCACTAAGGGTAAAACCCAAGACATCATTACATGAAAACTACAAAAAAAACCAACAAAATATTGAGAGGAAAATGGATTTGAAGAGATCAAACTGGAAATTTGGAGTCTCGGCCAAGGATGAAGAAAATTAGCTATGTTTTTAATTTTTTTTAAATGTGAGGGAATTGGATATTGAAACAATGACCTCACCAAATGAAAATTACATAAAAATTTCATGATAAAAATGAAAGGAAAAATAGATATGGTGAGTGGGGATTAAACACACAACCTTTTGAATAGATGAGAGAGTTAGGAGAAAAATAAAGGAAAAAATAAAATGTGGAGAGTGGGGATTGAGCCCACGACAACTTGAATTGATGAGAGAGTTAGGAGAAAAATAAAGGATAAAATAAAATGTGGTGAGTAGGGATTGAACCCACAACCTCTTGACTGGATGAGAGTGTTAGAAAAAAATAAAGGAGAAAATGAATATGGAGAGTGGGATAGATGAGAAAGTTAAGAGATAAATTAAAAGAAAAATAATGAGATTGTGGGGGATTGAACCCAACAGCACCTTCACTTAAACGAAAAAGGAGTGGAGAAAAAAGGAAGAAAATATTATTGGGTTGACGGGGATCGAACTAGGGTCCCCCAAATCTGAAAAATGCAATTATCAAGTTTAAAATAATATTAAGTGTTGTCCAAGGGATTCGAAATCGGGTTCCCTTGCCCAATTCTGTATTGACACATAAGTCATACTTAAGTAAATATTTAATGAATGTTGACTCTGAACATCGAAATTAATGTCTTGGCATATCTACAAGATGCATAAGTCTTGTAACACATAATCTTGGGTAAACATGAATCACTTAGACAAACTATGAATGAAGCCTCATGGCTTGCATTTGTGGACCCTTAAGTCTAGCATACGTTTAAACGTAGGTGAGTCTAATATGTATGTGATAAAATGATGTAACTCTAGAAGGGTTAATTAAGAGTGTGAAACACACTAAATGGCCAAGCGCATTGGCATATGATGAAATTAACATTCACGTGAAGGGGTGAGTAATAATTAAAAGCAAATGTGTTAAAGTTAATGAATGACGTGACAATATGATAAGACTAATGTGAAAGATGAGAGCAATCTCAAATGAGCCTCACCTATGAGTGTCTAAAGCTAATGAAGAGACCAGTCTCTATGAACACTCTTATGAATGTATTGAAGTTAATGCATACTAAATACTAATGATGAGATGATAAATCATCTAATGAGCTATGTTGTGTTCATGCTAGAAGCCAGCTTCCATGATGTATGAGTTGAATGTAATGGAACTTTATACTGAGCACCAATAGGCTAGCTATGAGCGCCTTCTATCGGGAAGGGAGGAGGTTCATGTAACTCTGATGCGATGAGACTGTCTGGCATGCCGGGTATGGGTGTCCTTATATCTCCTAGTCTCTGAACCTATACTGCCAATATAGGGATCTAATACGGTTTGATCCCCTATATACTTTAGCATGTTTTGGTTCACATTGGACAGTAATTCCACCTCTTTTCTGTGTGGGGGTTAAACACTGGATTTCATGATGCTCACATGATCTATGTCGGTTAAGGTTAAAGTTCCCAAAGAAAGAATGAGGCCAGCCTCAAAGAATACACATAATGAAATGAACGATACCAAAGGTGTTAGGATAGGATAATCAAGATGTGACTAGACTTAAGTAAAGACACTAGGTTACTCTTGGTCATTGCATAGAGAACCTAATGAGATTCTTAAAATACATCCTAGGTATTACTGGCGTGTGCACTAATATATGAAAGAACGAAATTGAAGTACGTATGAATGAATGAAGGAGACTCTTTGTTTGCTAAAGAAGGATCCCTAGTTGAGGTCCCATATGTTGAGCCCTCATTTTGGGATGTCCTATTGTCAAGTCCATGATTCCAAGGTTTCATGACATATGAAAGAATGATATAAACTATGTGATATGATATGTGCAATATATGATGTGCTATTTGCAAAATGATAAGTATGATGATGCATGTTACTCTCATGGCATAACTTTTCTAATACAAATTCGGCAATTCCATTTACTTGACTTTCCATAATTCATATCTTTAGGAGAGAGCTCTTTTTAATCATACATGTCCTTGATGTGTGCTTGCATATACCCATACTTAGTACAATTGTTTACTAGTTCCATACAACTCTATATTTTAAGGTGAAGGCACAGGCGGGCGCTAGAGCTTACGATACGACGATGTAGCTATTCGGACGTGGAGCATTCATCCGGACTTCGTAGGCCCTCATGATTTCGAGGAGGCTTGCCTATTATATTCTAGCTTAGATATAGGTTTTAGTTAGTGGAGTATGTTCCACTAACGTTTCTTTCTCATCTTATTTCAGACATTGTATTGGTGCCATTTTTACAAGTATACACTTAATGCAATATGAATCTATTTCTTTCATTTCATGATCTTAATATTATATGGTTAATTGTGAACATTAATGAGTTTAAGTAGAATGTCTTATATGAATGTTAAGTAACAAAAAGTTCAAATTTTCCACTTAAATTAACCTAGATGAAGTAACGATGATGTATGTAGGCTTGTCTATGATCTTTGAGAGGTCAGCGATGCTGGTCTCGTCTAGGGTCTAGACATCGATCGTGACAAAGTTGGTATCCGAGTGTTAGGTTAAATTCCTTGGATAATAAGTTTACATCAACCACAACGAGTAGTTTCTAAGTAATGTTAGTGAAGTGCACCACTATCCTGAATTAGAGACTGCATGATGCATAGAAAAATTCCCTTCTTCTGATGTTATCGTGCTTTATCTAATGTGTGATTCCTTGGTGTTATGAGCGTATATAACATCAATTCTAATTTTCAGAAAATGAACAAAAGGAGGAACGCTAGTTGGGGAAGAGAAGATGCAGCTGCTGGGGAAACCATGCTCCTCCCCAGGCCCCAGCTGCTGGAATGGAGAATACTGTTAACCCAACTGGGTTGACAGATGGAGAAGTGAGGACAACCTTGGTAGATATGGCCTAAGCAATCACTTTACAAGCTCAGGCTATGACAGACCAGACGGAGCAACAAGGAGTCCCCACGGAGAACCCACCTACAAGCACCATGGCTAACAGGTTAAGGGACTTCACGAGGATGAATCCTCCCGTTAACACTGGAGCTAATATTGCTAAGGGTCTGAAGGAGGAGTTTAGGGAAGCTATGTTGCATGATAGAATGGACCTTTCTAGGCTTATGGTACATGTCCAACAAATAAAAAAAAAACAGTAAGAGGAAGCACACTATGGTAGGGAACATGTAAAGGCAAGCTGAGAAGAATTTGTTAAGGAAAAGTAGAACTAAAATCAGAGATAAACGTAGGTTTATAAAGGGACTTTTCAATCAAGGGGAATCAAGTTCATTCAAGTGTCGCTATGATAGGGATTTCGAGCCCAAAGTTAAGAGAAACAGTGAAGTAGATACACCTCAGCAGAGGCCATGTTGAAGGGAATGTGGTAAAATTCATGGAGGAGAGTGTAGGAGGGGCTCTAACGCTTGTTACAGTTGTAGAAAAATGGGTCACATGATGAAGGATTGTTTGTATTTGAGAGGTCCAGAAAAAGGTAAGGAGAAAGTTTAACCGAATGGTTCCAGTAAAGAGGCTGCAAGGAGGCAACAATTATTCGCACTCAAGTTTAGGGGGGTAGGGGAAGACACCTCTGGTGATGTCTCGGGTGTGTAGCCTAAATTAGTTTTTCATGTGTATGGTTTTATGCACTAGTATGAAGTTAATATGTTTGAGTCATCATGTTTGTTGCTGATTTATGTGACTTATGTGTTTATTTATGTTGTATGCTTTGATGAGACTAGTTTAGGAAGGAGTTCCTTAGTCTATTAATGTGAAGCTCCTAGTAGATTCCAAGGATGTGCACCAACCTACTAATATGTAAATCAGATATTCACCAATAAAAAAGCATTGAATAGCCTAGGTATGGATTTTCTCCATAAGTGTTATGCTACCATAGACTATCAAACCAGGGTAGTGAGGTTTCAGTTGCCAAATGAGGTAGGGTATAAATCGGCAAGGGGGTGGACCAATCCAACAAAGCCATATAATTTCAAATCTTAAGGACAAAATGATGTTATCTAAGGGGTTAGATATACTCCTCCTAAGGTTGGTTTTATTGAAGAAACTCTAAGTTTTAGTAGAATAGTCAACTTGGTGTCGTAAGTCCAAAATCACATATGTAATAATTGCCTATGTGAGTTAAAATGAATTCATGTTTGCATGAGTGGTGAGGTGCATCAAATTAAGTGTGATTGATAAGGAAGTTCCTCAATCTCAAATATGAAGCTTCAGATAAGCTTGAGTAATATGCACTATCCAGAATAAGTGTGAAACAGAAATTCAGAAAGAGTAATGTCTCAAGTATGTTAAAATATTTTCGAAAATCACTCTCTTTATTTTAAAATGATTTGTAGTGTCATTCGGGGACAAATGTTTCTAGGGGGGGGGGGAGATAATCTTACAACCCTAAAATGACTATGCTAAGTAATGCTTAATGTATATAGAATGCCATCGATTAGACCGGGTTCACACGGATTGATGCGCGTAGAACTAGACTTCTGAACCTCTGCAATAACTAAGACAACTAACTTGGTGAGTTATTTGAGCTATGAAAGGTTTGATCCATCCATGTAGGGCACTCGAATATGAAGATTTACTCGGATGAGTCTTTAAAAGACTTAAAAAGAAGAAATCTTAATATTGGAGTGTCTAGGGGTAAAATGGTCTTTTCTAGGATAGGGGTAGTATTATAATTGCCTCAAATATTTAATTAATCAATTATTTAATATGGTGGAGGAGCATTTTGGGGAGAAAGGGCCAAATTTGGCCTTTGAGCAAAATCTTGCTCCATCCGTGTTCGAACCTAGGTGGAAGCAATGATTTAATTGATCTATTGTATTTAGTGAATTAGTTAAATGAATTAATATTCAATTCTAGTTTAATTAAAGGAAAATTATATTTTTAATAAGTAATAATAATAATAATAATAATAATAATGATATTAATAAATAATGAGAAGTCCTAGTTTGACTATGTCTCCACCTAACTCTCCTAATCCTAATCCACTCATTCTGACATTTTTCTCTATTCCTCTCTCACTTTCAAGCTTATGCGTTCTGTAAAACAAAAGAACAGAACAAAAATAATAAAGTTCATTAGGAACTTGAACGTGAAAAAGTCAAAAGAAAAGTTAGTCTAAAAACGTAAAGAAAAACAAAGTTGTTGACGGGATTGTGCTTTAAGTTTCGGTGGTGAGGCTTTGTTTCATGGGAAACTGGCAGCATTTAAACTAGTGTGAAACGATTTTAAGGTATGGGTTTTATTCTCTATTGTCCCCTTTCCCAATAGACCCCTAAGTTCAGTTTAAATTCCAATCGAAACACTAAAGTTGTCCCCGTTGCATGCCCATGTCATTGGATCATTTGAAAGATCCAAAGTGTGCGTTGGTATGTCTTCTGGTATATAATTTTAGTTCTGGTTGTGATTATGTATTGAATGTGTATTTGGAATTTATGTAAGTAATAAAAGATGTATTTCGAAAAAGTTTTTTACGTTAATTGTTTGAACATGGGTGTGCTGTAAATTAACTATGTTGCTGCCTGAAATTTGAGTTATATAAATGTTGTGTTTTCATATATGTAAATATCAGAAGTGTGAAGTTCATATAACTGCAATGTTGCTGGATTTAATGGTAATACGTTTCTGAATATAATCATAAAAAGATTACACTTAAAGATGCACCAAATGATCCATAAAATGCCTTAAGAATTAACGTATGAATGATGATAAAAAGAAGTTGAAAATAGTGAACAAATTTGCAGCATTTGGTAGGTTGTGTTCGGCCAAATAAAGTGGTAAAAAATACAATGAAAACTAAATGTAAAATAAGTTAGATCACTAAGTATTGAACCTAAGATATTATTAAATGAAATCTACAAAAAAAAATCTACCAACGATTGAGAGGAAAATGGATTAGAAAAGATAAAATTTCCAGCTTGCTGGAAATTTGCAGTCTTGGCTAAGGATGAGGAAAATTAGATATGTTTTTAATTTTTTTTAATGTGAGATCATTGGGTATTGAACCCATGACCTCACCAATGAAAATTACATAAAAATTTCATGAGAAAAATGAAAGTAAAAATAGATTTGGTGAGTGGGGATTGAATCCACAACCTCTTTAATGGATGAGAGAGTTAGGTGAAAAATAAAGGAGAAAATAAAATGTGGAGAGTGGGTATTTAACCCACAATCTCTTGAATGGATGAGAGAGTTAGGAGAAAAATAAAGGAAAAAATAAATTGAGGAGAGTGGGGATTGAACCCACAACCTCTGGAATGGATGAGAGAGTTAGGAGAAAAATAAAGGAGAAAATAAATATGGAGAGTGCGGAATGAACCCACAACCTCTTGGGGTTGTGAGAAAGTTAAGAGATAAATTAAAAGATAAATAATGAGTATGTAGGGGATTGAACCCAAAACCTCCTTTACTTAAACGAAAAAGGAGAGGAGAAAAAATAATGGAAATATTATGGGGTTGATGGGGATCGAACTAGGGTCCCCCAAATCTGAAAAATGCAATTATAAAGTTTAAAATAAAATTAAGTAATGTCCAAGGAATTCGAAATTGGGTTCCCTTGCCCAATTCTGTATTGAAACTTAATTCATACGTAAGTAAATATTTAATGAATGCTGCCTCTAAAGAACGAAATCAATATCTTGGCATATCTACTAGATGCATATGTCTTGTACCACATAATCTTGGGTAAACATGAATCAAAATAGACAACTATGAATAAATCCTCATGGCTTGTATGTGTGGACTAATAAGTCTTGCATACATTTAAAAGTAGGTGAGCCTAAGATGTATGTTATAAAATTATGTAAACCTAGAAGGGTTAAGTAAGAGTGTGAAACATACTAAAAGGCCAAGTGCATTGGCATATTATGAAATGAACATTCACGTGAAGGGGTGAGCAATTATGAAAATCAAATGTGTTAACGTTAATAAATGAGGTAACAATATGATAAGAGGCTAATGTGAAAGATGAGAGCAATTTCAAATGAGCTTAAGTAAATGTTACCAAAACGTACTCACCCATGAAAGTGTAAAGCTAATGAAAAGACCAGTCTCTATGAATAATCTAATGAAAGTAAAGTTAATGCATACTTAATACTAATGACGAGAAATCATCTAAGGAGCTATGATTTCCTCATGCTAGAAGCCAGTTTCCATGATGTATGTGTCACGACCCCAAAACCGAGCCGCGACTGGCACCCACACTTACCCTCCTATGTGAGCGAACCAACCAATCTAAACCCTAACATTTCAATATAATATCAACAGAAAATAATGCGGAAGACTTAAACTCATTAATAAAAACCAATTCAATAACTTCTAAAATTCAACATCTATTATTCCCCAAAATCTGGAAGTCATCACCACAAGAACATCTATGATCAAATGACTAAACTAAGAGTATTCTAAAAGCTAAACAAGTAAAAGCTAGTCCATGCCGGAACTTCAAGGCATCAAGACATGAAGAAGAAGATCCAGTACAAGCTAGAAGCATTAGCTCACCCTGAAGATTCGATGTGACGAAGACTGGCTAGAATTGCGGTTGAGTTGAAGACGACGGCACGTTTGCTGCACTCCACAAATAACAAAGAAGAAAACATAAAAGTAGGGGGTCAGTACAAACACAAGTACTGAGTAGGTATCATCGGCCAACTCAAAATAGTAGACAATATATATCAAGTAATATCATAAATGAACTACAGTACTCAACATGCGACATTTACAAGTATCATAACTCTTGGTCACAACACCAAGCACATCAATGAGGACTCACGCCTCCCCATCATACTCATTTGGGAATTAGGTTCATTAGATTGAATTTATTAACATATTTCAAGATTCATTATCTTTATTCCCCTCGTGTCGGTACGTGAAACTCCGCTCCTTATACTATCCTGGTGTCGGAACGTGACACTTCGATCCTCATTCTATCCTGGTACCGGAACGTGGCACCCGATCCATATACTCTCCTGATGTCGGAACGTGACACTCCGATCCTCATATACTATCCTGGTACCGGAACGTGGCACCCAATCCATATACTATCCTGGTTTCGTAACTTGACACTCCGATCCTCATTCTATCCTGGTACCGGAACGTGGCACCCGATCCTCTATTTCTATCCTGGTACTGGAACGTGGCACCCGATCCCCTAATCTCACCACTTTCGTTCATCAAGCCTTCTTTTATACCAAGGCATCATCATTAACAAAGTAAATTAGGGTTTCTTTTCAAGATTTGGGATTCAATAGCTTCATCATGCTTATTTATTCGCAATTACATAATCATATTCATGAAAGCATACAATTAAGCATATAGAATGGTTTACAATACTACCAACACATATCATTCGCTATTAAGAGTTTACTACGAATAGTATGAAAACCATAACCTACCTCCACCAAAGATTCGTGATCAAGCAAGCAATTTTCTCAACGCTTTGTTTTCTCTTTGTTTCCCTCTTGTCTTGATCGATCCCCTCTCTCTCTTCTTGTTCTTTCTATTTTCTTTATTCAAACCCTCTTTCTTTTACCCTAATTAGCATATAATTAAGTATAAAAGATGGCAATAATAACCCACTAATTAACTTAAGGTTACCTCTTTTAACCCCCAAGTAATTAGACTTATTAACATTAACCCACTAACTTTATTATTAAAGCAGGAATAGTCAAAAACGTCCCTCAAAACAATTAAGGAAATCCGAATCGGTCGGGATTACGCGATGCAGCGGCGGCTCGTCGTGCTGCGACAAATTGCCTTGCCGCTCAGAAGAGTTCAGAGACTCAATTTCGTTGAAGAGTCTGTGCCGGTCTGTCGTACCCACGACGGTCCGTCCTCCCATTCCGTTACGGAGTTCAGAGAGTCGATTTCAGTACCCAAATTTCAGAATTTCTAATTGTTTTGAAACGAGACTCCCTCGACGGTCCGTCGTGCCCATTACGGTCCGTCGTGAGGTCCGTCGTCTCAGCCAGTTTTTCCAGAATAAAATCTGCTGCTCAAAACGACTAAACAGGTCGTTACAATAGATACTAATTTACCCATCGTTCGTCCTCAAACGATCATAAGAAGAAAAACAAGGGCGAAAAGAAGTACCTGAATCAGTAAACAGGTGTGGGTATATTTCTTGCATATCAGCCTCTTTCTCCCAAGTGGCTTCTTCAACGGGTCGATTCTTCCATTGAACTTTGATGGATGCAATCTCCCTTGACCTCAACTTGCGGACTTCTCTATCTAATTAGCAACAGGTTCCTCCTCATAAGACAAATTCTTATCAAGCAAAACTGAATCCCAACGGATAATGTAGTTTCCATACCCATGGTATCTTTTCAAGATAGACACATGAAATACCGGATACACTCCGGACAGCCCTGGAGGCAAGGATAGTTCATAAGCCACCTCCCCTACTCGCTTAAGTACTTCAAATGGTCCAATATACCTTGGGCTTAGTTTACCTCTTTTACCAAACCGCATCACCCCTTTCATGGGAGAAACCTTCAGCAAGACTTGTTCCCCCTCCATAAACTCCAAATCTCTAACCTTTCGATCTGCATATTCTTTCTCCCTACTTTGCACCGCTAACAGCTTTTCTTGAATAGATTTTAATTTCTCTAATGAATTTCTCAAAAGGTCAGTACCCCAAGGTCTAACCTCAAATGCATCAAACCACCCAATGGGAGACCTATATCTTCTCCCATATAGTGCCTCAAATGGGGCCAAATCAATAATTGAGTGATAGCTATTGTTGTATGAAAACTCCGCTAAGGGTAAGAAGCTATCCCAATGACCACCAAATTCTATCACACATGCACGAAGCATATCCTCTAACACTTGAATCGTTCGCTCAGACTGACCAGCGGTCTGAGGATGGAACGCAGTACTAAGGTCCAACCTAGTACCCAATTCCGCATGCAATGTTCTCCAAAACTTAGAAGTAAACTGCGTACCTCTATCTGATATGATGGAGAGTGGAACCCCATGCAACCGAACAATTTCTGAGATGTAAAGTTTGGCTAACTTCTCTGCATTGTAAGTCACCTTGACCGGAATGAAATGAGCAGACTTAGTTAACCTATCAACAATCACCCAAATGGATTCATACTTACCCATTGACTTTGGAAGACCAACCACAAAGTCCATTGCAATTCTCTCCCACTTCCATTCAGGAATGGGCATTCTCTGAAGTGTTCCTCCGGGCCTCTGGTGTTCATACTTTACTTGTTGACAATTTGGACATTTGGCAACAAAGTCAGCAATTTCGCGCTTCATTCTACGCCACCAAAAGTGTTGCTTTAGGTCACGGTACATCTTGGTTGCACCAGGATGTATAGAGTACCTTGAACAATGAGCCTCTGTCAGAATAGTGTTGATCAAATCATCGACTCGGGGTACGCATACCCTTCCCTTGATTCTCAAAACACCTTCCTCATCATTTGTGCTTCCTTAGCCTCTCCTTGCAATACTTTATCTTGGATTCTGCTTAGTTTCTCATCATCAAACTGTTTTCCCTTAATTTGGTCAAGAAAGGAAGATCTCGCCTCCACACAAGCCAACAATCCTCCCTTCTCATTTACTTCTAACCTCATCAAGTCGTTAGCTAGAGTCTGAACCTCTCTAGCCAATGGACGTCTAGAAACTTTCAAGTGAGCTACACTTCCCATGCTCCCTGCCTTTCTACTTAAGGCGTCTGCAACAACATTAGCCTTTCCCGGATGATACAAGATAGTGATGTCGTAGTCCTTCAGTAGTTCCATCCATCTCCTCTGTCTCAAGTTCAAATCCTTCTGAGTAAAAACATGTTGTAGGCTACGATGATCCGTATAGACCTCACACTTAACCCCATATAGATAATGTCTCCATTGCTTTAATGCAAACACAACAGCAGCCAACTCCAAATCATGGGTCGGATAGTTACGTTCATGCACTTTTAATTGCCTCGAAGCATAAGCAATTACATTCTTCTCTTGCATTAGCACTGCACCCAAACCCAAATAGGATGCATCACAATAAACAATGAAGTTCTTACCTTCCACGGGCAAGGTGAGAATTGGTGCAGTAGTCAACAAAGTCTTGAGCTTCTGAAAGCTTTCCTCACATTCGTTCGACCATACAAATGGAACATTCTGCTTAATCAAGTTCGTCAATTGGGAAGCAATGGAAGAGAATCCCTTGACATATCGACGGTAGTAGCTAGCTAACCCAACAAAGCTCCTTATTTCTGACACATTCGTAGGTCTTACCCAATTCTTCACTGTCTCAATCTTAGAAGGATCCACCATCACTCCATCCTTAGACACCACGTGTCCCAAGAAGGACACTGAATCTAGCCAAAACTCACACTTGGAGAATTTGGCGTAAAGCTTTTTCTCCCTCAACATTTCTAATACAATTCTCAAGTGCTCCTCGTGTTCCTTCTTACTTTTAGAGTATATCAGTATATCATCAATAAATACGATCACAAAGAGATCCAGATATGGCTTAAAAATTCCGTTCATCAAGCTCATGAACGCAGCAGGGGCATTCGTAACACCAAAAGACATCACTACAAATTCTTAATGTCCATACCTGGTTCGAAAAATGGTTTTTGGCACATCCGTTGCCCATATTTTCAATTGATGATAACCGGATCTCAAGTCAATCTTAGAGAAGACACAACCACCTTGTAACTGATCGAAAAAGTCATCAATGCGAGGAAGAGGATACTTGTTCTTAACTGTTACCTTATTCAGTTGTCTGTAGTCTATGCACATCCGAAAACTCCCATCCTTCTTCTTCACAAACAAAACCGGAGCACCCCAAGGAGATGCACTTGGTCTAATGAAGCCTTTGCTCAACAACTCTTGAAGTTAGGTCTTTAACTCTCTTAACTCCACGGGAGCCATTCTATAAGGGGGTATAGAAATGGGGCGAGTACCCGGTTCAAGATCAATACAGAAGTCAATATCCCTATCCGGTGGCATAGCAGGAAGATCTGCATGGAACACATCCAAAAACTCACGGACTACCGAAACCGACTCAATCGAAGGTACTTGGGTAGTATCATCCCTGAGGTGTGCCAAGAAAGCTAAACAACCCTTACGAACCATTCTCTTAGCACGAAGAAAGGAGACGATACGAACCAGATTGGAAGTGTAGTCGCCCTCCCACACTAACGGATCTCTCCCAGGCTTGGCTAACGTCACACTTTTAGCATTGCAATCCAAGATCGCAAAATTCGGAGAAAGCCAAGTCATACCAAGAATTACATAAAAATCAACCATTTCTAAGATAAGCAAGTCTACATAAGTATTTCTCTCCACAAAAGTCACCAGACCAGACCTATATACATTTTCAACTATCACAGACTCACCCACCGGAGTAGAAACACGAATAGGCATGTCAAGTAATTCACAAGGTAAATTAAGACCAGTAGCAAATGAAGAAGATACATAAGAAAATGTTGATCCAGGATGAAACAATACAGAAGCCATGCAATCACAAACCGAAAGATTACCTGTGATGACAGCATCAGATGTCTCCGCCTCAGATCTCCCAGGGTAAGCATAACAATGGGCCCTCTCACCTGTCTGTCAGTTGCCCCTACCATGTTGTGATGTAGTTGCTCCGGTTTGACCATCACCCCGGCCGTTTTGGTGACCACCATTACCTCGACCACCGCGTCCTCCAGAATGATGGCCTCTTCCATAACTACCTCTACCTCTAACCATTGGAGGTCTATAACTCGGTTTTGGACAATACCTCTTAATGTGTCCAGTCTCCCCACATCCATAACATTCTCTGGATTCAAGCATCGGCCTCTCAGAGAAGTGTTGACCGGTCTGAGGTGGACCCCCAACTACAGGATATAGTGAAGACTGAATTGGTCGGACTGAGTAACCTCCGGAACCCTGTCCTCTAGAATAAGAACCATTAAACTCACCTCCCTTGCGAAACCTTTTTGATGTCGACGCCATGGTGAAGTCATCAGGCTTTACTCCTTCCACCTCTATTACGAAGTCTACCACTTCATGAAAGGATTTCGCTGTAGCCGCTACCTGTATGGCTGAAATCCGCAACTCTGACCTCAACCCCTTCACAAAACGGCGAATCCGCTCTTGTGGACTGAAACAAAGTTGGGTGGCATATATGGATAGTGCGCGAAACCTAGCCTCATAAGCAGTAACCGATATCCTACCTTGCTCTAGGCTCAAGAACTCATCTCTTTTCCTATCCCTCAAAGTACGGGGGATATACTTCTCCATGAACAAGCTAGAGAATGAGGCCCAAGTCATAGGTGGTGCCTCTAATGGTTGACACTCCACATGTGACCGCCACCACATTTTGGCATTTCCTTGGAACTGATAAGTCACAAACTCAACACCAAACCGTTCTACTATACCCATCTTGTGTAGTAGCTCATGACAGTCAACCAGAAAATCGTAGGCATCCTCCGATTCAGCACCCTTGAAGACTGGAGGTTTCAATTTCAAGAAATTACTGAAAAGTTCATGCTGATCATTTGTCATTATAGGCCCTGTAGTCAGACGAGGAAATGTGCCTATTTCCAATGAGGCATCCATGCGGGGAGCCCCAGCAGTGGCATGTCGTACCTCTGAAACCGGAGGTGTTTGTGCAGAAAAAACACTGGAGGTGCCTGACCCTGATCAGATAACCCGCTAAGATAAGCAAGAACCTGATTGATCATCTCTGAGGTAGGTTGGGGTGGCAATTCCTCATTTTGCACTTGTGCATTCTCCCCTTCCTCACCCTCTGTTACTACTTCCTCAGTCGGTGGAGGAGTCACCGCCCTAGCATCAAATGGGCTAGGTACTCGTCCTCTCCCTCTAAAGAACGTCCTCCCACGACCTCTACCACGACCTCTAGCCACTGCTTTTCCTCGAGCCACAGCCCCAATGGTTGGCTCAGACGTTTCTTGTCTTGCCGGTGTTGGTGTTGGTGCAGTCGTTGCTCTAGTTCTAACCATCTGCGAAAAGAGTGAAGATGGTCAGATACCAATTTGTATCACCTAGATACCAATTGGATTCAAGTAATAGCACGAAAGAAAGAAAGAAAGAATGGAATTTTCCTAAAGTCTTATAGCCTCTCAAAGAAAAGTAAAGGCGTCCCCCTACCGTTCCTTAAGACTCTACTAGACTCGTTCTTGTGTGATGAGACCAACGAACCTAACGCTCTAATACAAAGTTTGTCGGGACCCCAAAACCGAGCCGCGACTGGCACCCACACTTACCCTCCTATGTGAGCGAACCAACCAATCTAAACCCTAACATTTCAATATAATATCAACACAAAATAATGCGGAAGACTTAAACTCATTAATAAAAACCAATTCAATAACTTCTAAAATTCAACATCTATTATTCCCCAAAATCTGGAAGTCATCACCACAAGAACATCTATGATCAAATGACTAAACTAAGAGTATTCTAAAAGCTAAACAAATAAAAGCTAGTCCATGCCGGAACTTCCAGGCATCAAGACATGAAGAAAAAGATCCAGTCCAAGCTAGAAGCATTAGCTCACCCTGAAGATCCGATGTGACGAAGACTGGCTAGAATTGCGGTTGAGTTGAAGACGACGGCACGTTTGCTGCACTCCACAAATAACAAATAAGAAAACATAAAAGTAGGGGGTCAGTACAAACACAAGTACTGAGTAGGTATCATCGGCCAACTCAAAATAGTAGACAATATATATCAAGTAATATCATAAATCAACTGCAATACTCAACATGCGACATTTACAAGTATCATAACTCTTGGTCACAACACCAAGCACATCAAAGAGGACTCACGCCTCCCCATCATACTCATTTGGGAATTAGGTTCATTAGATTGAATTTATTAACATATTTCAAGATTCATTATCTTTATTCCCCTCGTGTCGGTACGTGACACTCCGCTCCATATACTATCCTGGTGTCGGAACGTGACACTCCAATCCTCATTCTATCCTGGTACCAGAACGTGGCACCCGATCCATATACTATCCTGGTGTCGGAACGTGACACTCCGATCCTCATATACTATCCTGGTACCGGAACGTGGCACCCGATCCATATACTATCCTGGTGTCGTAACGTGGCACTCCGATCCTCATTCTATCCTGGTACCGGAACGTGGCACCCGATCCTCTATTTCTATCCTGGTACCGGAACGTGGCACCCGATCCCCTAATCTCACCACTTTCGTTCATCAAGCCTTCTTTTATACCAAGGCATCATCATTAACAAAGTAGATTAAGGTTTCTTTTCAAGATTTGGGATTCAATAGCTTCATCATGCTTATTTATTCGCAATTACATAATCATATTCATGCAAGTATACAATTAAGCATATAAAATGGTTTACAATACTACCAACACATATCAATCGCTATTAAGAGTTTACTACGAATAGTATGAAAACCATAACCTACCTCCACCGAAGATTCGTGATGAAGCAAGCAATTTTCTCAAGGCTTTGTTTTCTCTTCGTTTCCCTCTTGTCTCGATCGATCCTCTCTCTCTCTTCTTGTTCTTTCTATTTTCTTTATTCAAACTCTCTTTCTTTTACCCTAATTAGCATATAATTAAGTATAAAAGATGGCAATAATAACCCACTCATTAACTTAAGGTTACCTCTTTTAGCCCTCAAGTAATTAGACTTATTAACATTAACCCACTAACTTTATAATTAAAGCAAGAATAGTCAAAAACGTCCTCAAAACAATTAAGGAAATCCGACTCAGACTGGGATTACGCAGTTTGTGACGGCCCGTCATGCCTGCGACGGTCCGTCTTGCTGCTCCGTCACAGAGTCCAGAGACTCAATTTCCTTGAAGAGTCTGTGACGGTCCATCGTACCCACGACGGTCCGTCCTGCCATTCCGTTACGGAGTTCAGAGAGTCGATTTCAGTACCCAAATTTCAGAATTTCTAAGTGTTTTGAAACGAGACTCCCTCGACGGTCCCTCGTGCCCATGACGGTCCATCGTGAGGTCCGTCGTCTCAGCCAGTTTTTCCATAATAAAATCTGCTGCTCAAAACGACTAAACAGGTCGTTATAGTATGAGTTGAATGTAATGGAACTTTATACTGAGAACCAATATACTAGCTATGAGCGGTGATGCCTTTCTTTGGAAAGGGCGGAGGTTCATGTAACTCTCATGAGATGAGACTGTCTGTCATCTCGAGTATGGGTCTCCTTATATCTCCTAGTCTTTGAACCTATACCGCCAATATAGGGATCTAGCAGGGTTCAATTCCTATATACTTTAGCATGTTTTGATTTTATTTTGGCCGGTGATTCCACCTCTTTTTCATGTAGGGGTTAAACACTGGATTTCATGATGCTCACATGATCTATGTCGGTTAAGGTTAAATTTCTCAAAGAAAGAATTAAGCCAGCCTCAAAGAATACTCATAATGAAATGAACGATACCAAAGGTGTTAGGATAGGATAATCAAGAGGTGAGGTAGACTTAAGTAATGACACTAGGTTATTATACGCATAATGAAATGAACGATACCAAAGGTGTTACGATAGGATAATCAAAAGGTGAGGTAGACTTAAGTAATGATACTAGGTTATTCTTGGTCATTGCACAGAGAACACAATTAGAGTCTTAAACTACATCCTAGGTATGACTGGTGTTTGCACTAGTATATGAAAGAATGAAACTGAAGTACGTACGAATAAATGAAACAGACTATGTGTTTGCTAAATGAGGCTCCCTAGTTGAGGTCCCATATGTTGAGCCCTCATTTTAAGAAGTTCTAATGTCAATTCCATGATTCCAAGTTCTCATGACATATGAAAGAATGATATGAACTATGTGATATGATATGTGCAATATGTTATGTGCTATTTGCAAATTGATAAGTATGATGATATATGTTACTCTCATGGCATGACTTTCCGAATCCAAATTTGACAAGTCCATGGACTTCACTTTCCATAATTCATATCGTTAGGAGAGAGCTCTTCTTAATCATACATGCCCTTGGTGTGTGATTGCATATACCCATACTTAGACAAATGTGTACTAATTCGATACAACTCTATACTTTTAGGTGCAGGCACAGGTGGACGTTAGAGCTTACGATACAACGATGTAGCTATACGGACGTGGAACATTCATCTGGACTTGGTAGGCCCTCATTCTTTCGAGGATGCTTACCCATTATTTTCTAGCTTAGATATACTTTTGATTTAGGGGAGTATGTTCCACTAGCGTTTTATTCTCATCTTATTTCAGACATTGTATTGGTGCCATTTTGGCAAGTATACACATAATATAGTATGGAACTATTTCGTTCATTTGATGACACTAATATTAGATGGTAGATTGTGAACGTTTATGAGATTAATTAGAATGTTGTATATGAATGTTAAGTAACAAAAAGTTAAATTTTACACTAAAATTAACCTAGATGAAGTAACGATGACGTATGTAGGCTCGTCTGTGACCTCTAAGAGGTTATGATGCCGGTATCGTCTATGGTTTAGACTCCGGTCGTGAGTAGTAGTACCAGCTCTACTGGACCAAGCATTGTGGTGTCTCTTAAGGAGTTATTTTAGGTATTTTTAAAAATTCTCATCCTCAAGATATGCATGATCACCATACATAAGAGTATCTGGCTCCTCAATAAAATCCTTATCTCTCTCCATCTCTCATGCATGAACTGCCATGTCATCTACTTTCGTATATCGCCAGTGGTAACTAGAGCACCCTCTTTCATAAGTGCCTTAAATAAAGAGTTGAATTCTTTAGACTTGCGATAGTATACATCCTTCCTGAAATTTGCAACCTCAGTCCTTAGAGTTGTCACCTTAAAAGACTCCCCTATCTTCGCTCACAAGTCTCGACTCTCACAATCAAGTCATCAATAGAAGTCCTAAGAGGGGTTAGTGCAGCAAAGATTTCACTCAAAATTATCCATGGGACTTTAGCATCTACATGGGTATCCCTCGCATTACCTGAATGGGCCAGATGTCCCATCTTAAAGATCATAGCTTGAGTAATCTTAGCAGGCTGGGTAGTGGTAGAAATACTAGATCCTGGGTGGAAGAACTGGGAGGAGGTATATCTGAACGACCCAAGGACATAGTAGGCAAAGATGCCTCTATAGGTATCCTTTCTAAATCAATCTTTTGGGATGTGCCCACCGAAGCGGGTCTCCTTTTGTATGCCTCCTCTTCAGTTTACTTAGCCTCTACATGCCTAATGTTAGTGGATGATGAAGGAGTGACCTCAATATCTCTAGTAACATCGCGAGAGACTCAAGCATACTAGTACAAATCTGTAATCAGCATGGGGAATGGTAGGGAGTTCTGGCTCTACCTGGCTCTCATGACCATCTCCTTCTCTATGAGGAGTTCGAAGTTAATGCTTATCCTGGATATGATCGACCTAACGCAAGTTGCCTTAGGATAGCAGAGGATCGACTCATTCTAGGATGTCATGATGCTGCTACTAATAAAGTCGAATCAGAACTGAGTAGCAATATTCAGGTCATTCTTCTATATGGGTTCCCTTGCCTCAATTCACCTTGAGGTGATATCAGAAATAAACAGTTCAAGACATCCCTTCAAGTTATCCAATTACTTAGTATTAGGCAAGACCTCATATTCTAGTGTAGAACCTTGAGCCCTATAGAGTACAATATTAATGGAATTGCTACTACAGTTTACTTCCTTCCTCCAAACCATGACGAACTTCACCAGTCTAAAGGCACTACTCTTTTTCTTTCCCTTGGGCACCAACTCACGGTATGTTGTAAAAATCTCCTGAACCTATTTAGGAATGTTTGGGCTTCGGGGACTGCTGAACTGCTTGAACAGTGAAAATTGATGATATCACTCACGATGAAGTTTCTTCACTCAAGAGACTTTGTAGATAACTGTTCCTCCTCTCAAAATGTCTATAATCCATTAGCTTTAACCTATAAAGTTCTGGGGAGGAATAACTACTATTGGCACTAGGTTCCACAGGAGGTGTCGGAGTTTGCACTATTTTGTTGTAGAAGGGGTGGATATTGGACTCTTGTTGAGTTAGAACGAAAACTTGCACGAATCTCATCTCTCATGGACTACAAGGGCTGGTCATTATTTGGTTCAGAGAATTTTGTATGGGATCCTTAAGTTTCAGAGTGGTGTTCCAAAACCACAGTCATAGACCTCATGCCTTTACCCTTGCCTTCCTTTTGAGGCTATGTCCTTCGCCTTTAAGGAGGATTGCCTTCCCGCTCATTTATCTTGATGCCCAATGATCTCTTATGGGGTGTCATGTCAAGGTTGGTTGTATCTATATCGACAAAAATATCAAAAGTGATAGGAATAGTTCAATCAAAAGTGCAGACTAATAGATGATAACACACTCGCCGAACCGATTGGCGAGTCGCCAAATCACTTACGGAAGCTAGATCGGACCCTCTAACGGGTTGGCTAGACATTTCTCAAAAAAATTGGCATGTCGGCAATGGGATGGAATTTTCATCAAATCTTCGATTGCATTCAGCAAGGAAGGACTAACCCCACGAATAGGGGTTAGGGGTGCAAAAAGGGCATTTAAGAATGACTATCGGTGAATCGTCAAGTGCATTAGGTGAATTTAGTATTCTCACCAAAATTACATAAATTCAGTTCTAATTCAACATGAAATTAAAGGCGATTAGGGGGATTCAGTGAATCGCCGAGTTGTACTGCGAGCTCTACTCAACCCGCAAAATGACCTTACGTGCCTAATCTCAACCCCAACTTCAATATTCAACGCCACGTCCCCCAAAAAAACAAAACCGTGCACTCATTCAATTTGACTTAGAAACATACGAATTATGCCCTCAAGATACTCAAACTTTTCTTGATTTGAATAAATACGGGAATTTAATGACTTTCGCCCTTAAGAATGACATCAAATGCTCCATCATTAGGAAAAATACGTTATTTGGCACAAATTTAAGTTAATTAGACTTCTCACCTAACTTGACCCAACTATAATTAGCACAATCCCACAAAATTTTATCAAATGTAAACCACGAAACTTTCAGAAATCAATGATTAAGCATTATAGGCACAATTATCCAATAAAATTAGGTAGAAAAGCACACAATCATAAAATAATGAAATCAGAGAAGCCTAGTATGCTTCACTCAGATCAACACAATTACAAATGAGTAAAACATCTATATATGAATTGGGAGTTTTGGGAAACCAACCTTTAAAGCTCATTAAATAAGTTGAAATTCTAGGTGGTAAATATATCCAACTCCAAACACACAACGCCGATTATAATTTGTAAAAACACAAGAATATATGGAAATATAGTATGGTTGTGAGTTTGAGAAGTTAAAAAATGAGGGAATGTGAAAGAGTTTTGAAATTTAAACATTTGGCCTTAAAACCCATCTAGTTCTCGCCTATTCAGCGACATAAGTTTTGCTCGCCAGCCCACTCATCAACACACCAGGTAGTCACTTAACTATCCAAGTTTTAGAGGACCTCTAGTTAATGTGGGGGCCAAATGGCAGACGTAATCATAAACATCGACCTAGTTGGTGATTCCCCTGTTTGATCCTAGGCTTGCCAAGTTTTACAAACTCCAATTTAAAAATTCCATGAGTCCTATGAAGGTCAAAGTTGGGTCGCCGACCTCTTCGGCAATTCATCAATCGAACATTAAGCTCGCCAATCTGTACTTTTCAAACTATTATTTCAAAATAAAAATAAAAAAGAAAGCGAATAAGTAGATTCAACTATAAAAAACAATAACTAAATTAAATTTTCCAAAATTGAAAACAAGTAGATCTAACAATGAATAAAAAGAACTAAATTCAACTTAACCAAAGAATCTTAACCAACACCACTCCCCGACAGAAATACAACTTTGATTGAATAACGCTATCAAAGACACTTAATCCAGTTCTAAGAGTCAACAATCTTTAGTTAGTATTTAACCCAACTAAATGAGTTGGGGTCAAATCCCACAAGGAGTGGTACATGTTTAAGATTTAATAGTAAAGTGTGAGCATGTTCCAATCATCCATAAAAATATAAATTTACAAATGAAGATATAATTCAAATCAATGGGTGAGACAAATGTCAAATGGGGGGGGGGGGGGGGTGTTTGAAATTTTCAAATACAACAGCGATCAACAATGAAATAACAATAATGCAGTGGGTTATTGGGATGTGATTCGGTTATAGGTTAATATAGACAAATAGGTAATTGCAATGGTTAGGAAGTAACTGTAAATGAGTGAATAAAGATGACTTTAGAGGGGATAAACTTTTTCTTGAACAATTTATCCCGAATCATGTTGATTTCTCTCGAACATCAACAAGCATGCAAAATAAGAACAACCTACACTTTAGTACATTCACTCTCTCTCGAGTTGAATGTATGGAAAAGGTTTTAAGACTCAATCTTTCGAGCCGAACCCATGTCAATCCAATACCAACCAACAATCTATCAATAATATTTGTTTGAAACCTCTCTCTCGAGTAAGTAAAAAACATGACGGTAGAACTTTATTTACAAATATAGTTCTTTAATCTAAACAATTAAAGATTAAAATCACTTCTAAAAATCATTGATATTAACAATGAGCAATAACCATAATCTCAATCAGTCCATAATTGTCACGACACGAGTCTACATCCTGGAAAAGGATGGAACTTGTAACGATCCAAAAGTACATATATAATAGGGCAACCTTAGGTCAGACAGTTGCGTACTTGACCCTTCGGGGGTCCTCTACTAGACTACCAGCTATCATTCATCACATAAGACATGAAAAGTAGTGCTCAATTAAAATTTTTACAACATTTATAATAATAATAAAATATCTTTTATAAATACTAAAGAATGTTGACATATGTATTTTATGTAATAGTGTATATCGTGCTTGGATTGTATTACGAGTTATTTCCTTGTCTTGACGTGGTGTGTAAGAATGTGCCTAGTCTAGGGTGGCTTTGAGGAATACTTAGTGTGATTAGTATTATGGGATGTTACTCATACATTGCATAAGTATGACTTAAAGTTGTCTTAAAGGATATAGTCTTAATATGTTTTTGTGAAGTATGTGTAATGCTTATGTTCTTAATGAATATGTATTGTCTAAATATTGTATGTTAAATATATCCTAATGTTAAGATATGATTTGTATGTTTATTAGTTTTAAGATTATGCCTAATATGCTCTTATTCATGAAATTTTACCAAAATGACATATGCCTGACTTTCAAACGTAATGTTCCTTTCTAAGCATGTTTTTGCATGGTCATCATACTAAGTACTTAATTTTGATAACCCATATTTCTTCTACCTCTTACTATACGTATAGGTTTTGGCAAGAGATATAGATTCAAGGGCCTGGGAAGAGTTCTTCAAGACCAAGTATATGTCCCCTCATGATTCGGGGACAAGTATGTAGAAGTTTCTTATATTTAATTTGTAATAGGTTATGTCTAGTCTTGTTTAAATCTTTTGACTGTGAAGAGTTGTTATCCTATCTTTAGTTCCCATGTCCTTGTTAGATGGACATGTAAGATGTAGGCTTCCGATATGATTTTAAATGTTGTGTTCTTGAAGTAAAGGGTTGTTAAATGAAAATTTAATTACTTATCATATTTCCTTATGATAGAATGTTATGAATGCTATGAGGCTTGTATAAGACCTCTTAGAGGTCGAGTGTGCCGTGTTACGACTAAAGGACGCTCTCAAGTTATGTAAAACATGGTATCGGAGATAAGATTTTGGGAATGGTTTTTAGGGTTGATGTATTATAAGTCACATATAGTAGAGTATTATTCATCAGTATGAGTCACGACACATCTATGAGGGCTATATGACATTAGAAAGTTTCAATTTCCTTATTACTCTTGTGTTGTGCCGTTGAGATTAACTCTTTAAGATCTCTCTCTTATTCCTTGTCCGATGGTCTTCTAGAAGTGACTACTTGAATGGTTAATGCTTCAATAATCAAGGGTGAAAAACGTAAGTGTAGATGCTTTTCTGCTAATGTGGCTAGCTATGCGAGGGTTGTTACGGTAGAATGAATTATTTGGTATGGATGAGTTGCTTTATGATTATGTGTTATGTTTGACATGATCATGATGAAGTTTTAAGCTTTGTTTAAAAGATTTAAAGAATAGTACTGTTAAGTGATGTCGAGAGATGTTCTATGAGTAGACTCCTTTAAAGGAGAGTAAAAGTGTAAATTACCTTTATATAGAATCATCTTGAGTGATAAGTGATTCACTCAAACTTACTTCTCAAATAAGAAGTAAAGCGGTCGTATCAAGTAAATAACCCAACTAATGAGGTTGGGATCGTTCCAATGAGGAAAATAGTTTAGACTTCACTTCAATCTATTATTACTATTATTTAGTCAATTATTTCCTTGGAAAAAAAAAGACAATAAAAGGGGGGGGGGGGGTTTATTTCTAAATTAATGAAAACAATTAGCTAAATCAAACTAGACAACTAACAGATTCAAATGTTGGAGTTTAATGAATTATTAAAAGTAACAAGGGTTTACGTGTCCCCCACAGGTGCCTTACTTGATAATTCTAACTATAATAATTCTTTCCTAGTTTCTTGCTTGCAAAGTGATAAGTTATGTATTTCTAAATCCTTCGTCCGGCATCTAGAAAATTTCTCTCTACACCTTGGTCCGGCTACGTGTGTTGCTATACTAACCCATACCTTTACCTCATATTAAGCATTGTATTCGATATTTGACTAAGTTATTACCTTGTACAAATCAATATTAGCCTATTAGATAGTATGCACTAAATCTATGTTGATAATTATTTTCCTATTATCTACCTTCTTGGTCCGGCAAGTAGCATTAAGGCGAGTTCTAACGTTTGTCATCCGTTAAAAAGACTTCTAACCGAAAGAATTATCAATACATGCAAGTGACTATTCTAGAATTGTTATTTTAGTTAGGTTTTACCTCATTATTTTCCAATGGTTCCCACAACCCTAGTTATGGAGTTTAGTTACCCATAGTCATAATAACAATATTCAAATATGTAATATAAGAATTCATGCACTTACTTCAATGAGAAAGAATAAAATCTAGAAGTTCACTTGATTAATCAACGAAATCACCAACAATAAATTATTGAAATTAATTGAAGACTTAAGATTCTCTAAAAGTGTAATAATAATCACCAAGTCTAATCCACAGAGAGTCTAACTATAAGAGAGTCTAATGACCAAAGAGTCTAACTATAAGGGATTCTAATAATCAGGAGTCTAACAACCAAAGAGGCTAACCCCCAAAATTAGTTTTTTCGAACTATTTATAAATAAAAACCTAATTATAGAAGGACTCCTATTTGCTAAATATGTCAAAACACGAATGGGTCGACGGACCTCACGACGGGTCATCGTTGTCACAACGGGCCTTCATGGACTCCGTTGTCCCATACTTGTGCAAATTCTTTTGCTTCTCTCTTCATCACCCTCGACGGCAGGTATGACGAATCGTCACAGGCACAACGGTCCGTTGAGGGTCTCCGTTCTATAACACTTGAACTCTTGGAATTTGGGTACTGGGACTACTTCTCTGATCTTCATGACTAACCAGCAGGACGGACCATCATGGCTATGAAGGTTCGTCACACACTCTATAACCCCACACTTGGTAAGAATTCCCCATCTTCCTTCAGCAGCTTCACTACGATGCCACATACGGACCATCACGAGCACGACGGACCGTCACAAGCTCGGTAGGTGGTACTTTTCTACATTTCTTGCTGAAACACCTCCGCGATCACTTATAGACAGATTTCCCGCAGATAAAGAGAAACCTACATAAAAATTAATACAAAACGGCTTTTGGATAGACATTAAACTTAAGGAAAAAACATTAAAAATACCATGAAACCACGATATATAACCAAGTGTAACGGTTTAAGTGATTACTTGTTTCGTCCTAAGAATTAAAGGAAGTGATATTGCAAAGAGTTTGTGTAGGCTTACCCATAAGTGGAGGATAATGTGCTTAGATAAGATCATTGGATGTCCTTGATGTTATGAATTAGGCTTGCTTGATAATCTCACCTTAATAGGTGTAGTGAGTTTGATAAGTTTAGTCCAGATTTGGTAGGCATGTGTGACCTTGATTGGTATTGGTAAGGTTACTTGTGAGCAAGAGTGCTTATATGGGGCCTCTCTAATTTTGAAGCACCAATTGGGATCTTAGACCACCAAGTGAATAAATAGAAGAACAAAAAAGTGGTTCCATGAGAATATAGAGGAGTGATATTTAGTGAAGGGTTTTAGTTAAAGGTGCTTAATTAGGAGGGCAAGGGATAATGAGATGTCCCAATATCCTTATGTTCCCTTCAATTCCTCCTCTGACTCAAAGATGACAAGTTCACTTTGACTCATTTTACGATATGGAGTCTTGGTTCATATATGTGTCTTAAGGTTCCTTTGTCACTTAGAGTTACTCTTGTTATCTTTGGTAGGGTTTGGAAGAATGATCATTAGACCACTATTTTTTTTTAGGTTATCATGAGTTTTGATAATGCTTTGGGTTTGTTGAAAGGAGTAGTATTTGAGGTTTAGTAAAGGAGTTTACTCCCAATGGGAATATCATGTTCTTAGGTAGTAATGTTTATTTAAGAAAATTTTGATATCCTCATCACTTTCTTCTATTCTCATTCAAGCTTGAGACAAAGAGTTTTCTTTTTGGACATGTTCCATGTCTACTAGTCATGAGTAATTTAGAGATTTCCATGATCTCTTTATAATATACATGTTTCTCAGAGATCATTATTTTTCTTAAATTAATGAGTTACATGTGCCTCATATTGATATGTATCTTGTATAAGTAATCTATGTGCTTCATGAGTTGAAATGTTCAACATGCTTATATGGTATTTTGTGAAGAATTGTATAGTTTGCTTTATGATGAGATGATGAGCATGATGTGAGTTGAAAAACATAGTTCCTTGGAGGATAAAGGAAATGAGAAATGTTGGTGTTAGCATGTATAATGAGTTTGTAGATGTAGTTCCTACATTTGTTTGTTACATTAAGCTTATTGATTTGGATTTGATGTTTCCTCCTAGTTTTTTGCATTTTTTGTAATGGGGCATGCGTGATAGAGTGCTATTCTTGAGTCATTCCCATAATGTGTTTAAACTATCATTCGAGGATGAATGTTTAAACGTGGGGATAATGTAACATCTAGCAAAATAATAGGTTGAACTAGAGCCTAACGTATAAAACTTGTAAGTTTATATATAAAAAAGAGAGATAAAAAGGTCCAAAATTTTGGCTTAATATTAGTTTAAGGGAGGGTTCAAGGCTAGTGAACCACTTCAAATCAAAAAGTTCATCTTCCTCCAATATTTCACTCTCTAAACTCAAGGAAAAAGAAGAAGCAATGGAAGCATGGGTTTGAGGATTTCAAATGGGTTTCTTCATCAATTTTCTTCAAGGTTTCTTCATATAGGTATGGTCATCCTTCATCGTTGATCAATATTTCTTTTAAGGAGTCTAATCAAAATGAATTTCAAAGATCAAAAACCTATTTTCTAATCTAAGCATGTGCTCAATGCTAAAACGTTTTCAAAGAATTTATATTGATGAATTAAAGTATAATTAATGATTATAAGTTTATTTTACATTTAATTCCTTCAATAACTCATGATTTTCCCTTAACTCTTTTATTTTGAAAATTCATTGGAAATTAGTTTGTTATGATGTATAATGAATAATAATTTTTATATGAAGTTAATTTATGAAGTCATGACATTAGTTATATATTATTGTGGTGAATTATTGATGTATTGGTGAGATGAGGATCATGACCCAAAAAGACAAGTTATGAATGAGTGTATGTTGAATTGCTTATGTGGATGAAGGAGTATGTCAATTGTCTTCAACTTTTAATTTTTTTAATCAATGGGTTGAGATTGATCCTTAATGATATAGAATTGTGATAGATTTATGTTTGTTCAACTTATGGTGGAAGTGTTTAGTTATTGAGTTTAATGGATTGATCCGCTTATGGCAGAGGTTCTTATATTATGGTATATGTTGAATCATATATAGTGCTATTGTGGAAGGATTATAAGCACATGACTTGAAATATAATTATAAGAGAATACACATGCAATGCATGAATGAAGTAATTGAATTACGATTATGTACATGTCTAGTATAATGAATGTGGATGTGTTGAGTTTCATAGTCTATAAATCTTTGAATGCAATATATGAAGATTAGCATGATTATGATAGTATGCACATGCTTATGAACACTTTGAGAGGGAAGTGTCTATGATGCTAATGTTGTTGTTGTTCTATCATAGTAGGGACAATTAAGCACACATTCCATGCATTAAATATGATTATGGTGTATCTATGGTGTCGATTGAAAGTATAGTTCTCATATGCACCTTTACATATTATGAAATATGTAATTCACATGTCTATGATGATCCTATTGTGTTGATTGAAATATAGTTATCATGAAAATACTATAAATGTATGGAAAAGAATTTCTCACGTGTATATTAGGATTCTAAAGGTTAAAGGCAGTTCTCACCTTATTTAATAAATGAGTAATGTTATAAATTATATTGAATGAAGGCTAAAGTATTCCTTCACACATGTAGCTACAGTCTAAATACTATTAATGTATAAGTTTGGGATTAATGCTTAGAACGAGCGGATATGGAAAATGAGGTAGAGGCTATCCCGCTAGTTAGGTCGGGTCTTCTACATATGCAGTTATGAGATGGAAACTCTCCCACTAGTCAGGCCAGGTTTTTGAAAGCAATCTCCATATCCCATAACTATGTGCGGACATAGGTATTATCTTGTTAATCCATACTAAACTTAAATATATTAGATCTACCACAGGCAAGTAGGACACCTTTTTTTGGGGGTGGGGTCATATGACACCGGATTCCATGTACCTCACATGGTCTATGTCGGTTAAGGCTATATTCCCTCTAATGAAAAAGAATATAAATTATGAATATGAAAGTGATTTATATGCTTGGTTCCCCAAATGTTTTACTTAGTATGATTGGTTGTTTGAGATGTCATTCATACATTGCACAAGTTGACTTTGTGAGTACTCATGGTGTAATTCTCTTATGTTTATGTACTATGAAAATGCATTATAATTATAGCATATAAATATGCATTATGTTATGTACTATGAATATGCATTATGTTTATGTACAATGAATATGCATTATGTTATTTACTATGAATATGCGTTATGTTTATGCACTATGAATATGCATTCTGTTATGTGCTCTGAATATGAAGTATGTCTATGTGCTGTGATAATGAAATATGTTTTTGAATTATGAACATGAACATGATTATGAATGTCTCTTTACTATGTGTATGAACTATGGATTAGGCTAATCTATGATAGTATGAGCACGGTAGTCCAAAGATGGTACTTAGTGTAGGTAGGGTCATGAGACATTATATACACATGGCACAAGTGCAATCTAGGGTTACTTATATGGTTATGCTATTATGTCTTATAATTATGCTATTAAGGATGTTGACTTAATGTTCAATGAATGATGTACTCTTAATGAAGTTAATAGAGAATGTTGACTTATGTATTTTATATAATAGTGTATATCTCGCTTTGTTTGTATTACGAGTTATTTCGTTGTCTTTACATGATGAATATGATGTTTCTTGTCTACGGTGGCTTTGAGGAATACTTAGTGTGACTAGTATTAAGGGATGCTACTTATACACTGCACATATATAACTTAAAGTTGTCTTATGGGATGGTGTGAATGTGTTTATGTGAAGTATGTGTAATGCTTCTGTTCTTTATGAATATGTATTGTATAAAGCTTGTGTCTTGAATATATACTTATGTGAAGATATGATTGTATGTTGATTATTATTGAATATTATACCAAATATGCTCTTATTCATGATGTTTTACCCAAATATGTTCTTTATTAATATGTATTGTATACTTTTTACTACAACTGTAGGTTTCGGCAAGAGATAGAGTTCTCTAGATTCAAGGGCTTGGGAAGAGTTCTCAAAGACCAAGTGTATGTCCTCATGATTTAGGGACAAGTATTTACAAGTTTCTTGTATATAATTTGTAATAGGTTATGTCAAGTTTTGTTTAAGTTGTTCGATTGTGAAGGTTCGTGGCCATATATTTATGTTATGTCTAGTTTCTTCCGCTATGATTTTAAATGTCCTGTTCTAAAAGTGAAGGGTTTTAAAAAAGTTTTTTAATTCCTTGTCATATTTCCTTATGATCGAATGTTATGAATGCTTTGAGGCTTGTATAAAAGATCTCTTTAAGGTTGAGTACGTCGTGTTACATTTTGTGAGTGCTCTCGAGTCGTGACTATATTTCTCAAGGGAACCTCATCCTAATCGGTGAACACCAGCTCATTGACATCGACCCTAAGGGTTTAAATATCAATCCGTATAGTAACCAACTTAGTTGAGATACCCTTGAATCCACCCTAAGGTTTTAAATATCAATCCGTATAGTAACCAACTCAGTTGAGCTACACTTAAATCGACCCTAAGGGTTTAAATATTAATCCGTATAGTAACCAACTCAGTTGAGCTACCCTTAACCTTCTTTATAACCTCCATCCTAGCCATGAAATTATCTTATATCCAACCATTTGACACTAGGGTAGCCTGGTATTGTACAATGTAGCCTCCCAGGGAGCTCAAAGAAGCCTTTATTGCCACTTAATCAACTCGGCCATCTCATTATCCACACTATCCACTCTCATATCTGCACACAAAACAAGGTTTCCCATTTAGTATATCATGTCCTAGAGTAAGGGAAGTCGAGAAATATGGGCAGGTGAAACAACACTAGAAGTAGATGGAACATAAGAAGGTTAGGAACTACCTGATAGCTCCATATAAATAGCATGATAAGCAATTATCAGCTTAAAGGCTTGCATGGCCTAATAAATGAGGGTGTTTGGGGACGGAGACTTCCTTAAGATTCTTAATCCCTCAACTATTTCAAATGTTATTTGGATGAGAACGGGTGGTCCTAACATCATTTTCCCTTGAAAATGAACCCCCACATGTCACACAACTATGTGATCAATACTAGAAAAGAGAGAATTTGCTTTTATAGAGCACACATCAGCGTCTTATCCACAATTATAGACCACATGTTGATCTTATCCCAATCAATAATTGCACCCATCAACAAAACCTTTGGGTATTGAAGAACAAATTCATTTTAGGATGGCATAATGGTGTTGTTGATGAACCCAAACCAATAATGGGCCCAAATATTCGTGTCCATCTTCTTGATCTTCACTTAGTCATCCATCAAAAAATGAGAGAATCTGAAAATAAGTTGTGCAAAACTATACTTTTAAACCAATTAAGATCATGATGCATCAATAATGTGAACATCTTAGCGTGATTTTATTTAGTGCCCAAGTTAGTGTTGATTGAACATGAATAACATTTAACCATCTCGCCACAATCTTTCACCTCATCTCCTGGATTCCAAATTGCACCCTTTCTCTTCTTTTGCAAGATCTATTCATAGGTCACATAGAAATCTCGTACGCATGTAAGGACATAAGTAGGTTGAGGCTTTGTGAACCTTTCAAATCCATGAAATTGCATTTTGTCCCAAATAGCTGGTAGTCACTCATTACCCCATCCCTAAAGAGTCATCTTTGTAGTGAATAATATGTTCTCTAATTTCTTTGAGCATGTTTAGGGCCTTTTAAGCAATAATAAGGCAAACACAAGATTCATACGACATATATTAAGTTTAATTTTCCCATGGAATGCTTGTTCATTCAGTGTTTTGACACCATTTGTCTTGAATCATTTTATAATGTACATACATGAAATTAGGATCAACATCTAGTGCATCGTTGATCCAATCGAGCACTCAGAGTCAGTTAGTTTGTCTCCTTGCTTTCTGAAGATCACCTTTTCACATTATTCTTAGCTTTTTAAGTTGTAAGGATGATCGGGGTTCTTGTTGCCACATCCCTCATTGTTTAGAGGCTCCATAGACAGTTAGTTATTTGTTATTTAGTCTTTCCATCTGCATTTGTACATAATAAGACCTTAGTTTCCACTTTGGCTAAGTTGAATGTTTCTTTCTAAAACATTTCAAGTTTAGTTTGACATAGTTGATTTTAAATTGCATTTGAATTCCATTATTAATGATTAAAGTCTTCCGTCGAGAGTCTATCTAGGACAACATATCACTTGGAGGGAACAATGGTTCTCTAGTGCCAGTCCTACCTAGGGTGTAGGCTTAGGGCGTGACAAACTGTGTATCAGAGCATCAATTTGAAGAGTCCTATGGAGTGTATGAAGTAGTGTAAATAACGTCTTAATTACCGGTGTGAAATGTGCCACATCTATAATTAGGAGGCTTCAAAATTTAGAACTACCTCACTTCTATCATATTAATTCCATGTGATAAAGTGTATCCTATAGAAGTCTCTTTCTAATTCATTCTTGTGCGTGTCTTTTGGATCCTGCCTCCACGAAGAGTTGTCTGAGGTCGTCAGCTTAGAAGGAATGTTGAGGAGAAAGGGGTAAATAATTCACCATAAGTGCAACCCAATGAATGGTCATAATTTCTGAGTTTTGTGAGTCCATTCGGCTATTGAGCCATGTTGTGACCAACCAAGTTGGGAAATAGAGATAGAATCGTTAGGAAGTGTCTGATACTTATAGGGCTATTGAGCCATGTTGTGACCAACCAAGTTGCATTGTCAGTTTGCATGTTTAGTTTTAAGTGATCCAATATTTACAAAAATTCACACATAATGTATTAATCACTTAATTTATTGGGAGTAGTAAAATACCGAGTCATACTAGGGTTCAACATACCCAAATAGTCCTTGAAATACTAGCAAAGTAGGTTGTAAGTCCCCTCTGTGGGCATCGGTTCGCTGATCATGCCAACATGCGTTTATACCTCTGGTAGGGTATATCGGGTCCTCTAGATGGGGCGTATACATCGGACTCCACATTTAGCTCATGTGGTTTTATATTGGTTATTAATAGCTCCCACAGTTTATTCAGACTCTATTGCATCCAGTTAGCTCAGATTCGGTATATCATGTTCATAATACTATACTTGCTTTTGTGCTTGTTTAGTTATGTTTTTATTTCAGCTTTACTCTATCCTTCATGCTCAGTGCCTTTCAAGTACTTTCACACCCCTTTTGGTGCGCGAAGGCAGAAGAGTTTTTCCAATTTAAGTGACGTTATTGAGTAAGGATTTTATTTTTATTTTTTCAGAGTGGCCACTTGGAATTGAGTTGTGGTGTTCCAAGTCACCTTTTTTTGTTTAATCCATTATCAAAATGAAATGACTCTTTGTTTGGTCTGCGAATCAGAAATTTGGGCAAGAAATTTTGTTCACCGAGGGAAGGTATTATGCATCCCTCGAGTCTCGTGGTTCTAGAACTTATTGATATATACTTATTTTTAACTACATATTTTTTTGGAAGATATTTTTTTTTTCAGACCATAACTTACTCATTTTTATTTTTTTTAATCATTGAATTTTGGTTAGTCTGAATCTAGATGTGTAACTGTATTCTTGGTCTTGACATTTAGAGGATAACTGCTTTTTCCTCTCAAATACCGCACACCTAATAATTTCTATTCACACCTCTTGATTTAATTTAATGAAAATTAACTATTAAAATAATATTGACCAAGGTGTGTAACCGCATCCTTGAGTTTCTTAAGTATCTCAAAATCATGTGGAACCACATTCTTAATTGAGATGAAATATTCTTAATGTGCATTTATGTTCGGTCTAACATTGAAATATAATATTTATTTCACATAAAGAAAGATAAAGTAAAATACTAAGCTTCTGGAATAAAATTTTGTATCAATTTGATATCTTTTATTTTTTAATTATTCTTAAAATTTACATCAAACTAAGCATACACTTTCTAATTCAACAAAACTATAACAAAATGTTAAAATGACTCTCATTTTTGTGTGATAACATAAAAGGATAATAATATTTTATGGAGCCCAACAATCCCTAATTTATTATTATTGACATATGAATCAAGATAGCAACTAAGGAATGAAAATAAACAAGGGAAAATAATCACCACTTATGATTATCTTTACTCATTAATTAAACATAATACTTAACAAAATATTAATTGAAATTAAATCATGAATCAAATAAAATAAAAGAAACATATCAAATAGTTACATTAAGTTCCATAAAATAAATAAATAAATAAATTAACAGATAAGGTAGAATTGAACCATAAATGAAAAGAATAAGTACCGTAAAATCTTGACTGAACCACGATTAGAACAGTCACAATTGGTTGTGTGTATATGTGTTGTGTTTATACAATAGTAATTAAAAAAAGAATAAAGAGATGAATATGTTTGTGGATGTGCTACCAATTGTTTTTTCCTTTTTTGCTTTTATTCGTTGATCCCTCTATGTGTACATTTTGGTTCTTCTCCCCTTTTTCCTTTCGTTTCGTTACTTATGTATGTTGGTATTTTTGCTGATATTTTTTTCGTTCATGTATGTGTTTCTGTATGTATCAGTATGTGTGTATATATCCCTAGGAATAGTGTAGGTGTGTATGTAATGTGTGGAATGTGTGTGTCATGTGTGCATGGAAATGTGGGAGTTTTTAGAGAGGTGAGTGGAGAGTGGGGGTAGTGTGAGGTGAGTGGGGTAATCGGAGAGGATCGTGAGTTAGTTTCTTTTTATTTATTTTTTGATACTAAATAAAAATAACAATAATATTAATTTAAAAAATTTAAATAGCAAGATAAAATAAATTAAAATATAAAAATTAAAATCACTAATTTATTATTAAAACTTTGAATGAATAAATAAAAATGTACCTCAAGTGTGATTCTATTTTTTGTAGTTTTCATATATTTTATAAATAAAATAATATAATAAGATAAAAGTAAAAAATATTTAATTTAGATTTTTTAAAAAATATTTTAATTCGAAAATGACTGAAAATATTAGGTTTGGTAAAAAATTACGTGTCTTCATGTACTGACATATACATGTCCTACATCTACTCGTGATATAGGTTTAGGTTCTCAACATCTTGATAAGGCTTAGATCGATTCCCAATCTCCAGTTCAGTAGAATCAGTGGTAAGTCCTCATTCTCCGAGAACAGGAGTCATGAGTAATTTGAGCCTTTCAGTCATTTATTTCAGTTTAGCTAGACTAAGCTGGGGCTTATCCCAGCATTTCTAGTCAATAAGAGGCTATTTTCAGACATAGTTAGTTTTAGGTAAGTATTAAATTAATAACTTCTATGTATTAAACTCATCAATTTTTCATATATCTCAGTTTTAGCATATGGGTATTCCCCATCTTTTTGTCTTTATTATGATTTAGCTTCCGCATCAGTTTATTATCTTTAGTATGTTCATGATCAATCCAATAGGGTTAGCTTGGGATCACTTGTGGTCTTAGTTCTCGTGTCCGCGTCTGGGAGGTAGCTCAAGGCGTGACAAACTTTGTATTATATCACTAGGCTTAAGTGTCCTAGGATGTCTGAAAAGCCGCACTAAGTAGAGTCCTTTTCATGGGTTTGAAGTGCACCACATCTAATGACAGGGAGGATATGAAGTGTTTTAGGAAAAAATTCACTTTGTTGTTACTCCTATCGCGCATAAGGTATGATCTAATTCTATTCTAACTGAACCTTCTACGTTTCAGATCATGCCTCCTTGTAGGGCTAACACCACGAATACAAATACTAGGAATGCAAACGCAACTCCTCCATTTCCAGATCAGGAAGTCTCCAATGCTTAATTCAGGAATGCCATTTAGATGTTGGCTCAGTGTGTAGCCAGCCAGAACAATTGGCTTCAACTTCCTTTGAATGTTAATGGTGGATCAGCAGAAGCAATGTTCTATGAAATTGTTAGGATGAATCTGCCCGAGTTTGAGGATCACAAACTGGTGAAGATCCTCAAAACTTCTTCGATGAGATCAAGAAAATCTTTGAGGTGATGCATTTCACAGGAAATGATCGGGTTGAGTTGGCATCATATCAGTTGAAAGATGTTTCTCATATCTGATACACTCAGCTGAAGAAAAATAAGGGTACAGATGCAGCTCCTATTCCTTGGGATTGCTTTTGTGAGACCTTTTTGGACAGGTTTTTCCCAATAGAGTTGATAGAAGCCAAGGCTCAGGAATTCATGAATTTAAGGTAGGGAAACATGATGGTCCAAGGTATTTGTATCAAGTTTAACAATCTCTCTAGATATGCTCTTCACATGGTTGCTAACTCCAGGGTTTAAAAGAATAAGTTCTTATATGGAGTGTCAGATTTAGTGAATAATGAGTGCAAAAATGCTATGTTACTGGGAGATATGAACATCTTTAGGCTTATGATTCATTCTCAGGCGGTTGAGGGAGATAACTTTGGGAACATGCCAAGGAGAATAAGAAGATTAGGACTAGGAACTATGACTATTCTCAGCAGAAATCAGGTGTTAGAAATTGTTAGCAAATTCAGCAGAAATTTTCAACCCCTACCCCTTCATCAGCTAGTGTTCAATCCTCCAAAAACAAATATGATCAGAAGGTTAGGGCACCAGGCTCTCAGTCTTAGGGAAGTGTTTCAGACAGCAACACTTACCCCACTTGCCCTTAGTGCAGTAAGAACAATCCAGGCGAGTGCCTCGCAAGAAAGGAAGGATGTTTTGAGTGCGATCAGTCCGGTCACAGATTGAGGGATTATCTTTCTAGACGAGGTAAAGGAGGTGGTAATGATAGATTTCAGTCTATTACTTCAGCAGCAGCAGCAAGTCACCTGACTAAGAAGGGTAACTCATCTGGTACAGATGGCGGTCAACGCCAGATCATGTTGAATGATCTTTAGGCTTGCCAGCATCTGGAAGGTTCTCCTGATGTAGTCGCTGGACATTACGAGTCTTTGACCTTGATGTTTATTCATTATTAGATATAGGGGATACCTTTCTATTATAACTCCTTACATAGCAGTCCAACTCAATGTTAGTCTAGAAACTCTCTTAGAACCTTCTCAGTTTCTACTCTAGGTTGTGACCCAGTTATCGCTACATGGGTATACAGAAATTGCCCTTTCAGAGTCTCTCATAAAGTCACCTCAGCAGATCTTGGCTTATTAGAAATTGTAGACTTCGATGTTATTCTAGGAATTAATTGGTTACATTCATGTTACACCTCAGTCGATTGTAGAACTAATATTGTTCATTTACAGTTTCCAAACGAACAAATCTTAGAATGGAAGAGTAGTAGCTTAGCGCTTATGGGACGATTAATTTCTTACCTTAATTCCTGAAAGATGATCTCTAAGGGTTATCTCTATCATTTATTTCGGGTTAAAGATTCTAGCTCTGAAATCGCAACTCTTGAGTTAGTTCCACTAGTCAGTGAGTTTCTACAAGTATTTCCAGAAGATCTTCCTGGAGTTCCTCCCGAAAGGGAAATCGACTTAGGAATTGATCTCCTTCAAGATACCAAGCCTATTTCTATTCATCCTTAAGAATGGAACAAGATGAGCTTATGTAATTGAAAGAGCAGTTGAAAGACCTTCTTGATAAGGGTTTCATCAGACTTAGTATTTCTCCATGGGGTGCTTTAGTGTTGTTCATAAAGAAGAAACATGGTTCTCTCAGAATGTGCATTAAAAATAGATAGTTGAACAAACTTACAATCAAGAATAAATATCCCATCCCTAGGACTAATGACTTGTTTGACCAACTTCAAGGTGCTAGTCACTTCTCAAAGGTAGACCTCAGATTTGGTTATCATCAGCTCAGAATCAGAGATAGTGACATTCCAAAAATAACCTTCAGGACTCAGTATGGTCATTATGAATTTTTAGTTATGTCGTTTGGACTAACTAACGCTCCTACAGCTTTCATGGATTTGATGAACACAGTGTTCAAACAATACTTAGACTTGTTTTTTATCGTCTTTATTGATGATATCCTCATTTACTTTAGGAATAAGGAATAACTATTTCTCCAAGTATTTGTAGGTCCTCATGTTCGGGGAACTATCTTTTCATTATTCTACCTTATGAAGACATTAGTAGTTTTAAGAGATACTCTTTCTTTCCTTTTATCATTTCGATTCTATTGTAGTAAAGCCTATATGGCATATTGACTTTGTATTGCCTAAGTCGAAGACCTGTGTTTGTTAGATGGTTTTTATGTGATACGTCTCTTAGACTTTCATATGTATGATTAACATGTTTCTATAAGAAAAGCCTAAGTAAGCTTCTACATGAGAGGTCTAAGTATATCTCACTTAGTATATGTAAAAGTTTTTAATTTTTCTGTATTTTTAACTGATGACATTGTTATGACGAATATTAAGGGCTTGTTTGAGTCATCAGAGAGGACGAAGACACCGGTCGCATCTGGGGGGTGCTCTCCGGATGTGACAGTTACTCGTAGCCCTATTACAAGTCTAAAATACCTTTGTTATCTTTCATGAACTAGATTGTGTAGTAACTTTAAAATATGTCCAAACCTATGGGATAAATTTTGTATGTATTTATCTTTCAGATAGTGAGAAATGCATTTTATTCCTAAATTTTTAAAAAATTTTGTTGTGATAGCATGGAATCATTTTTTATGTGTGCGAACTTGAACAATTTCGTTGAAACGTGGTTTGCACTTGAAAAGAAGTTATGGTGAGGTGAGCTCAAATTGAGACCGGCAAATAATAACTTGATGTTTATTTATCATGATTTATTATTATGATTGCTTAAGAAGAGTCTTCTAGTATCACTTGCATGTGAGATCTCATTTAAAGATGGTGTGGACACCCTTGCTCGACTAATTATGTTCTTTATTTACTTGAGGACAAACAAATGTTTAAGTTGTCATGGGTGTGTTGCTCAGTGGTAGATTTACACTAATTTAAGACATGTTAAACAATTAGTATCCTAAATGCCTAATTATGTTGGATTTTGATGATATTATGATTATATATACCTTTGTAGGCTAAATAACAAAGAAAGGATTAATACCTGAAAGAAAGTCCAAAGACAGTAAAAATATTAGCATTCGCCAACCTAGTGATCGCTTTAAAAAAGGGAGAATATATTGCCCAATTGGATAAATAGAATAAAAATTGACAATATTTGAGATGTAAGTGTCAAGGAATAATGGCGAAGAAGAACTTTATTAGTGATTTGGTAAATTAATAAAGTTAATGGATCGCCAATAGTGACAAATTGTTAAGTAATAAATGAATAACAACTTAAACAGAAAAGGTGATATTCAGAGATTCGTCGATCATGAAGGGAATATCCCATCGAGTCTTCCTATTTGAGATCAAACACCTTAAGCATAAAATCACTAAAAGGCAAGTAAAACTATACAAACAGTGATCCGCGAAATGAGTTTAAAGTCACCAGCAAATTTCAGTGAATAGGGTGCAAAAGAATCTTTCCGAAAGTATAAATAGTTTGACAGAGAGAGAAAATGGATCTATATTATCTTTATTAGTTTTTACTTTTATCACGATAAAAAAATAATTGAGTATTTCTTTTAGTTGTGGAGTTCCAAATTTTTGCTTGTAATCGACAATCAGAAGTTGAATTGAAAGTGTTTGTTGATCAGTTGCTTAATTTTATTGCATCCATGACCGGCATCATGATAGTTATAATTCCTGTACTATTTGTGATGGGTGTCTTGAACCCCAATTTTAAGGGTTGTGATTATGGGGTTTAGTGTCGGATTAGATTAGTGGGTACGTTCCCTTGCTTTGTTATATTGATGTTTCATTATGGATTTGAGTTGTTTAAAAGGAAATTAATTCATGGGTTAAGATTTCCAACTAATCCTCATTGAGTTTCCAACCAGTCCTATAAAGAGACGAGTAGGAGTGGGTAATTATTTTAATGTGTGTAATTTAGGTGAATCTATTTTCAATAGAAAAATATTGGGATGATTCCCAAACTACATAGATGATTCTGAAAGGATATTTTATGATATAATGGTATGAGATCGAAAGAAAATTAGTTTTATTAAATATGGCCTAGCTTATCCATGGTTGTTGTGATTTACTAATTAAGCAACTATCCCCCTAATTGTCGTGATTAAAAAAAAACCACACCACTAGATTCAATTTATATCGTCTAAAATATCTTTATTTTAGTGAATTATTCATAAGTAATTTCAAGGCTTCTTAATTAATTTTTGTGGAATAATCCAACATGTTGATTTACTCACTACACTGAATTACACATTTATTTCATTTTTTTCAATTTTTATCCATACATTATTCCTTGTTGGATTCGACCATGACTCTTATCTGGGTATGTTTATTGACAACGACTTCTTATTCTCTTACTTGTTTTGAGGATAATTTTAACATTATCCTCAGGTGGGGTCCTTTTGGGTTTTATTTAAACTTGTGCATGAGTCTACCTTCTAGGTTTTGGGGGCTTTATTATGTTTAGCTTAGTAGTAGGTAGTCTAACACATATCCAACATGACATATAGTGGGTATAAGGGAAAATCTTACCAGAACTAACCCTAATAATAAGAATAAGACATAAACAAACAAAAATCTATATAGAATACAATGCCTCCAAGAACCTAGAAGTCACAACTATATACTTGTCTAGTAATAAAATACAAGTCTAAAAAGTGGGCCACAATTACACGTATCAAAAGAAAAAGACTAGCTAAGCATATACACGCAATAAAGAGGTTGATAAAAGACGAGCAACAAATAGTGTCATGAACGATCACCAGTGGTAGCTAGTACTAGGACCCATATCAAGAAAAGATGGACAATTTAGAATAAGTACCAAAACAAAGGTATAAAGTAGGCATTGGCGACTGGAAGAGCAACAAAAGTAAAAATAATATAAAAAGATAGATTCTAGACACAAAAAAGGTCCAAGAGGATATATATTAAAACACACAAACATATCGAAAGTAAATTTTGGTGGGGTATAGTAAGCGTTATTACGACTTAATAAATTGAGTCGTGACAAGTTGATATTAGAACACCAGGTTCACCGTCTAACTTTTACAAGTAAATGCCTAGTATAGTCATATCTATCGATGTAGATATGTCTATATCATTGGAGGCTATAGTGTGTCATTAGAAATTCTTCTCTTTTGTATTGCTTTTGTATAGTGTGTATTTCATTGGTTTCTTGAAATCTCATATGTTTTACTCTTTTTGGAGGATGGTTTGTATGTGTCATGCGATAGCTCAAGGTAGGGTTGACCTCCATACTTGATATGGGTGTAGCACAACCTCTAGATAGAGAGTGTGGTCTGGAGCAAATAGTGGGCCCTCTAGAAGCTCGGATATCAATCAATTAGTAGAGCTGGGACTAGGTCACCTTCCACCTGGATCATCTATGGCTTAGATCCTCCAGTAGTTATTATTCTACTCCTCACTATGATTATAGGACTACAGTATACTCCAGTTGTAGTTGTTTCACCAAAACCAACATGGTTCAGTAGAACCTTCTAGCAACACAATAACACCAGGCCAAGACACCTTTTGGTAGAGCCCATTCAATGATTGTTGACGGGGTATGCCAATAGAGGAGAAGAAGATCTCGGGGTAATTCCTAGGATATCTAACTCAAGATTTCTATCACACCAAGAGAGACACCCCGAATAAGACCGGCGTCGTTAAACTCTCAGAGGTCGCAGACAAGCCTCTTCTTAGCATTCATCATAATCATACAAATATATTTAGCGGAAAAATTAAAAATTTAACATACTATTGAAGTATACTTAGACTTCATATGTAACATTCATTAACCATATGATATTCTAAGGAATTGTCTCATATATAAATAAAACAATCTAAGAGTTAAAATGTGTACTTAGCCAATAAATAGTTAATATGCCATATAGTCCATAATACAAAAGAATCCAAAGAAAAAATGATAGAAATAGTTAATCCTAATATCTACTAAAGTCATCATAAGCTGGAAAATAAATGATAGTGTCCTGAACATGAGGACCAACCAAGACTTGGAGAAAGAGTTCCAAGCTTCTTCAAATCGGCCTCTTTAAACTTAAATGCTAGAACCTAAAGTTGTAGTAATATAAAGTAATGGGGTTAGTACGCCACAATTACTATGTATGGGTATATGCACACAACACATATGCACATTCATGAAATAGAATTATTTATCGTTTCATTAGAAAACATGCTAAGTCATGTGAAATTATTCAAATCACTTACCATATAATGAGTACAAACTAAAGATGCCATCAACTTACAACATGATCATAATCAAAGACAAATTTTCATAGAGTCACATTAACATATTCAATAAAGCATATAAACATAACATACAAAACACTTACCAATTATCTAATCCCCAACCTACAAGTGCAATGGTCATGTGAAGCCCCATAGCCCCACACAACCAAGTAGATAAGATAGGAGACCATAAGTAAAGCTTTGCTTCATGTAACTTGTAACATAAGTAGTCATCGCTTCATATAACAATATAACCCAATAATGTATTTATCATAATGACCAACATTCATGTAAGAGTAACAGCATGTATCATAAACATATATCTTTTATGTCATCATATTACATAACAACAATCTCCTACGACTTCTCTTAGAGTCAAGTTATGCAATGTCTATGTAGAGTACAATACCCTACCTATACTAAGCAAACTCTTCAAGTCACCCTAAGCAACGTTCATTTACTTGTCTTTCAATTCACATAAGGGAACATTCACCTTAACCGACATAGACCATATGAGCTAAACATGGAATTTGGTGTCTTCCCCACACCGAAAAGAGGTGGTTTACTGGACAAAGTAGAACCTACATGTTATAGGTTTCTAGGTGGATCCACTAGCTAGTATCTTGTGGTGGCAACATAGTGCAACAACTAGAATATGTATTAGATATACATAGTTCAACATTACATGCCAACATCAATCTCATGAAAATCATTATGAACCTACCTTCCACTAGGGAAGGGACAATTCTCATATCGAGTCCATAGGTGCTTAGCTGAAGTCCCTTTTCTTGGAATAACCTTTAAGTTTTCTTTTACCATTAACTTATAATCGGTCATGAGAGGTAAAATTCCTGTATAAACATGATCATGAGCTCTTTTAGGATTAGATGAGAATTTATTTTCATTGCAACCTTTCATATGTTAGATTAACATAACATAGTAATCTTGTGTAAAGCAGACAAGAGAATATCATAGCTTGCGTTTTTGTAGTCTTATAATGATCTAACATTTATCATATTCATGTCCCAGCATAAACACAAAAATATCACACATACATTCATAACATAACATCCTGATTCATTGGCTAACATAAACATTGTAGAGTAATCACAACGTTAGAAGACTTAAATCTTGCTTCCAAGAACCTTATTCATCTTACACTATTCACAATCATACTTAGTGAAATACTCAATAACATAATAAAGAAAAACTCATCAAATCATGTACAAGATCAGTTCATAGCATAGAAGAAGGGAAGCGGGTCGTAAAATGGTTCATTTAAACCTTAAATTCAAACCCTAACATTTGCACATTATCAAATAATATAAACATCCCATACGAAACCATCACTTAGAGAAGTATCATGTATCACACGACATTCAAACATTATCAATCAAATTCTAAACAATTCATGTAAAATTAACCTAAGAAAACGTTTACTTTTTGTTCAAAATCATAAATCTAAGGTTAGGAAGAAAATCCGTTTTGTAGAGTAAAAACCCTTGCATTTGAAGTTCTTGAAAACTTATCTTGAAAGGACCTCTTGAGTAAAAAAAACTTCGAAACCTTTGTCTTCTTCCTTAAGCTTTTCTTGTTCTTCAATGAAGTTTCGAAAAGAGAGCGTTCTTGAGAGACTGAAAGAATTTTTGTTTGATCAGATTTGGGATGTGTAAAAGTGATCTAAAACTGACCTAATATACATATATAGTCATCCCATGAATTACCCAAAATACCCTCCACTTCAATTTCCCAAACTCCCCTCCTAAATTGACTAAAAATAGAAGAGCATTTGACTTAGCCAAATCTGAAAATTTGTTAAGGGTTTTGGCTTTCACTAGGATTTATAATTAATTAATTAAGTTTATAATTTAATTAATTAAGTGACCTAGGGTAATTACTAAAGTACCCCTAAGTCATTACTAGAATGTTTCTTTAATTAGTTGCTCGGCTAGTGTCACCCGGTTAGGTTTTAGGATTTCGGGTACACTAGTTAGTTCATTTTAGTTAATCATAGGTTAGTTCGTTAGTTAGGTAAGTTAGTTATATCCTAAGGCTGGTTACGAAGCTAGGCCCAGTGTGGCTTTACCCGCCCGCGCGCCATCCCTCTAACTGTCCTAACCGAATTCGATTGGGGCTTGGTCTCTTGCACCTGTGCTTGCATATGTGTTGCTACACATGCATTGCTGCACATTTCTTGTCCAAGGACCCTCACTATGTCCTTGGGAACTGCTTAATCTACATGATCATTTTAAATGATCATGTGCTATGGTACCTAAGCTTGACAATTAGATGCCTCGTATCTAATGTGTACAACTAAAAAATTAATATTTTAACTTAAGGTCTTCATTGCAGGTATAATTCCTAAACAAGTTTGGACTGGAGTACTTGGACATCAAGTGTACAGAAATTGGCTAAACATCAAAGTGTATTTTAAGTTGCTTTTTAATACATAGAAATTGGCTAACACCCTTAATCCAATATTCTCTAACATGCCAAATATTACTCAATATTGAGCATTAGGATGTCTATGTACACCAATACATATTCTTAAACCTAATAGACTCTTCACTAGACAAATACATTTTTTTGAATGTTACATTAACCCCACTCCCCCTTAGGAATTTTCATTCTCGAATAACACTAAAATCTTTTGGAGGGTAGCAAATAAACTCAATACTAGAAGAACAACAAGTACATAACATATCATTACACTTAGTACTCGATTCATGATGTACAATCATATAAGATCTACATATTCATAACACATAGTGAGGAATTTCCTTCTCAACCTTATCATAAGCTCAAAATGCATCAAAGAGCTACCATGCTATCATTCTTCTCATGACAACAACAAAATCTCTAGAAAACATATGCATACATGTTTCACCTAAGTGCAAGAGTAGAGTATGACGACATTTTATTAAAACTCTAGTTGGTACTATCATTTACCGACATATTCACCTGGATCAGAAAATGCATAGACATTAATAGAGAAAACTTGTAACATACCCATCACAACGTCCGGAGAGCTTTCTTGTTCACCCTTAGCCTTGAGTGCATAGAAACGGTTCCTTTTTGGAGTTTCAAAACTAGGACCACTTGGTTGAGATTGGATATTACTCTTACCTTAACTTATCATATCAGGGCAATCCTTAACCATATGGCCACCTTTTCCACAACAATAACAACTATTAGTCCCAACAAAACATTCAGCTGCATGTTTCTTACCACACTTACCACAAGTTTGTCTCTCTTTTAGTGGATCAACATTTCTCTTCTCTTGAGGGTTAGGACTAAAATCTCTATCATTGCAATTCTTGGAGAAATTTGAAGGAACTTGGTTTGAAAACCTCTTCCTAAACTTAGGCTTGTCTTGACATCAAGCCCACTCTTAGGAGAACTATCTTTAAAACGCTTTGCCTCCTTAACTTCCCTATTACTCTTCCTTAGGGGACTTACCTCAAATTGTTGAGCATGAACCATCAACCTAAAAATATACATATTGTCATGAAACATGGATGCATAAGATTCTTCTTCAAGTTCTTCAGACATGCCTGTTACATAATGGCTCATTTCATCCCTAGCATTAGAAACCAAAAAAGAAGCATAATTGGATAGCTTAAAAAAATTTAAGGAGTATTTATTAATACTCATATATCCTTGATGAAGATTTATGGAACTCCTCTACCTTAGCTTCTCTTTGTTCTTTTGTGAATAATCTGTCAAGAAAGGCATTTTTGAATATCTCCTAAGTCACGGGACCAGCTCCAAAAGCGCTTCTATCCTTCAACTGATTCTACCACGTCTAAGCCACGTGCTTGAGTTGATAGGCAGTAAGTTCAGCCTTTTCCGTAGTACTCACCCCCATAGCAAACAAAATATTATAGACCTCATTAACGTAATCTTAGGGGTCTTCATCAACTTTTGATCCAAAGTACTTTGGAGGATTCATTTTCGTAAAGTCTCTCAAATGGCTAGCCATAGTACTAGCATGTTGGTTCTCTCGAGGAACAACTTCTCTATTAGCTTGAGCCGTGATGTCTTGAGCTTCGGTGGTGATGGCTTGGACCATCTGGAATAAGGTTGCCCTCACCTCAACATCCGGCATAGCCGGAGGATTCACCGGAACTTGATCATTTCCAACAACTTGCACTTGAGGAGTATTCGATTGCCTTGGGTGTAGCTCCCGCATTAACAATCTCTTCTCCTACTCTTCTCATGGTTTTAATTCTGGTGTTTATCGCCTATATACACAAGAAAGTGATTAGATGTTAAACGACACATAGTGTCAAAAATCTAAAGGCACGACATAGGAGTATCGTTAAAAGAGAAGTTTCCTAGTTATCACATAGCCTCTAATCCACAATTGTGGCGCCTTCACTACTATGAACAAGAAACTAGGTAATGTGGTTTAGTGAGACATTGATCCTTAGGATATTTAACCTCATACTCTGATACCAAGTTTTTCACACCCGGAGAGTACACCATAGATGAGACCGGCGTCGTTAACCTCTCAGAGGTTGTAGACAAGCATCTTCTTAGCGATCATCACAATCATACAGTAACATTTAGCGGAAAAAATAAAACTTTTAACATACTATTTAAGTATACTTAGACTTCATACTTAACATTCATAAATCATATGATATTCTAAGGAATTGTCTCATACATACATACATACATACACACACACACACACACACACACACACACACACAAACACACACACACACACATATATATATATATAAACCATCTAAGAATTCAAATATGGACTTTGCTAATGAATAGTCAATATGCGATATAGGCCTTAATACAAAAGAATCCAAAGAAACCATGATGGAAATAGATAATCCTAATATCCACTAAAGTCTTCATAACATGGAAAATAAATGATAGTGTCCCGAACTTGAGGACCTACCAAGACTGGGAGAAAAAGTTCCAAGCTTCTTCAAATCGGCCTCCTTAAACTTAAGTGACTTGAACCAACAGTTGTAGTAATATAATGTAATGAGGTTAGTAAGCCACATGTACTATGTATGGGTATATACACATAACACATAAGGACATGCATAAAAAAGTATCATTGATCGTTTAATTAGAAACCATGCTAAGTCATGTGAAAGTATTCAATGCACATAACATATAACGTGTACAAACTAAGGATGTCATCAACTTACAACATGATCATAATCATAGACATATTTTCATAGAGTCATGTTAACATATTCAATAAATAATACAAACATAACATACAAAGAACTTACCAATTATCTCATTCCCAACCTACAAGTGCAATGGTCACGTGAAGCCCCATAGACCCACACAACCAAGTAGATAAGATATGAGACCATAAGTAAAGCTTTGCTTCATGTAACTTGTAACATAAGTAGTCATCACTTCATATAACATTATAACCCAATCAAGTATTTATCATAGTGAACAACATTCGTGTAAGAGTAACATCATGTATCAAAAACATATAGCTTTCATGCTATCATATTACATACGAACAATCTCTTAGGACTTCCCTTAGAGTAAACTTGTGCAATGTCTACGTAGAGTCTCATACCCCTACCTATACTAAGCAAAATCCTCAAGTCACCCAAGTCAATGTTCATTTACTTGTTTTACATTATACATGAGGGAACATTCGCCTTAACCGACATATATCATGTAAGATAAACATGGAATCCGGTGTCTTTCCCACACAAAAAATACGTGGTCTACTGGCCAAAGTAGAACCTATAAGACATAGTTTTCTAGGTGGATCTACTAGCTAGTGTCCTGTACTGGCAACATATTTCAATGACTAGGATATGTATTATAGCCCATAGTTCCACATTACATGGCAGCCTCAATATCATGAAAATCATTGTTTAACCTACCTTCGACTAGAGAAGGGACACTTCTCATATCTAGTCCATCGGTGCTTAGCTTAAGTCCCTTTTCTTGAAATAACCTTAACGTTTTGTTTCATCATAGACTTATCATATGTTATTGGAGGTTAAATCCCTGTATAAACATGGTCATGATCTCTTTTAGTATTAGATGAGAATTTCTTTTCATCGCAACCCTTCATATCTGAGATTAACATAACATAGTCATCTTATGTAAAGCATACAAGCGAATATCGTAACTTGCATTTTCATAGTCGTATCATGATCTCACATTTAACATATACATAGCCCATCATATACACATAAAAACGTCATACACACTTTCATAACATAACATTGTGATTCATAGGCTAACATAAACATTCTAGAGTAATCACAACTTTAGAAGACTTACGTTTTGCTTCAAAGAACCTTATTCATCTTACACTTTCATAATCATACTTAGTGAATAATCAATAGAATAATCAAGAACAACTCATTAAAACATGTACAATATCGTTGCATAGCGTAGGAGAAGGGAAACAGGTGGTAAAAGAATTCGTTCAAATATTAAATTCAAACCCTAACATTTGCACGTTATCAAATACTATAAACATCCCTTACAAAACCATCAATTAGATAAGTATCATGTATCACACGACATTCAAGCAATATCTATCAAATAATGAACAATTCGTGTGAAATTAGACTTAGAAAACATTTACTTTTTCGTTAAATATCACAAATCCAATGTTAGGAAGAAAATCCGTTTTGTAGAGTAAAACCTAGTATTTGAATTTCTTTAAAACTTATCTTGAAAGGACCTCTTGGGGAAAGGAATCCCAAGTGTGAAAATCTCATACATTATACATGAATAATCCACTAAAATCTGATTGGATACTTTGAAACCTTCGTCTTCATCCTTAAGCTTTTCTTGTTCTTCAAAGGAGTTTGAAAAGAAAGCATTTGAAAGATTGAGAGAGTTTTCGTTTCAACTTAAATTACCAAAACGCTCGTCCTAAATTGACTAACAATAGAAGAACATTTGACTTAGCCAAATCTAAAAATTTGTTAAGGGTCTCAACTTTGACTAGGATTTTTAATTAATTTATTATGTTGCTAGTTTAATTAATTAAGTGACCTAGGGTAATTAATAAAGTACTCCTAAGTCACTAGGACCATTACCAACCACTTTGGACCATCCTAGGTTAGGTAGTCGGATGTTTCTTTCGTAACTTACCCGGCTAGTGTCACCCAACTTGCTTTTTGGATTATGGGTACACTAGTTACTGTACTTTAGTTAATCCTAGGTTAGTTAGTTATTTAAGTAAGTTAGTTAGATCATAGGAATGGTTAGGAAGCTAGGCCCCATGTGGCTTTACCCGCACACGCGCCTGTCCCCTAACCACCTTAACCGAATTCGATTGGGGCTTGGTCGCTTGGTCTCTTGCACATGTTATTGCACATGCATTGCTGCAACATTGTTGTCCAAGGACCCTCACTATGTCCTTAGGAACTGCTTAATCTACATGATCAATTTAAATGATCATGTGCTATGGTACCTAGGCTTGACACTTGGATGCCTTGTATCTAATGTGTACAACTAAGAAATTAATATTTTACCTCAAGGTCTTCATTGCAGGTACATTTCCTGAACAAGATTTTATTGTAGTTTTTAAACATCAAGTATATGGAAATTGGCTAAACATCAAAGTGTATTTTAAGTTACTTGTTAATAAATAGAAATTGGCTAACAGCCTTAAGCCAATATTCTCTAAATTTCCCAATATTACTCAATATTGGGAATTGGTATGACTATGTACCCCAATACATATTTTTAAAACCTAATAGACTCTTCACAAGAAAAGTACATTTTCAGGAATGTTACAGTTTTATAGAGTTGTGGGTTAAGATGCCGATGAGATTCTGATTAATTTTTTTAAACGGTTGTATAATTTAGGTTTGGTTGAGTTGAGAGAAGGTTTCTTCACTACTTATCACTTGGATGGTCCAGCCAGTCAATTCTAGAATACCTTCATTTAGACCATGCCAATGGGTCTCCTTCGATCATTTTAAGTCAATTTTCTTAGGCCTTCTTGGTAAACTTTGTTATCTAGTTGTTTCAGAGATCACCTCCAAGATTAGTATTTTAGATTAGAAAAGGTCTTCATCATTGTGTCAGTGTATGACGTCAGTTTTCACAAGCTTTCATTATATGCTTTTGTAATTCTACCTGCTGAGGAGGAGAGAGTTTTATGTTTTATTGGTTGGTTGAGATTTGAACTACAGACTGTCACTTGATCTATAGTATCAACAGTTTATTCCTTTCTATATGTTGATCACACCAGCACTACCAAGCCACTCTGTGATGTGGCCCGAGGGGACATGAAAAAAGGGCTAGACATAATGACAATTATAGTGGGTCTTGTTCTATGTATATGGATGTGTAATGATAGGTTAGTCATAGGTTTCAATAAGTTCGAGCCAACATGTGATTTCAGGCATCATTACTGGCTCCAAAGGGTGACTGGTATATCAAGAGTGAAGTTGATTTCGTCAGATTCATAAGTATTAACCTTGTGCTTCAGGTCATTGCGTCCTTTCATTCTAGAGTTGATAATATCTCCTAAATTAGTGTGGAGGAGCTTTACCACTAGTCAATATCTTTGGATGTATAAGAGGATTACTCTTGCTCCACATTTAAATTTACCTACTTTTCCAGTAGTACCTCTAGTTAGGGGTCGAGGTCAAGTTTAGAACCATCTTACTAGAAATCAAGGTATTGAAGCTAATATGAGGGAGGAAGTTCAAGTGTTAGGATATATGGGGATGGGAGAGACAGACAAGGTTGTTTCTTTATGATTTGAGTGAGGGTGAAGTCTAAGGAATTAAATGATGTGTTCACATGTATGATTTTCTTATGCCATCAATATGGATTGTTTTTATTTGATCTAGGATCAACTTATTCTTATTTGTCTTTTTATTATGCTTCTTTTAAGGGTATGATCTCATAAATTAGGGTAGTGCCATTACGCATATTGAACCCCGTGGGTGAGTTTTTTTTAGTTGATCAAGTGTTCAACTCTTATTTTATCTATCCAGGGGTGTTGCACTTGGGATGACCTTATATTGCCTGATATGCTTGAGTTCGACGTGATTAAAGGAATTTAATAGTGATCCCCTATAATGTGTGTTTAGTTGTTTATCTAAGACCACTACCTTATCTACACATACTATTACACCGATGGTGTGGAAGGACAACGCTAGTAACACACCAGTTAGAGCTTTCTTTTGTTCAGGCTCGGATGCTGCTGTCTAGCGGGTTCATTTTGTATTTGGCATATGTGTGTCATTTAAGTAAGGAGGTCTCTTAGTGGAGTAAGTATTTAATGGCTCTTAGATAGCCCAAGGAAATCAGTGTTTACCTTTAGGATCTCTGTGGTAAGGGTTGGTTTATTAGGCCTAATGTATCCGCTTAAGATGCTCTCATTCTCTTTGAATGAAGATGGACAATAAGATGCACGTGTGTATTGTTTATAGGCAGTTGGATAGGGTGTCACTGAAGAATAGATATTCAATGCCAAGAATTAATGATCTATTTGACTAGTTCATGGTGCCACTATGATTTTGAAGATTGATTTGAATTTCGAGTACCATCAACTACGGATAAGGGAAATGGACATACCAACAAATGTTTTTAGGACTTGATATGGTAAGTACCAGTTCATGGTGATGTATCTTTGATTATTAATGCTCGTGCAGACTTTAGGGACTTGACAATGTGGGTGTTCAAATCGTATCATTATTTATTCATCATTGTGTTCATAGATGACATTCTTTTATACTAGTAGACGAATAGTGTTGATGAGCAGAATTTTAGGATTATGATCCTGACTTTGAAAGATATCTTCATACAAATTTTTCAAAATGCGAATTCTGGATAGAGTATATAGAATTCTTAAATTAAATTATGTCCGAGTATGGTATCATTGTAGCTCTGGTGATTATTTGGATATTCATGATTTCGATAGGCCCCCTTTGATAACTAAAGGTCGAAAATTTGTCAAACTAAAAGGCTACTAAAACCGGTTGATGGAGGTATTATCCACTATTGCAGCACCTCCAACCTGTTTGAATTTCCATTTTGTTTCTTTAAGTGGTCTAAGGAATGTAAGTTGACATTATGGAATCTCAAAGAGTTGTTGACTACTAGTAAAATATTGACTCTTTTAGTGGAGGGCAAGGGCTTCATAGTTTCATTTGACGTATCCGACATTGGCTTGAGTTGCGTACATCAAGGTCTAGTTATCTTTTATGTGTTAAGAAAACATAATGAAACATCTTGAAAATCAAGGACCTAAGATAGAGCCTCACATTATGAATAATGACATAAAAATGGTTAAAATGAGGTTCGTAGACCAAAACTAATGTGATTTACTTGATGTTGAGGTGTTAGAATCTAAATGTCCTGAAACAATCATGACGTTTGGAAATTATTCTTTTTTGTGTTAGTGTGTTGTTCATGCTTTGTACTGTCATTTTGAGTCTAAAATGATTAAAGGTTGCCCTAGAATCTAGATGGTCTATTTTAGGGCCAAAACATCCGGGTGTGACTCCCAAAGAACAATTCTAGAGTCCTTGAGGTTAGCTCAAAAGTTGTCAACAAAATTCTCTAACGAGCGCTATTGACGATGTGTTGATGGATTCCGTAGGCCAACACATATTTTTTGGTAGCATAGCTCCATTTGACCAGCCTTAGTCACGATAGACGAAAGTGTAGCATAAATCGTCAAGCCATCTGTGGTATGCGGATGGTGGCCGTGGTTTGGCACCTCCAACAATGTTTTGGTTTTTCCACCACGTTCTGATTAAATGGTGGACAATTATTTTACAAAATTTAAGGTATTTTAAGATGGTAAAATCATAGAAACATCATATTAGAATTCATTATTCAAAATTAAACCATTCCCTCAAAATAGCTAGAACTCCATTGGATGCCAAGTTCAATATCAAGATAAACAAAATAGGTTTTCAACTAATTTATTCTTCAATATTCATGGGTCTTCAATCCATAAGATATGTTAAATTTTGGTTCTTGAATAACCTTTCAATCAAGAAGTTCTATCAAAGGTTTTTCAAAGAATTTCAATTATCAAATTTCCAATTTCCTATCGGAACATGGGTTCATTGTAAAAGTGCTGTCATTGTAATTATGAATTAATGTTTGGTCAAGTTTTTTCAATAAAATTTCTTTACGACCCCATGATTCTTCTAAACTCTCAATTTAACCTATGAAGTGGATTTTGTATGATTCCATCTTAATTAAATTAAGTTTAGATTATGATGTATTATTTAGTACTATTGCTATCATTCGATATTGATTATTAATTGTTGATAATTGACCTATTATGATCATTGTTTGGAGAATAGGTAAGTTGACCTAACTTCTTCTCTATAGTATTGGAATTGATGTTGTATGGTTTGATCAATTTATGGTGGAGGTTTTTACTTCTTGTCTATCTATACATGATGTGATCATAGACTTTAAGGCAATAAATGCAATATGAATTGTAGATAATTATGTTATGAAGTTATGCCATGAAGGTTATGTATGAAATTCTCAATGCTAGCATGATCTTTAAAGTGTGTTAATTTTGAGGAGTATGATATGAATGATACTATTAGGGATAAGGTATGTTCTACATGATTGATTATGTTAAGTAATATTGTGTAATGACCTTACTTATATAACCTTTATATGAAGATATGATCTTATACATGTTAGGAGTTAAATATTGAAACGATGAATGTGTTTACCTCTCTTGTCATGAATGGTGTGTGTTCTAGAATCCCTAAAGGATTTATATGTAAATTGTTCATGAGTTGGGGATAATGTCATGTGTTGTGATACTTTGAAGGGAAGTTCCCTCAACAACAATGTTGTTAATATTATGTAATTATGAGGACCAATATGTACACATATACACCATGCATAACTATGAGTTTATGGTGTGAATTGAAAGGTTAGTTCTTATATGTACCTTTACATCTTATTATGTATGAAAAATATATGACTAGCAAGGTATGAACATGTTTCATAAGGGTGTTTATGTTAAAGGATGAACACATACATGAATGTATGAATGAATAAGATTAAAGATAATCTAGTGAAAGTGAATCACTTGAAAGGTTTCGTCAATTAAACTCTAAACTAGGCTATGTTAGCAATTTTATGATCATATGAAAGGAAATTCTCATATAATGTAGATTCTATAATGAAAGGCTATTATTCTCATCATAGAAACCTTTGAGCTATATGATAAATTAGGGAATGAAATCCCTAAAGCCTCTTTTTATGAACTAATGTTAAGTAAAGGACTAATGATGTGTCATAAAAGGGAGTTGAACTTAGCACTGAGTGAACGTGAAAATGAGATGTAGACTTTTACGTTTAACTAGTCCAGATCCCACATTGGTTTCTTTTACCTTTAGCAAGTCTAGGTTCCCATGGATATATGGTGTCTGGTGAGATGAAATACTTCTACGTTAGTCAGTACGGGTTTGTAGTAGCAATCTCCTTATTCCATTCTATGTGTCCTCGTAGGTCTTATCTTAGTGGATGCAGTTAGATAACTATTAGTATGTAATTTCTACCTTGGCAAGTAGTACCCCATCTTTTCGGTGTGGGGGTACAAGGGTGGATTCCATAAAGGTCACATGGCGTGTGTCTGTTATGGCAATGTCTCCTGAAAATTAAGAAATAAACTAAGATAAGAATATGAACTCTAGTCAAGATTTCTTGAAGAGTTGACTTAGTATAGGTATCACTATGGATCCTATCTACGAATGTTGCACAAGTAAGCTTGTGAAGGGATTCTGAAAGTAGTTTGCCTATGGTATAAGCTAAATGGGTTATGACTAAGATGTAATGAGTAAATGAGTTCTTATGTGATAATCAATGAACTATGTGGGTCTTATGTCTAATGTTTAATGAATATGGCTAGGGTGGCTTCCTAGGAGCACTTGGTGTGTGAATTTTATAGAATATTTACATGCACATTGCAGTAGTGTGAAATGAGGGTTGCCTTAGGTGATGGTATATGAAGGTCATATTTTATGATGTTCTTATATCCTTATGACTGTATGTTGTTAAAGTTTTAAAGATTGTATGGAATTTCATCTTTGGTGACGTTAAGGTGATACTTCGCTATAAATGGTGGTAAGGGAAATTATTCATACATTGCACTAAGTAGTTAAGGTAAAAAGGAAAGGTAATGTATTGGTGGTATTGGATGTTCCTCAAATGTTTTAAATGGCTTGATGTGTTGTTTTGAATGGTATCCATGTGTATTATTATGTATGTGAACCATATCGTATCAAATGTTGATGAAGTTTTCTAAAATTACATGATTCATGGTTTTCAACTAAATGTCCTCTTTAAAGCATGGTTATCATACTTTGTGCATTTTTGTATGAACACCATTCTTCTTGTTCTTTTTATACCAAGTGTAGGTGGTGGTGGCTAAAGGACTTTCCCTAGACTGAAGATCTTGGATTATTATTCCAAGTGTAGGTGTGTCCTTATATATTCAAGAACCTTTATGTTAAGAGTTTCTTAAGTTCATGTAATAGACTAGTGGTGTGTCTTTTTGTATTGTAAGGTTCATGTCCCTACTATTATATCAAGTCGTATATAAGATGGTCAAATAAGACTTAGTAACCTAACTTTGTATTAATAATTTTTAAATGAGATGACTTATAGTCTTGTGTTTTAAAAGGAAAAAGTTTTAAATTTCGCAGTATTTTATGTCTATGCAATGAAAGATGTCTAACGGTTTATATAAGACCTCCGAGAGGTCGAGTACATCGTGTTAAGACTAGGGGGTGCTCTCGGGTCATGAAAAACTTTGTATCATAGTATAAGGTTATAAAATGGTGTTAGGGTTGATGTATCATGAGCCACGTCGAGTATAAGTTTGTTCATCGGTGTGAGTGAGAGGCTATAGGACGATAAAATTTTACTTTCTTCATTACTCTTGTATCGTTCCATAGTGCTTAACTCCATATGTTCTCTATATTATTTCCCTTGTCTGGTGGTCTTCTATATGTATTTCTTGGAAGGGGTGATGTTGCCATTCTCTAGGGAGATGAAGGTTATTTGATTCTTGATATGGTTTGTGACTAGATGAGTATCTGTGAAGGTGGACTTGAGAGATCTTGTTGTGATTCTAATTGTCTCTTTGAGTTCCCATGAGACTTGAGGTATAATATTGGAAAATTATATTGTGATGTATTTCTAGTATGATAAGGGTTGTTATAGTTGAATGTCGTCCTCTTTGGATTGATGAATTACTTTATAGTTATATGCAATGACATCAGAAAGTTACGGCATTGACATGATAAGTTTTGGAAGAATGTGATAAATAGTGAGAGTTGAAAGTTCCCTTTCGTATGAGTAATGCTTCATGCTTGTCCATGTATTGGATTGAAGTTCCTGTATAGGCTTTCTCTCCTAAAAGGGGAAGGAGGAGAGTGTATATGTTGACAAAATTCAAAGAGTTTAGATATCTTTTCAGATTGATCTTAAGTATGGCTAATTGACAAGAGTACTGAGATAATATGTAGGCATGGTTGGTAGGAAATTTCCAATAAAGTGATGATAAGGGTTGAAACGGTCCAAATGTTGACTTGAGAAATGAGAAATGGTGAATTTTTAGGGTTTAGTAATGACCATAGGTTGTTGAAATGTATAACCCAACTTGATTCTTATGAGTTTCCGTTAGCTGATGGACTTTGATGAATAGTGATGCTTAAGTTGTACCTAAAGGATGTTGAGTGCATAATCTCTTCTTGGAAGGAAGAATTAAAACCCTTAGTGGTGTAGAACCATATTATTTAAGGAGCATGGAGGTTTAGTCTTGACTTTCTTTGACCCTAGAATATAAGGGAGTGAGGTGATGTTTAATAGAGTTTGCATAAGCTTGCTACCAAGAGGGGGGATGTTGTGCTTATTTAGTAAGATTAATAAATTATAGTTCTCTTGGTTGTTACTAGTTGCTCTTAGATGGGTTTACCCCAAGTGGGGGACAATGACTTGAATAACAAATTTGTTGATATCCTTATCATTTCCTTCTATTGTTACTCAAGCTTATGACTAAAAGTTCCTCGTAACTTGTTCATGTTTTGGAGTCTTGCATATGAGTATAAGTTTCATTTTCTGCTTGTGTTATGTATGACCTTGATGAAACAAGGTTATGCATGTTTTGAAAGATTCTTATTTCATATAAATGGATTTTCGTTAAATTACATGTTTCTCATTTTATTGTGCATCTTAGTATGATGAATGCACATTTGACTTCATGAGGTGGTTCAATGAACATTCTTGGTTGTGCTTTTGACGTACGGGGACTTTGGCCCCATATTGAGATGTTGATCTTTCTTTAAATACGAAAAGATAAATTCCCTTTATGAGTATATGATTTTGTGTTGTTTGGAAGTGTTGGTAAAGGCTTACTCTTGAGGAGTAATGGTATGCCTAGCCAATATTATTGATTGGTGCCTATGAGTTTTAATAACTTCCCTAAATGATGCATGTTCATGAAAACTAGTGTGATGCAATAAATTGTGTTTTGGGGAGTATGGTATGACTAAGAGAAGAGAATCCTCTTTTAACATAACTAAACATGGTAATGTCATGTCTGTCATTGATGGTGCTAAGATTAAATGATAAGATTTATAGTTGATCTACATTGCTCATGATTTATGTGCTTTTAGTATGAGTTACTTATTTGATTCGTGAATTGTAATGTTGATCATGGTTATGTGTGATTTCAAAGTTATTGAATTTTGAGCCTTTTCATGAGGTGAAAAAGTAGATATCATGTAATGATTAGGAGAGGGTAGTTCCTTGTATGAACATGATAAATGGTTATGCATATGATGCACTATGAGTTGGTGGATGAAGTTTCTACTTGCTTGTGTTGCATTGTGTGCATAAACTATGTGAAGTTGGTATTCCTTGTAAGTTTGGTACATTGACTATTATGTGGTATTAATGTTATTTTTGGTGGTATGATAGTGTTGATTCTTTACCTCTCGAAAATGTTTTAAGTGTTTTTAGTGTAAGTCGGGGGCGAATGTTCCCAACGGGAGAGTATTGAAACACCCAAAAAAATCCAAGGACCTAAGCTAGAGCCTCACATTATGAATGATGACTTAAGCTGATTAAAATTATGTTTATATACCTAAACTAATGTGATTAACCTGGTTTGGAGGTATTAGAGTTTAAATATAAAAAAATGACCACGACGTCGGGAAACTACTCTTTTCTATTCTATTGTGTTCTAGTGTGTTATTCATGCTTTGGTATGTCGTTTATAGTCTAAAATAATTTTAGGTGACCCTAGAGTCTAGATGGTCCCATTTAGGGTCAAAATGTCTATGTACGACTCCCGAAGGACTACCATAAGGCTCCTTGAGGAGGACCCAAGCAATTGACCCAAAAGCTGTAAAAAGACAACAACATTTAACGAGCACCATTTCCAGATCCATAGGCCAACACTTAATTTTCGGGAGCTTAGATTTATTTGACTATCATCACTGACAATCTACGGAAGTGAAAAATGAGTTGGCATGCCACCCACAGCACGTGAATGGTTGTCGTTATTTGGCACCTGCAAGTTTTTGTTCGGCCACTTAGGGGGTAAATAGGTAAATTCACCCCACATTCTAATTAAATGGTGGAAAATTATTTTACCTATTTTAAGGTATTTTAATATGGTTAAAACATAGAAACCCAAAATTAGAATTCATTTTTAAAACTTAAACCCCTCCTCCCAAATAGATTCTCTATATAATTCCATTGGAGGTCGAGCTCAAGATCAAGCTACAAGATGAGTTGTCAACTAGTTTCTTCTTCAATTTTCGTGGGTCATAAATCTATGTGGTATTTTAACTCTTGATTCTTGAATAACCTATCATTGAAGGAGTTCTATCAAAGATTTTCCAAAGAGTTTTCAATGATCAAATATTCCAATTTCCAATCTAAACATAGAATCATTGTTAAAGTGTTTTCAAAGTCATTGTATTGTTTAATTGATGTTTCATCAAGGCTTTTTCATTGAAAATCCTTGAAAACCCCGTGATTCTCCTAAACTCTAAATTTAACCTATAAAATGGGTTTTCTGAATATGATTCCATGTTAGTTTAATTAAGCTTAGATTATGATGTATTCTTCAATTCTATTGCTATATATATCTATTAATTATGAATTATTGATAACTCAAATATGATGATCATGGCTTAGAGAATTGGTAAGTTGACCTAACTTCTTGTCTATAGTATTGGAATTGACGTTGTATGGTTTGATCAACTTATGGTGGAGGTGTTTACTTTTTTGTCTATCTATAAATGTTGTGATCATGGGATTTAAGGCAATAGATTCAAGTTTAATTGTTCGTCATGATGAATGTGTTTATAAAGTTGTGCCATGAAGGATATGTATGAAATCTTCAATGCTAGCATGATGTTCAGAGTGTGTTTATTATGAAGACTATAATGTGAATGATAATGTTAGGGATAAGGTGTAGTCTACATGGTTGCTTATATGAAGTACTATTGAGGAATGACCCCTACATGTACGACCCCTATATGAATGTGTCATCTTATACATGTTAGGAGTTAACTATTCAAATTATAAATGTGTTTATATATCTAATGATGAAGGGTATGTGGTCTGATATTCCTAAAGGATTTATATGTGAATTTTTCATGACATGGAAACAATATAAATGTGTTATGATCCTTTTAAAGAAAGTTCCCTCAATAACAATGTTGTTTCTATTATGTCATCATGAGGACCAATATGTACACATTCACCCCATGGATAACTATGAATTTTATATGCTTATGGTGTGAATTGAAAGGTTGATTCTTATATGCACCTTTACATCTTAGTATGCACGAAAAGTATATGACTAGAAAGGTATGAACATGTGTTGCATAAATGTGCTTACGTGAAAGTGTTTCTCACATATGTTCACACACATGAATGAATGAATGAATATGCTTAAAGATAATCTAATGAAAGTTTTCTCTTAAATGGTTTCCTCAGTTGTACATTAAACTAGACTCTGTTATGAAGGTTATGATTATGTGAAAGGACATTCTAACATAATTTATATTCTATGATGAAAGGTTATTCTCATCTTAGCCCTCACGACCCGAAAGTACCCCCTAGAAGTTAGGGAGAACCCTTGGGTCATGACCGGGCGTACTTGATCCTTTTGGGTCTTGTACAAGCCCTTAAGTATCGTTTATTACATAAGACATGAAAAGTAATACGGAATTAAAACTTTTGAAGATATTTAATAAAAGCTAATCTTTCATAAATATTTAAAGAATCTGATCGTCACAAGCCAACTTAAAGACACCAAATAATATATTAGGGACACGACCCTTTACGTTGAAAGAAAAATACATAATAAGTCTTAATAATCAAACTAAGTAAAAGTAGACTATGTCATCAAATATATGAGGACATACCAAATCTAGAGAGAGTATATTTCCCAAGCTTCGCCTTCAAATCTTCAAAAAAGCTTTCAACCTATACTTATAGAGTATAAAAAAGTATAGGGTTAGTACAAATAATGTACTAAGTATGGCATATGCAAAAACATGCAAAAAGGGACATTTTAGTAAAAACACAATTTCATGTAAATTTAGTAAGGAATTCATGAATATAGAAGTAAAGCAACATAAGAAACATATTTAACACTAAGATAAGGATTCCCATAATTTTCATAAAAAGAAAGCATTTACAGTAAAACTTCACAAATTACAATGAAGTGAACTTATTTTAGGCATAACAGTAACTAAATTTATTCCAAAGTAGTGAACTCCCAAGGCCAAATCAAAGAGGAAGTGAACTCATTTCTGTTGGAGTTTCCGTATCTAAGGATTATTCTAAGACTCACCAATGTAAGACATGAAAAAAGTACGCATATGCCTCCTTTAATACATACCAAGGTGATTCTCAAGACTACCCATTTTTGCTTACTCACCTTGGGAGAACAAGCCCCACTCAATAACAAGATATTAGAAGAACACCCAAAAAAACAACAAAGATTTCCCTTTCGGAATGCCTACTTAGTGAAATGACTAGATGGTGTCCCATACCACCACCTACCCTAAGTAGGACACTCATTTAGAAGTCTTGGCACCAATTCTCCCCTTTCGGAAGGTCTACTTAGTGCAATGGATAGATAGAGCCCATACCACTACCTACCTTAAGTAGTAAGTTCTTTTAGGAGACTTAGTTCTTTCAAATCACACAAGGCACATTAAGACTCCCCTTTCGGAATGCCTACCTAGTGCAACGAATAAATAGCGTTCCATTCACCTACCCACCCTAAGTAGTACACTCTTTAGAAGACTTAGCATTTTCATTAATTTTTTGGGAGGTTATCTTAACCAACATAGATATGAGAAATAGACATGGAATCCCGATATTAACCCCTATCGAATGAGGGATCCTCACTTGCCTAGAGTAAGGTCATTCTCTTAGCTTTTACATGGCTTCACCAATAGCTACACCTAGAAGTTGCATCATAGCAAAAAAAAATTCTCTAAAGTACTTTAGACCATAAAAGAACATTTAATAGACTGAACAGATAGTTTATTACATTGAAAAGGAGGCAGTGCACAAAACAAACACAACCAAACATATGGAAAACACTTCATATTTAGATTGAAGAAAATACACCAATGTAAACCGACTATAGTCATCTATAAATGTCAAAAAATAATTGAAATGATCATGATAAATAACTGGTGAAATTCCCCAAACATCATTATAAATGATATCAAGACACTTTGCAGCACGACTACCAAAATTAGGAAAAGGAAGACTTTTACATTTGCCTAATTTACAAGTAGAACAATCGAAGAGAGAAACTAAAAGTTTATTTTTATTTCTCAATAAACCAAAATTGGACAAATAAGACAACACAATAGAATTTAGATGTCTTAGACATTTATGTCGAACCTCATTCTTAGTAGTGGTAGAAGCAAAAGCTATAACATGGGGAATAGAAAATGTATAGGAAACAATATTTCAACTTTAGGCCCCTTCACATTATCGTTCCCTATACATGATCATGTATAAGGCAACCATTACGAGAAAATTCACATCACAATTTTTATCTGCCAGTTTCCCAGCTTAAATAAGACTAGTAGAGAGCTTTGGTGATACAAAAACATTCTTGAAACTTTCAGTAATATCCCCAACCTTGGTAATGGGTAAATTAGTACCCATTTGCAACCTGAATTTGTGTTGGCCATTAAACTAAAAGATATTTTTGAGTATATTAGTTGAGTTTGTCATATGATTGGAAGCGCTAGAATCAACAATAAATTTTTTTGATATTTTACCTTGCAGCCCCAAAGCTGAAAATGCTGACAAGATCATTTGTTATACCATTACAAGAGTAACAACTTGTCTTATTGAACATGACTTATCTATAGTTAAACCATTTATCCCAACTTGGAAAGCATTGTCACTAACATTTTGAGGACGTTTGGGACACTCTTTAATATTGTGTCATTGTTATTTACAATAATTACAGAACTTCTTGCCACAATTGCTAGCAATATGACCACATTTCTTGAAACTATTGAATTGAGTTCTAGCCATATCCATGCCCTTTTATATTCCCTTGATCTACAAATGCAACAGTCACAACATTTCCTTGATGAAAAGCATTTTATGTGACACTGCTCTTCACGAAGGAATTCCCAAAAATACACATCCACTGAGGGATATGGATCATGGTTCGTCAAGTTGGAGAAAACATTTTCATAATCAAATTGTAATTTTATCAAGAATAAATTTTGCTTGTTTTGTTCATGAATTCTTTGAATGATGTAGAGAGACTCAGAAGGTATATTAGCATAAAAGATATCGGTGAATTAATCCCATAAGTTCTAAAATCTAGAGAAATAATCTTGAATAGAGAGACTTCCTTTAGATTACATCGCATTTTCATATTCTAACTGAAAGTGCCTTGCGCTATGGTTTTGGTTGTAAACCTTTTATAAATAATCCCACATGGCCTTTTCTGTCTTGTATGGCCTCAGATTAAGAACAGTAAGACAATCAATTGACCCTAAAATCCATGTCACTACCCGAGCATCTTTAACCTTCCATCTATATGTCCCCATAATTCTTTTCCAGTAACAAATAGTTGGAATTTAAATTTCCAGACAAAGTAACTTTTTCCTGTGAAACGAACATCGGCTGACTCAAATTGATATGATGTCATGTTCTTGACAAGTTAATGAAGATAGAAACGCAATGATACAAAATAACCAGAATGGCCAAGACTAAGATTACAAGATGACTAAAATTCCAAGATAATTACGAATTACTGTTACCTAAAAAACAGTAAGCAGAACCAATACCATTTCAATTTCTGAAAGAAACCACATATGAAAAACACTACGAATCAAAGCATTGAAAAGGCTCTAATACCATGCCAATTTTGTTGAACGTTCTCTCAAGAGAGAGTTCTTTCATTAAATAGAAAGAATTTTGATTTACATGCCTAAAAATCTGCTAATATTTTTTATTCCTAATTGTATTATCTTTGAAAATATGATGCATTAATCTATGTTATTTCATATCATCATTACACAAATATTTAAAGTTCTAACATAGATATGTATAGATATTTAGGATATGTCCAATCATGCTAACATCTTTTACAATTGCTTACAATTTGTTTGAAGACTCAAGTATGTTAGTATGAGAATGAAAAGAATGTATTCATGAGTCTACATTTTTATTGATACCATTGAGTTGAGTTGTTCATGCTATAATTTCGCATGAACTATATGATTCGAGCATTCTTGAGATGATTAGAATCATTGCGACTTTGAATTCTGGAGTTATTGAGTTCCGAGTATTGAGTTCTACATATGGTTATTAAAACTCTTGAATTGAATCATTCACGCCCATAATTCAGCATAACTCTATTTTGAGAATTCTTTTACAACTACTTATCTATTTAATGACTAGAGTAAGTGAGTATGACGATGAGGAGAGTCGAGTTTCATTTTGTTTTTAAAATAAATATAATGGAATTAAGTATTTTCAAGAGTAAATGGTTTACATTTAAGGTAAGAGGAACTTTGATATCAAATGAGTTGATTAGGAGTTTTGAGCACTATCTCATTAAAGAGTATCTTTTGAGTAATAATCTCAAAGTTTGAGGATTAGTAGATGCTTTTAAACATATGAGCATGAGTTATATTATTATTAGTAGTATTGAGAACCGATATGGGGAAGAGTTTCGACAACTAAAAGTCCTCATAAACCAATTCTGCCAACATGGATAGGGATCATACTTTTTAGATGATTCCTTAGTTGATGATGTCTTATACTCCACAAGGTGTAGGATAATTTTGGAAGCTAGGCGACACTATATCGGTCGCATAGCTCATAACAGCGGTTTTTGGTTAGACAACTCCCAAATAATAGTTATCGTTGTATTTCTACATACAATTGACTTATTATTGTATTTTACATATAATTGCGAAATTATCTATTGTTTACAAGCTTTCCATATATTGCAGCTTTTATTGTTGCTTTATCCTTGAGTTTTAGTATCTTGAGTTGAGTTTCTTGAGTTGAGTATATTGAGTTGACTATCTACAGTTGACTATCTTTAATTTGAGTATCGTATCCTTGATTTGGGTATCCTATCCTTGAGTGGAGTTTGAGTTTAGTTGAGTTCAATGAGTTTGAGAAGATTTAAGTATGTTTCTTTTATGTCAGTTCAAGCATATGTTTATGCTTTAGAATTATCCTTAATTACATGCACGTACATTCCATGACTTGATTCCATTTAGACTGCATCTTTTATGATGCAAAGACAAGTATTCAGGATCATCAACAGTGTTGCGTTAAGACTGTTGACATACTCACTAATTTGTTAGTTTGTTATCAATTCTTATCAAGTTGTTAGACTAGATTTAGCTTATATTGTTAAATTAGTTCCTTAGATTTAGTCAACTTTGTTATATATTATGTTGTTAGAATAGTCCCTTAGAATTAGTCAAGTTAGTTACATCTTACTTGTATTTAAGTTGATTCTACGTTTGAATAAAATTAATTCAAGTTTGCTTTGATTCTCAATCTGTTTATGCTTTCCAAGCCCCTCTAAATCTCTCACGAGTTTGATCCAATTTTTCCCCCTCTCTTTGCGTCCAGACATGGTTATTCCCACTACCACCACTGAAAGTGTTACTGCAGTTCCGACTACCACTCATGTAGTACAGTTCAATCGAGCTTCTCAATTACCTATATAACTGCAAGGTAACCTCAACTTTGACACCTGGAAGGTGCAACTCCTGATGCTACTCAATGGACACAAGATCCTTGGGCATCTCATTGGTACCAAATATGCTCCGCGGACCACTATCACACAAACTGATAGTACCATCTTGTAACGACCCACAAGTACACCCTAGAAGTTAGAGCATCCTTATGTCGCCACACAATAATGAGACTTCAAGAAGTCTCATTAAATCCACTCGCATCTTTTATAGCATAATAAACATTCTAAAATGAGTAAGAATTTAAAACTTTCTTCACACACGAAGAACTCTTTCCATAATAAACACGCAAGCGGAACACTTTCATTTAATACATTAACCCTTTTACAACATCTAATTGAACCATATAAACTTTGGAGAATACAATACTTGGGACTAATCCCATACAAGACATAAAATAAAGACTAAGACATAAAGGAACATATAGATATTGTCCTCGAATCGATGAGGACTAACCAATACATCATCTTCAACCCTTAGAAAGCTATCCATCCTCCATGGAACATCAACACTTCCATTTCCCAACACTTTAGTCAAAAAGGGAGAAGAAGGGGTTAGCACATTAGAAGCACTAAGTATGAATGTCATGCAAAAACAATGAGAAGGGGACATATAGTAAATAATATGTTTTTCATGAATTTTGATTAAAACATCAAAGAACAACATTTAACACCTTAGGAACACATAAGAAATCTTTTAAGAAATTATTCACATTTTTTAGGAAAACATTACAGTGAGTTATATCACTGTTACAATAAAGCTCCTTCACTGTACAGTGAAGTCCTTTAACTTCACCTTGGACACTTCCTAGCATGTATTCCTTCAATAAAAGCTATCCTAAGACTCACTTAAGTAAGACAAAGAGACACCGCCCATACACCCTCTCTAGGCACACCTAAATGATCCTTAAGACTTCCCATAATGATATATACACACTTACAATACACCAAACATATGAACATGAGATTCTCCTACCAAAGGTGATTCTAAGGTTCACTTGAGTGAGTTATGAAGCAACCGCCATACAATCCCTTACACACACACTTAAGAGATCCTATAGACTACCTAAGATAGAATCATTATAACCTTAATACAATGACATACATATTATGAAACTCTCGTTTCAAAGGCTATCAAAAGACTTACTTAGGTAAATCAAAAAGATAATGTCCATGATTGACCTCTTCAAGATTAACTAAATAATCCTTAACACTACCTAAGGATTAAATCATGTCTACATAATCAACCAACTTCCCTAACTAGAGTCATTCATAAGGCTTACCTAGGTAACATACGAAGTGACCATTCCAATGCCCCCTTCACACCTTAACTAGACAACCCTTAACTACTCTAGATAAGTATTTATTCATTTAACATACTTTCTAACATAAGTCATTACATTCATTAGTTCATTTAAGAGACATTCATCACATAAGGAAATTCAATTAATGGTGTTGGAGAAGACCTAGGGACTCTCACTAACATCTTCAAGGCATATTGCATTATGTCTAGATAGCGTCTCACACCATCACCTAAACTTCATAGAACTTCTACAATATAAGTAGGTATCCCATATGATGATAATAGGTAACAACCGACATAGACCATGATAGCTAACCATGGAATTCGGAGTTCTAACATACTCTAATGAGGGTGTTCTACTTGCGAAGGGTAGAACAAGGACACATTTCATGTAGGCACATGGTTAAGGAATATGAGGGGCTTTTATGTATTCTAGTATCATTCTCAAGTAGAGCTACATTATACTCTAGTATCATTCTTAAGTAGAGCTACATTGTACTCGATGCTAGCCTTTTTTCTCATAGAGTAAATCGCATTAAGAGATCACATGAAGAGGTTCCATATCTAGTTCATAACCCAATCACATTCACCCTACCAAAGAGGTCTACTAGGGCTACCTTTCAATGGAGAATAAGAGAGCTCATCATGACCATCTTAAGGATGATATGATGTCGTTCCAATCAATAAACCCTAAGTCCATCATTCATTACAAGAAGGATACCATTACGGCTTTCGACTCCAAGTTTATAAATAACCTTATCACTAGGTTTAAGGTTCCACTTACATGACCTCCTTAACATAATTTAAGGTCTCACATATCATTCATTCATACATGAAAAGGGTGCACTAATCTTACCTAGTCAAGACATCTCATATTCACATATCCTTCATATATGTATTAAGTAAGGGTCAGAAATCTACCAAAGCAAGACACAACATAATTTACTTTATTACATATAGCATATCATTCTTTGAAGCACGTAGGAATGACCCTTATCATCTTTTTGTCATCATATACATTACTATAACATCATCAATATAACCGTCATAGACTCACTTATTCAATTAGGAATAATCATGTATCAACTCTAAGACTACACACATATAAGGACATAGTCATAGTCTAACATGATCACCTAGCAACATCAAACTTTCACATTACTGACATGTAGGTAGATATGGTCATACTTCACATAAATTACTATCCAAATCATAATTATACTTCAATTAGTGCCAACAAGGCCAAGATCATCATAATACATAAAGTAACGCTAACAAGGTCATATCATTCACATAGCACCGCCACCATAAGTGAATTATACCCATCATCATTGTAATACAAAATCAATACATAATATTAAGAGATTTAGGGCAGCATAACACCCATTCAATCTCACCACTTCAATCCAAAGCTAAATCATCCTCAATTCAAGACCATAAGGCCCTTACCCATGGCTATCAACATCAATTCAATACATAAACTATAATACTCACTGAATCTAGGTCAATTAAATATATATTTATATATTTATCAATATAACACCAATTAGACATAAATTGGATACAATTCTTCTTACATCAGTTAATAGCCCCTAGAAAACTACACCAGAATTTATAAGCATTAAGTCAATATCAATTCAATAAGCTTAATACATAATGGATCTAAGAATATACATTACACATTTGATTAATTTGAGATAAACTATAAACCATACAATAATAATCTATACATAAATCAAGAGTCTATAACAATCTATACATAAATTCATTAATATCAAAGCATGATCACACAACCCATATTTTAGTCAAATTGAGAGATTTGAGAAGGTCAAGGGTTCATGGATAATTTCATTGGAAAACATCAATTGTACATCCTTAATATCGTATCTTAATGTTTGAAAACGTTTCATGCAAGAACCCAAGACTTAGAGTAGAAATTGGACTTTTTCATCTTTTTGAAATCTTTGAAAATCATCATTGAAATTGACTCTAAGGTGATAAAAATCCTTACATGAAGAACTCCCATATCTTATTAGAATAAAACAAAGATAATTGAAGAATAAAATCCATTGAATATCCATCTCCAAGCTTCATCTTCACCTTGAGCTCTCATGGAGGTTGTTGGACAAACTTTTGGAGGGAATGGGTTTTGATCTAGGTGCGAGGATTTAGATGAGAGATTCATAACTTGTATACTCTTAAAATACCCATAAACACCCAAAATAACTTTCCTCTTATTTTATAAGACTTGGGGTGAATTTCCCAAAAAAAAACCAAGTCTTAACAGAAAGCTTACAAGAATATACAGCACCATCGACGCCCTACATCGACGCTCCGTTGGTGAGACCACGCCCCGTCGAAGCGGTTCGTTGGTTGCATCTGCAACTCCTAAACCTGCAGGCTACATGGATCCATCAATGCCACCAATCAACGGGTCGTCGTTTGGGGCAGTCGATTGCCACTGCCTGGTAATGTTGAGCTCCAAGCTGGGGTCCTCCTTCTAGGGCCCCTTATGGGTCCTAGGTAAAGTCGTACCTTGACGTTAAACCTTTAAACATTCACATCTAGTTATTAGGAACATCTCCAAACTAGTACAACATAAAACAACCCACATAAAATGTTAAAACACATCAAAACTCACAAGGACGTCAAATGGCTATCTTTTGAACGTCACCAAACGTTCTTGGACGTTTGACATCCAAACCTTACCAAACTCAACAAGATGACTCTAAACACTATTATAAACCATATAAGAACCTCATAAACTCATTAATCACACATAAAGCACTTAGGTGACTAGTCTTCAAACGTCTTGGTCGTCCCTTGACGTTTGAGTTCAACTTAACCCAAATCTTTCAAAACTGCCTCAAACATCATTTTAGACCATCTTAGGACTTTAAGACTTCATGTCACATAAGTTAGGCCCTAGTTTCACCTAAGTCATTTTAGGAGGTGTTATACATCTTCAATCCTGAATATGAGTTGTGGTTTTGCCAAGACCAACTAATTCAACAGGCAATGATGGCATCTGTTGAACCCACCATTGCTCCAACTCTTGCAGATGCCTCTTCGCCAAAAATAGCTTGGGATATCCTGCATACAGCTTATGCCAATAAGATTAAAACTCACATCTTGAGTTTGCGAGATTAGATGCAAAACATGAAAATGCCTCCAAGACTGTTGCTACTTACCTATAGGAGATCAGATCAATTGTTGATTCTCTCAAAATAGCAGGTTCATCAGTGGCTGATGATGAACTAGAAGTCAAGATTTTGAGTGGCCTAGGTAGTGAGTACCGTCAAATCACTACTGCTATAAGAGCACAAGACACAGCCCTAAGCTTTGAGGAGCTATTCCAGAAACTCACGGATCATGAAATCTTTCTCAAACATCAAGATATTTACAGGTCATCTTCCATCATCACAGCTGCAATTGCACAAAGGACAAACTTTCAACCCAATATCAGAAGAATAATCGTCGCTTCCCAAATTAGTCTTCAAGACCACAACCCCACGACATGAGGTCCCTGCAAATAAACAAAATTGGAGACAACCCAGGCAAGCGATAAAGTGCTAATTTTGTCAAAAGATCGGTCACACAGCTGATGTGTGTCGCTCAAAATCGCACAAACACTTTGAAGCTAAGGTCAAGGTTATGTCAAATCATAACTCAGATGCATCTCCTTGGATCCTTGACTCTAGACCAACCCATCATGTCACAACAGAGTCAAATAATCTTCAGTAATACACTGGCAATGAGGAAGTTTCCATGGGTGACGGTAAAACTATTCCCATTACTAACACTGGTGTAACTCAACCTAAGGCTTCTAAAATTACTTTCATGTTCTATGACAATCTAACCTCAATCAAATTTTTTCCACACTCTTTTATTGTGAAGGATCTCAAAACTCGGAGATTGATGGTACAAGGCCGGAATAAACATGGACACTATGAGTATCCCCAAAGGTATCATGTGTCACCTTCCGCAAACTTCACCTCCACCAAAGTTTCTCGCCAACTTTTGCATCGTCGCTTGGCTCACCCTCATCTGAAAATTCTAGACTTAGTACTTAATAAATTTTCACTTCCCTTTACCACAAAAGAAAAGTTTAATTTTTGTAATTCATTCTCATCAAATAAAGCTCATTGTTTTCCATTTCAACGACTATAAAGGAGACCTATGTGCTCATGCTCACCACCCAAAGAAGGTGATGGTTCACCTCTTGCCGATGCAACCTTGTATCTGCGCACTATTGGTAAATTGCAATACTTATCATTCACGCGTCCTAATATTTCCGTTGCAATTAACAAACTATCACAATATATGCAATCCCTAAGTTTGAAGCATTGAAAAGCAGTAAAAAGGGTGTTGTGATACCTCAAGGCATCTTCAACGTTGTGTCTGCAAATATCTAGCAACTCTGATAATAATTTGTATATGTACACTGATATTGATTGGGAAGGTGATCCCTGTGACAATCTCCACATCTGGTTACATAATCTTCTTGGGAACAAGTCCTATATGTTGGTCCTCTAAGTACAAACAATCAGTTGCTCGTTCCTCTACTGAAGTAGAATACAAATCGGTAGTCAATGCACTCTCTCAACTTACTTGGGTACACAACTTGTTGACTGAATTGGGATATCAAGTCTTGCAAACACCAAGCATTTTTGTGATAATATTTGTCTTTCATATCTCAGCAAAAACCCTGTTTTTCACACTAAGATGAAGCACATTGCAGTAGACTTACACTACCTCCGCAACAGTGTGAACTTAGAAAGAGTAGTAGTCAAATATCTTCCTGTCGGGGATCAAATTGCAGACACTCTCACAAAGCCAGTGCCCAAGCTTGCCTTCCTTCAATGTTTATCCAAGTTAGGTGTTGTTGCACCACACCTAACTTGAGAGGGTGTATTGACATACTCACTAGTTTGTTAGTTTGTTATCAATCTTATCAAGTTGTTAGAGTAGATTTAGATTAAGTTGTTAAAGTAGTTCCTTAGATTTAGTCAACTTAGCTATATATTAAGTTGTTAGAATAGTCCCTTAGAATTAGTCAAGTTAGTTATATCTTACTTGTATTTAAGTTGATGTTACACTTGAATAAAATTCATTCAAGTTTGCTTTGATTCTCAATCTCTTTAGAGACCACTTGCAGTACCATTTAGCTTTAGTGAGCCTCCTTGATTCCGGAGGGTTCCACTTTTATTTTTAGTTTGTTAGAATGTTGAGGGTCTTTTCACGATAATCCTTCTATAATATAGAGGCTTCATAGATAGTTCAAATTGGAGTTTATCATTATTTCCTTTGTTGTTTTTGAGTCTATGAGGCATTTAACTAATACTTTTAAAATTATTTTCAGACGATTATTGGAGTGAAGGATAATTTATGTTTTTTAAGTTCTTTTTGCATCACCAGCTTCCATTTTTCTTTAGTAAGTCTTCCACGGATAAATGAGTCAGACCAAGAATTCGCTTGGTAACCAACAATGGTTTTAAGTGTCAGTTACGTCCAGAATATAGGCTCGGAGAGACAAATAATTCTTGAAATCTTCAATTTCTCCTCTATGAAAGAACAATTAATAGGCCTCTCCAGTGGAATACTATCCATTTGTATTCACCTCCAAATTGCTCAAATTCTGAAAAGCTACATATTTTAAATATCTCATCCACTACTCCAGAGTTTTCTTCCTGTATAGAAGATGAACATTTTAAGAATTCAACCAAGCGTTTAAGTTGAATATCTGGGGGTTTTTGTTTCATACATTAAGAAAAGTATTTTGTTTGAATTTTCTATGTTTTGTTTACAATAATCCAGCAGGTGATTGTAAAATGGACCATAAAGGGTCTCCCCTGTATACAAAAGATAAAACATAGAAATAAAAGTGTTCCTAGGATTCATATATAAATAAACAAGTTTTGTTTTTGAATCCTAACTAATTTTGGTGACGAAGGAAAGGGCACATGAGAAGTCAAGAGTTTAGGTTAAAAGGAAAGTTGAAAAATCAACGGCTCGGCCATCAATATACAATGTCTTTTTTAGTTTATAGGAATAAATATTATAAAAGATATAAGATATAATATATACTAAATTGAATGTTTTAATAGTAATTTAATATTAAAATTAGGGAGTTCATAGATATATAAATAGATAGATATCATCTCTTATTTTCCACATATTGCTTCTTAACCTTTGGTATATTTCCACTATTTTTCATTTCTTTAGTAATGGTTAAAGAGGAAAAAGTTGGAGAATTTCAAATATTATAACTACTGCTACTTCTAACCTTTGTTGATTATGCAAATTACCTGTAATTATTTTTGTCTACTATATTTTTCCCAACTTGTGCCCTCAAGAATGACAAACATGTGACTTGGTTGGTTTATTATTTTTTATTTGTTCTTTTCTTTTTACAAAAATAATGTATTCCAAATTATTTTAAGTGACTTTTAAATAAGAATAAAATCGTTTTAAAATACTTAGTAAGATATTCTAACGATTTACGAGATCTAAAATAATTAAGGAACACACATTTAATAATATGAGGGGCTAATATCTTTCACTTGATAAATTTATTATGGCATACTTAGGAGTGCTTGTGGACAATGACATGAAAATCCAAGTAAATCTCGCTATTTATTTTCTACGGAGTAAATAATAGGCTATCAAATTGAGTATCTAATGTTTTGCATGCAAGTGTACTAAACAATAGGATGTAACGACCTGTTTAGTCGTTTTGAGCAACAGATGTTGATTCCGGAAAAACTGGCACAAACGACGGACCCCACGATGGACCGTTATGGGCACGACGGACCGTCGAGGGTATCCCGTTCCAAAACACTTAGAAATTCTGAAAAATGGGTACTGAAATCGACTCTGTGAACTTCGTAACGGAATGGCAGGACGGACCGTCACAGGCGTGATGGACCGTCACAGGCGTGACGGACCGTCACAGACTCTTCATTAAATTTCAGTCTCTGAACTCTGTGACGGAGCAGCAGGACGGACCGTCGCAGGCACGACGGGCCGTCACAGACTGCGTAATCCCAGTCTGAGTCAGATTTCCTTAATTGTTTTAAGGGACGTTTTTGACTATTCCTGCTTTAATTATAAAGTTAGTGGGTTAATGTTAATAAGTCTAATTACTTGGGGGTTAAAAGAGGTAACCTTAAGTTAATTAGTGGGTTATTATTGCCATCTTTTATTCTTAATTATATGCTAATTAGGGTAAAAGAAAGAGGGTTTGAATAAAGAAAATAAAAGAACAAAGAGAGAGAGAGAGAGAGAGAGAGAGTCGAACGAGGAAGAAGAAGAACAAAGCTTAGGGAAATTGCTTTCTTGATCACTAATCTTCGGTGGAGGTGGGTTATGGCTTTTATGCTATTCGTAGTAAACTCTTAAAAGTGAATGATATGTATTGGTAGTATTGTAAACCCTGCTATATGCTTAATTGTATGCTTGCATGAATGTGATTATATGATTGTGAGGAAGTAAGCATGATGAAGCTATAAATCCCAAATCTTGAAAGATAACCCTAATCTACTTTGTTAATGATGATGCCTTAGGTATAAAAGAAGGCTTGATGAACGAAAGTAGTGATATTAGGGGATCGGGTGCCACGTTCCGGTACCAGGATAGAAATAGAGGATCGGGTGCCACGTTCCGGTACCAGGATAGAATGAGGATCGGAGTGTCACGTTCCGACACCAGGATAGTATATGGATCGGGTGCCACGTTCCGGTACCAGGATAGTATATGAGGATCGGAGTGTCACGTTCTGACACTAGGATAGTATATGGATCGGGTGCCACGTTCCGGTACCAGGATAGTATATGAGGATCGGAGTGTCACGCTCCGACACCAGGATAGTATATGGAGCGGAGTTTCACGTACCGACACGAGGGGAATAAAGATAATGAATCTTGAAATATGTTAATATACTCAATCTAATGAACCTAATTCCCAAATGAGTATGGTATGGAGGCTTGAGCCCTCATCTGTGATCTTGGCGGTACTTATTTATGATTATGGTACTTGTTGTTGCTACATGTTTAGTATTGTAGTTGATTTATGATGTTACTTGATATATACTGTTTTCAATTTTGAGTTGGCCGATGATATCTACTCAGTACCCGTGTTTTGTACTGACCCCTACTTTTATGTTTTCTTCTTGTTATTTGTGGAGTGCAGCAAACGTGCCGTCGTCTTCAACTCAACAACAATTCTAGCCAGTCTTCGTCACACCGGATCTTCAGGGTGAGCTAATGCTTCTAGCTTGGACTGGATCATCTTCTTCATGTCTTGATGCCTTGAAGTTCCGGCATGGACTAGCTTTTACTTGTTTTAGCTTTCTAGAATACTCTTAGTTTAGTAATTTGATCATAGATGTTCTTGTGATGATGACTTCCAGATTTTGGGGAATAATAGATGTTGAATTTTAGAAGTTATTGAATTGGTTTTTATTAATGAGTTTAAGTCTTCTGCATTACTTTCTGTTGATATTATATTGAAATGTTAAGGTTTAGATTGGTTGATTCGCTCACATAGGAGGGTAAGTGTGGGTGCCAATCGCGGCTCGGTTTGGGTCGTGACAAACTTGGTATCAGAGCATTAGGTTCGTTGGTCTCATCACACAAGAACGAGTCTAGTAGAGTCTTAAGGAACGGTAGGGGGACGCCTTTACTTTTCTTTGAGAGGCTATAAGACTTTAGGAAAATTCCATTCTTTCTTTCTTTCTTTCGTGCTACTACTTGAATCCAATTGGTTTCTAGGTGATACAAATTGGTATTTGACCATCTTCACTCTATTTCGCAGATGGTTAGAACTAGGGCAACGACCGCGCCAACACCTACACCGGCAAGACAAGAAACGTCTGAGCCAGCCACTGGGGCTGTGGCTCGAGGAAGAGCAGCGGCAAGAGGCCGTGGTAGAGGTCGTGGGAGGACGTCCTCTAGAGGAAGAGGACAAGTACCTAGCCCATCTGATGCTAGGGCGGTGACTCCTCCACCGACTGAGGAAGTAGTAAGAGAGGGGGAGGATGGGGAGAATGAACAAGTGCAGAATGAGGAAATGCCACCCCAACCTACCCCAGAGATGATCAATCAGGTTCTGGCTTATCTTAGCGGGTTATCTGATCAGGGCCAGACACCTCCAGTGTTTTCTGCACCAGCACCTCAGGTTCCGGAGGCACAACATGTGGCTACTATGGCTCCCCGCATGGATGCCTCATTGGAAATAGGCACGTTTCGACGTCTGACTACAGGGCCTATAATGACAAATGATTAGCATGAACTTTTCAGTAAGTTCTTGAAATTGAAACCTCCAGTCTTCAAGGGTGCTGAATTTGAGGATGCTTACGATTTTCTGGTTGACTGTCATGAGCTACTACACAAGATGGGTATAGTAGAACGGTTTGGTGTTGAGTTTGTGACTTATCAGTTTCAAGGAAACGCCAAAATGTGGTGGCGGTCACATGTTGAGTGTCAACCAACAGAGGCACCACCCATGACTTGGGCCTCATTCTCTAGCTTGTTTATGGAAAAGTATATTCCCCGGACTTTGAGGGATAGAAAAAGAGATGAGTTCTTGAGCCTAGAGCAAGGTAGGATGTCGGTTACTGCTTATGAGGCTAGGTTTCGTGCACTTTCCAGATATGCCACCCAACTATGTTTCAGTCCACAAGAGCGGATTCGCTGTTTTGTGAAGGGGTTGAGATCAAAGTTGCGAATTTCAGCCTTACAGGTAGCGGCTACAGCGAAATCCTTTCAGGAAGTGGTAGACTTTGTGATAGAGGTGGAAGGGGTAAAGCCAGATTACTTCACCATGGCGTCGACATCAAAGAGGTTTCGAAAGGGAGGTGAGTTTAATGGTTCTTACTCTAGAAGACAGGGTTCCGGAGGTTACTCAGTCCGACCAATTCAGTCTTCACTACAAACTGTAGTTGGGGGTCCATCTCAGACCGGTCAACACTTCTCTGAGAGACCGATGCTTGAATCCAGAGAATGTTATGGATGTGGGGAGACTGGACACATTAAGAGGTATTGTCCAAAATAGAGTTACAGACCTCCAAATGTTAGAGGTAGAGGTGGTTATGGAAGAGGCCATCATTCTGGAGGACGCGGTGGTCGAGGTAATGGTGGTCACCAAAACGGCCGGGGTGATGGGCAAACTGGAGCCACTACATCACAACATGGTAGGGGCAACGGACAGACAGGTGAGAGGGCCCATTGTTATGCTTTCCCTGGGAGATCTGAAGCGGAGACATCTGATGCTGTCATCACAGGTAATCTTTCGGTTTGTGATTGAATGGCTTCTGTATTGTTTGATCCTGGATCCACATTTTCTTATGTATCCTCTTCATTTGCTAATGGTCTAAATTTACCTTGTGAATTACTTGACATGCCTATTCGTGTTTCCACTCCGGTGGGTGAGTATGTGATAGTTGAAAAAGTATATAGGTCTTGTTTGGTGAATTTTGTGGGGAGCAACACTTATGTAGATTTGGTTATCTTAGAAATGGTTGACTTTGATGTAATTCTGGGTATGACTTGGCTTTCTCCGAATTTTGCGATTTTGGATTGTAATGCTAAAACTGTGACGTTAGCCAAGCCTGGGAAAGATCCGTTAGTGTGGGAGGGCGACTACACTTCCAATCCGGTTCGTATCGTGTCCTTTCTTCGTGCTAAGAGAATGGTTAGTAAGGGTTGTTTAGCTTTCTTGGCACACCTCAGGGATGACACTACCCAAGTACCTTCGATTGAGTCGGTTTCGGTAGTCCGTGAGTTTTTGGATGTGTTCCCTGCAGATCTTCCTGGTATGCCACCGGATAGGGATATTAACTTCTATATTGATCTTGAACCGGGTACTCGCCCCATTTCTATACCCCCTTATAGAATGGCTCCCGCGGAGTTAAGAGAGTTAAAGGCCCAACTTCAAGAGTTGTTGAGCAAAGGCTTCATTGGACCAAGTGCATCTCCTTGGGGTGCTCCGGTTTTGTTTGTGAAGAATAAGGATGGGAGTTTTCGGATGTGCATAGACTACCGGCAGATGAACAAGGTAACTATTAAGAACAAGTATCCTCTTCCTCGCATTGATGACTTGTTCGATCAATTACAAGGTGCTTGTGTTTTCTCTAAGATTGACTTGAGATCCAGTTATCATCAATTGAAAATACGGGCAACGGATGTACCAAAGACTGCTTTTCGAACCAGGTATGGGCATTACGAATTTGTAGTGATATCTTTTGGTCTTACGAATGCCCCTGCTGCGTTCATGAGCTTGATGAACGGGATTTTTAAGCCATATTTGGATCTCTTTGTGATCGTATTTTTTGATGATATACTGATATACTCTAAAAGTAAGAAGAAACATGAGGAGCATTTGAGAATTGTATTGGAAATGTTGAGGGAGAAAAAGCTTTATGCCAAGTTCTCTAAGTGTGAGTTTTGGCTAGATGCAGTGTCCTTCTTGGGACACGTGGTGTCTAAGGATGGAGTGATGGTGGATCCTTCTAAGATTGAGACAGTGAAGAATTGGGTAAGACCCACTAATGTGTCAGAAATAAGGAGCTTTGTTGGTTTAGCTAGCTATTACCGTCGATTTTTCAAGGGATTCTCTTCCATTGCTTCCCAATTGACGAACTTGACTAAGAAGAATGTTCCATTTGTATGGTCGGATGAATGTGAGGAAAGCTTTCAAAAGCTCAAGACTTTGTTGACTACCTCACCCATTCTCACCTTGCCCGTGGAAGGTAAGAACTTCATTGTTTATTGTGATGCATCCTATTCTGGTTTGGGTGCAGTGCTTATGCAAGAGAAGAGTGTAATTGCTTATGATTCAAGGAAATTAAAGGTGCATGAACGTAACAATCCGACCAATGATTTGGAATTGGCCGCGGTAGTATTTGCATTAAAGCAATGGAGACACTATCTGTATGGGGTTAAGTGTGAAGTATACACGGATCATCGTAGCCTACAGTATGTCTTTACTCAAAAAGATTTGAATTTGAGACAGAGGAGATGGATGGAACTACTAATGGACTACGATATCACTATCTTGTATCATTCGGGAAAAGCTAATGTCGTGGCAGATGCTTTAAGTAGGAAGGCGGGAAGCATGGGAAGTCTAGCTCACTTGCAAGTTTCTAGACGCCCGTTGGCTAGAGAGGTTCAGATTCTAGCTAATGACCTTATGAGGTTAGAAGTAAATGAGAAGGGAGGATTTTTGGCTTGTGTGGAGGATAGATCTTCCTTCCTTGACAAGATTAAGGGAAAGCAGTTTAATGATGAGAAATTGATCCGGATCCGAGATAAAGTGTTGCAAGGAGAGGCTAAAGAAGCGACAATCGATGAGGAAGGTGTTTTGAGGATTAAGGGAAGGGTATGTGTACCCCGCGTCGATGATTTGATCAACACTATTTTGACAGAGGCTCATAGTTCAAGGTATTCTATACATCCGGGTGCAACCAAGATGTACTGTGACCTAAAGCAACACTTTTGGTGGAGTAGAATGAAGCGTGATATTGTTGATTTTATTGCCAAATGTCCAAATTGTCAACAACTAAAGTATGAACACCAGAGGCCCGGAGGAACACTTCAGAGAATGCCCATTCCTGAATGGAAGTTGGAAAGGATTGCAATGGACTTCGTGGTTGGTCTTCCAAAGACAATGGGTAAGTATGACTCTATTTGGGTGATTGTTTATAGGTTAACTAAGTCTGCTCATTTCCTTCCGGTCAAGGTAACTTACAATGCAGAGAAGTTAGCCAAACTTTACATCTCGGAAGTGGTGCGATTGCATGGGGTTCCACTCTCCATTATATCAGATAGAGGTACGCAGTTTACTTCTAAGTTTTGGAAAACATTGCATGCGGAATTGGGTAATACGTTGGACCTTAGTACTGCGTTCCATCCTCAGACTGATGGTCAGTCTGAGAGAACGATTCAAGTGTTGGAGGATATGCTTCGTGCATGTGTGATAGAGTTTGGTGGCCATTGGGATAGCTTCTTACCCTTAGCGGAGTTTTCATACAATAATAGCTATCACTCAAGTATTGATATGGCCCCATTTGAAGCATTGTATGGGAGGAGATGTAGGTCTCCCATTGGTTGGTTTGATGCATTCGAGGTTAGACCTTGGGGTACTGACCTTTTGAGGGATTCATTAAAGAAAGTGAAATCTATTCAAGAAAAGCTTTTAGCGACGCAAAGTAGGCAAAAGGAATATGCAGATCGAAAGGTTAGAGACTTCGAGTTTATGGAGGGTGAACAAGTCTTACTGAAGGTTTCGCCCATGAAAGGGGTGATGCGGTTTGGTAAAAGAGGTAAGCTAAGCCCGAGGTACATTGGACCATTTGAAGTACTTAAGCGAGTAAGGGAGGTGGCTTATGAGTTAGCCTTGCCTCCAGGGCTGTCCGGAGTGCATCCGGTATTTCATGTGTCTATGTTGAAAAGATACCATGGGGATGGAAACTACATTATCCGTTGGGATTCAGTTTTGCTTGATGAGAATTTGTCTTATGAGGAGGAACCGGTTGCTATTTTAGATAGAGAAGTCCGCAAGTTGAGGTCGAGGGAGATTGCATCCATCAAAGTTCAATGGAAGAATCGACCCGTTGAAGAGGCCACTTGGGAGAAAGAGGCTGATATGCAAGAAAGATACCCACACCTGTTTACAGATTCAGGTACTTCTTTCGCTCTTGTTTTTCTTCTTATGATCGTTCGAGGAAGAACGATGGGTAAATTGGTATCTATTGTAACGACCTGTTTAGTCGTTTTGAGCAACAGATGTTGATTCTGGAAAAACTGGCAGAAACGATGGACCCCACGACGGACCATCATGGGCACGACGGACCGTCGAGGGTGTCCCGTTCCAAAACACTTAGAAATTCTTTAAAATGGGTACTGAAATCGACTCTCTAAACTTCATAACGGAATGGCAGGACGGACCGTCACAGGCGTAACGGACCGTCACAGACTCTTCATTAAATTTCGATCTACGAACTCGTGGACGGGCGGCCGGGGCCGGACCGTCGCGAGCCACGACAGCCGTCGCAATGCGTAATCCCAGTCTGATTCGGATTTCCTTAATTATTTTAAGGGACATTTTTGACTATTCCTGCTTTAATTATAAAGTTAGTGGGTTAATGTTAATAAGTCTAATTACTTGGGAGTTAAAAGAGGTAACCTTAAGTTAATTAGTGGGTTATTATTGCCATCTTTTATTCTTAATTATATGCTAATTAGGGTAAAAGAAAGAGGGTTTTAATAAAGAAAATAGAAAGAACAAAGAGAGAGAGAGAGAGAGAGAGAGAGAGAGAGTCGAACGAGGAAGAAGAAGAACAAAGCTTAGGGAAATTGTTTGCTTGATCACTAATCTTCGGTGGAGGTAGGTTATGGTTTTTATGCTATTCGTAGTAAACTCTTAATAGTGAATGATATGTATTGGTAGTATTGTAAACCCTGCTATATTCTTAATTGTATGCTTGCATAAATGTGATTATATGATTGTGATGAAGTAAGCATGATGAAGCTATGAATCCCAAATCTTGAAAGATAACCCTAATCTACTTTGTTAATGATGATGCCTTAGGTATAAAAGAAGGCTTGATGAACGAAAGTAGTGAGATTAGGGGATCGGGTGCCACGTTCCGGTACCAGGATAGAAATAGAGGATCGGGTGCCACATTCTGGTACCAGGATAGAATGAGGATCGGAGTGTCACGTTCCGACACCAGGATAGTATATAGATCGGGTGCCACGTTCCGGTACCAGGATAGTATATGAGGATCGGAGTGTCACGTTCCGACACCAGGATAGTATATGGATCGGGTGCCATGTTCCGGTACCAGTATAGTATATGAGGATCGGAGTGTCACGTTCCGACACCAGGATTGTATATGGAGCGGAGTGTCACGTACCGACACGAGGGGAATAAAGATAATGAATCTTGAAATATGTTAATATACTCAATCTAATGAACCTAATTCCCAAATGAGTATGGTATGGAGGCTTGAGCCCTCATGTGTGAACTTGGCGGTACTTATTTATGATTATGGTACTTGTTGTTGCTACATGTTGAGTATTGTAGTTGATTTATGATATTACTTGATATATATTGTTTTCTATTTTGAGTTGGCCGATGATATCTACTCAGTACCCGTGTTTTGTACTGACCCCCACTTTTATGTTTTCTTCTTGTTATTTGTGGAGTGCAGCAAACATGCCGTCGTCTTCAACTCAACCGCAATTCTAGCCAGTCTTCGTCACACCGGATCTTCAGGGTGAGCTAATGCTTCTAGCTTGGACTGGATCATCTTCTTCATGTCTTGATGCCTTGAAGTTCCGGCATGGACTAGCTTTTACTTGTTTTAGCTTTCTAGAATACTCTTAGTTTAGTAATTTGATAATAGATGTTCTTGTGATGATGACTTCCAGATTTTGGGGAATAATAAATGTTGAATTTTAGAAGTTATTGAATTGGTTTTTATTAATGAGTTTAAGTCTTCCGCATTACTTTCTGTTGATATTATATTGAAATGTTAAGGTTTAGATTGGTTGGTTCGCTCACATAGGAGGGTAAGTGTGGGTGCCAATCGCGGCTCGGTTTTGGATCGTGACATAGGAAATGTGATAATTGACTACTTTATGAAACACAAGGGAATATTGAAAAGCCCATTATATTAAAGGACAAATATTATAATAGAAAATATGTAGGAAATAAAATTCATTAAAGATAAGGTGATGTCTCAATAAAAATGAAAAATAAGGTGATGTCTCAATAAAAATGATTTTTCAATAAAAAAGAAATATGTGTGGTTTTTTCTTTATGTTGTACAATCCTACTCAGTACTCCTTCACTCTATATTGTTCTATTATGTAATTATCATATTAGTTTCTAGTTTAACTTCCCCTTTCTTTTTTTTATGGACTCTGTCCATTCATGAATCTATTATTACTGTTCATCTTTTTCTCTTAGCTTTTGTTCTTAAAATTAATTTTCTTTAACTACACCTCGGATTTGGTCATTCATAGTTCATCTCAAGAACTTTCGAACTGACCCCACAATTTCCTAGGAATTTACAAGTTAATCCATCAATAATTTTAAGAGGCTAAGAGACTAACCATATACTAAGTAATATAGACTCATGATGATATTTATAAATTTACGTGAATATCTTTGAAATAAACACACATGATTTACATAAAACACACATAATTTACATATATGGGAAGTTTACTAGAAACTTAAATATGAAAACTTACATTATTAGAACAGAGTGAAGTTTCCCTTTCGGGAAACCCGAAAAAGCTTCCAAAGTAACTTTACAAAAACTTGAAACAAAATCTAAGAACCTAAAGAAAAATATTTTTTTAAAAAAAAAACAAAGAGAAAGGATTTTTTGAAGGGATTAAGCTTTGCAGGATGTGGATTTTTTCTCTTTCTTCGCTCTCTACTTCTTCTTCTGATAATGTCTTCTATTTATACACAAAAATGGACTTCAAACTTCGGACTTCAGAATGAAAAATAATTTCATCTTTTCCGCCTGGTGCACATTGGGCCCCATCTAACGTGAAATGGTTCCTTCTTTTGCATTATTATCCGTCCTTTGTCAGAATTCCATTATTTTCCTTTAAAAAGAGACTGTCTATTTTTAAATAAAGTAAAGACGCGTCCCAACAGTTTTTCCACAAATGTGTGGTAGTGAGTAAAGTGGGACTCACATTGTTGACAAAAGAGGCATTCCTCTTTTTGACTATATTATTATATATATATATATATATTCTTTTTTTTTATGTGTCTAAATTATGTAAAGCTACAGAATCAAAACTCATACCCGAATCATAGTCATTTGGGTCTTGAGCATATTGCATAGTGTCTGAAAATCCGTCTGAGTTATTTGGGCTTATATCTGGATTTTGTCTTGGGCTTTGTATTGGACTAGGGTTTATATGTTTGTCTTTGTCTTGCTGTTCTTTTAGTAGTTTTTCTACAGTTTTGGTTATAATTGATTCTAAGTCTTTATTTTTTTGTAATTTTTTGGTTTTTTGTCTAATTTTCTGGCTAAAGGAAATTGGTAATTGTATTCTTGAGGATGAACCTTCTTCTATTTCACTTTTTGGCAACGTGATAGCCATTAACGGATTTGATGAGTCTTTACCGGTTACCGTTTGAGCCGGACTAGCTGTATCTCTATCTGATACAGTGGATTTCTTTACATTCAGAGGGGAATGTACACCCATCTCATCCATTTTTATTGGGGATGGAAAACCCTGTATAATGATCTGATTGTCTTTCTCCATTTTCTCAATTCTTTCTTTTAATTGGAGATTTTCCTGAGCTAACATTTCATTTTTGAGGTTTAACCTCTTAAAAGCTTCGGTCATTGAAGAACAATGATCGCAAAATATAATCTTGTCTGTGTCTTTCTGAATATGGTATTGAGGAATTTTGTCTGGATTTTGTTTGAGAGAAGGAGAGATATAATAATTTGGGCCTAATACCCCTCTAGCATAATCTGGTGCTTCATTAAAATCATTAAAACCTTTGAAAAGAGGTTTTGAAAATCCTTTAATAGAATCTAATACTTCTATCCAAGTTTGAAAAATTCCATTTGTTTTTCCATGAACAACAACATAGTATTTAAATTTATTTTCTTTATTTTTACTATTAAAATAAAACCCTAATGCATTTAAAACTGCAATTATATACTTTGTTTCTTTCTTATTATGAGATATCCATATATTGTCTATTAAGCATTTTTGTTGTCTGTCTATTTGATATATAGGTAAACTTCTGAAAGTTAAATTAGATGATTCATATGCTATTAAATTATGTTGTCCAAATTGTAATCTATCTATTCTATTATCATCTATTTTATTTAAGGGTCTAAAATGTATATTAGAAAGTACTGTCTGTTTGTATATGTCTGAATAATCTTGGGTCGGAGGTTGAACTCCTTTTCCCTTGTCTTGAAAAGATGGTCTCATTCTGAAAAATTTAAATTAAACTTTGATTAATAATCTACTTAATTGGTCTACAATATTATTATCATTTCCTTTGATATGTTCAAAAATTATAGAATTATAAATTGATATATCGTCTAAGAAATTTAACCATCTTCTTCTACTACTTGTTTTATCATTAATTTTTTGATGAAATTTTACTATAGCTTCACAATCAGTTCTAATTAAGATTTCTAGTTTATTTAGGATATAAATTCTAAAACTATTCAAACCATATATTACTGCTAAAATTTCTACATCTATACTAGCTTTATTTCCTTTTTCTTTAAATTTTCCGCTTTGATAAGCACAAATTTTTTCTTCTTGTTTAGAGCTATATTTATTTGGTCTTGATTTTAGTACTGCTCCCCATCCTTCGAAACTTCCGTCTGTTTCTATTATTAAATAATCTGATTCTAATGGCATATTAAGATCAGGTATATTTTTTATTTTTTTCTTTTATTTTTTGTACTAATTTAATATCTTCAGTACTAAAATTTCTTTGTCCCTTATTTCCTGTCTTAGAATATAATGGTCCAGCTATTTTTCCTAAATCTTTAATAAAAGGTCTTGCATAATTAACTATTCCTAAAAAATTTTGTAAATCTTTTAAATTATCTAATTTATCTGGCATATCTAAGGATTTTTTAGCTATATGAGGTTGTAATTTAATCTTTCCTTCTCCCAAAATAATTCCTAAAAAATTTATGTAGTTTTTACATAATTCTATTTTCTTTTTACTAATTATTATTCCATTATTAACAAATAGCCTAAAAACTGTTTGTAAATATCCTAAATGTTCTTTTATATCTTTACTAAATACTAGAATATCATCTACATATACCAAAACAAATCTTTTGTATTCTCCAAATATTTTATCCATTTTTCTTTGAAATATTGGAGGTGCTGTTTTTAATCCAAATGGCATAACTAGCCATTCAAAATGTCCTTTAGGGCAAGTAAATGTTGTCCATTCTACACTATCTGGATGCATTTTTATTTGCCATTATCCTGACTTACAATCAAATTTACTAAAAATTGTTTTACCTTGAATTCTATTTATTAACTCTGTTTTATCTGGTAATTTATATCCATCGGTTCTAGTATTATCATTTAGTCTTTTATAGTTTATGACCATTCTGGCCTTTCCTCTAACTATTTCATTGTGATATCGTACCATAAAAGCTGCTGATCTATGCTTTGAAGTTGATCTTCTTATTACTCCTAATTCTAATAGTTCTTTAATTTGTATTTTGAAGTCTTCTTGATCTTGATTTGTGGCTTCTATAGAGGTTGTTTTTATTATATATTCTGGGTTTATGATATCTAATTTGCATACTATATGATTATTTTCCCAATGTTTTAAGGGTTTTTCTCCTATTATTTCTATTTGATCTAATATTTTTACTATATTATCGAGGTCTTTTTAATTTTTTATTTGTCCTATTTGCTGAATTCCTGTTCTAAAATTATATAATTCTGTCTCCATTTCTATTAGAACATAGTTTTTATTAAATATTTCATCTTCTTCATCTATTTCTAGTGTATTCTCATATAATGTATTACATTCCTTTTTAATACATTGTATATTATTTTCACAATTGTCACAACATTTTTCTCTATGTCTTAATTTAGTTTCAATTTTGTTAGTTAAAACTGAAGTATAAGTAGTATTTTTCATAAAAAGTATTCCGTCTCTAGTTATTAAAGTTCCTCCTTTGTTGTGTAATATAAAATCCAGTCCTAACACAAAATCTACTCTTATATCCAGATCTCTTACCCATATTTTATCCATTTTATAGGTGGGTTTATAAAATTCTGAACAAGTGTTTAAGAAACTTATTTGAGCTCTATCTATATAATGTCTATATATATTATGTGTTCCATCCATTTGCATGGCTGCAAGTGGTTTTTCTAAGTTTTTATTAATTCTATAGGTACAATCTTTTTATTTAGGATACTTTTAGTACATCCTGAATCTATTAATGCTAAAGTCTCTATTTCATATTTTTCAATATGAAGTTTTGCTAATATTTTAATAGTATTTATATTTTTATCTTCGTTACAGATTAAAGTATTAGGTACTTCATTCATTAATTCTTTATTGTCTAGTTGTGGTTCTTGTTCAATATTTTTTCCTTTTTCTAATCTTATTATTCTTTCTTCTAATTCTTTTACTTTTGCTTCCAGTACTTATACTTTTAAATTTATTAAAGGTTCATTTGTATATACTTCTTTCTTTTTCTGAGTTGTTATTCCTAATTGTGTTTCTATACAATTTATACATCCTTCTACAAAGCATTTATTACATTTAGCTCTTTTATATTTACTTGGGTACCATTTACACCAATTGCATGGATTTCTATCTAATCCAGTATCTTTTTCAAAATTATGTTCACATTCTATTATATTCATAAAATTAATTTTTAAGTCTTCTATGTTTAAGTTTTCTATTCCTATTTCATTTATTGATTCTTCTCCTTCTGAATTAGAAGAGTCTTCTTCTTTGTTATTTTCATCTATATCAATACTTACTATAGAATAAATACTTTCATTGTCTTACATGTATTCATCTACATTTAATAGTGCTTCATTAAATTCTTCTACTAACTGAGCATTTCTAGTCTTGGAATTATATCTTTTAGGACAAGTATTTGCTAAATGTTCTATACTTCCACATGTAAAGCTTTCTAATTTATTTTTATTATTTCTATCAGTTCTATATTTTCTAACATGTCTATCTCTGTTTAAATATGGTTTTCTAGCTGAAGATCTTCTAAGAAAGTATCCTTTTTATTATATCTTTTATTATTTTGTGGGTTATATCTTTGATATTTTTTCTTTTTATATTGGGCTTTATCATAACTTTGGGTTGTATATATTATGTCTTTGCAGAAATTCATTTCGTTTTGTTTTAATTGTTATTGTATTTGTAGATTAGTACATTTTTCTTGTAATATTTCCATTATATGTTGTATTCTATGTCCTATCGACCATTTAGCTTGAGGGTTTTGTATTACTCCCTCTCTTTTAGTCCATCTTTCTTCTATTTCTCTTCCTAAGGCTCCTGGTAGTTTATTAAATAATTTTTTGCCTAAGTCTTGATCAAAAGCATTTCCACTAATTATACAATAATAGAAGTAATCATTTAAAAATTTCTTTATATAATACCAATTACTTATACTTAATTGTTCTAATTTTATAACTGCATTTCGTTGTAAAGCTAATAATCGACTATTTGGATCTTCTCCTGTTATCAGAGTATGTATTTTATTTGTAAAATTATAAGGATTTGGTCCTAATGACACTAAATACTGAAATTCTGTCACGACCCAAAACCGAGCCGCGACTGGCACCCACACTTACCCTCCTATGTGAGCGAACCAACCAATCTAAACCCTAACATTTCAATATAATATCAACAGAAAATAATGCGGAAGACTTAACTCATTAATAAAACCAATTCAATAAACTTCTAAAATTCAATATCTATTATTCCCCAAAATCTGGAAGTCATCATCACAAGAACATCTATGATCAACTTTACTAACTAAAAATGTCTAAGAAGCTAAATATACATAAGAAGCTAGTCCATGCCGGAAGTTCAAGGCATCAAGACTTGAAGAAGAAGATCCAGTCCAAGCTAGAAACATTAGCTCACCCTGAATTTCCGATGTTGTAAAGACTGGCTTGAATTACTGTTGAGTCGATGACGACGGCACGTTTGCTGCATTCCACAAATAACAAAGAAGAAAACATAAAAGTAGGGGTCAGTACAAAACACGGGTACTGAATAGATATCATCGGCCAACTCAAAATAGAAAACAGTATATACCAAGTAATATCATAAACTCAACTATGATACTCAACATGTAGCAACAACAAGTATTATATTATTAACAATTACCGTCAAGTTCACACATGAGGACTCAAGCCTCAATATCATACTCATTTGGGAATAAGATTCATTAGATTGAGTATATTAGCATCTTCCAAGATTTATTATCTCTATTTCTCTTGTGTCGGTACGTGACACTCCGCTCCCTCATATTCATTAATCCTCTTGTGTCGGTACGTGACACTCCGATCCCCTACTACTATGTGTCGGAACGTGACACTCCGATCCCCTAAATCTACGTGTCGGTTCGTGACACCCGATCCCCTAAATCTACGTGTCGGTTCGTGACACCCGATCCCCTAAATCTACGTGTCGGTTCGTGACACCCGATCCCCTAAATCTACGTGTCGGTTCGTGACACCCGATCCCCTAAATCTACGTGTCGGTTCGTGACACCCGATCCCCTAAATCTACGTGTCAGTTCGTGACACCCGATCCCCTAAATCTACGTGTCGGTTCGTGACACCCGATCCCTTAATTCTATGTGTCGGAACGTGACACTCCGATCCCCTAATCTCTTTCTATCAATTCATCAAGCCTTCTTTCTCACCAAGGCATCATCAATCTCATTACTTTAGTTCATCACGGCCTTCTTTTACACCAAGGCCTCATCATTAACAAGAGATTAGGTTTTTATCAAGATTTGGGATTCAATAGCTTCATCATGCTTGTTTATTCACAATAACATAATCATATTCATGCAAGCATACAATTAAGCATATAGAGGGGTTTACAATACTATCAATACATATCATTCACTATTAAGAGTTTACTACGAATATCGTAAGAGAAACCATAACCTACCTCCACCGAAGATTAGTGATCAAGCAAGAAAATCCCAAAGCTTTCTTCTTCTTCTCGTTCGATCGATCCTCTCTCTCTCTTGTTCTTTCTATTTTTCTTTATTCAAACCCTCTTTCTTTTACCCTAATTAGAATATAATTAAGAATAAAAGATGGAAATAATAACCCACTAATTAACTTAAGGTTACCTTTTTTAACCCCCAAGTAATTAGACTTATTAACCTTAACCCTCTAACTTTATGATTAAGGTAGGAATAGTCCATAACGTACCTTAAAACGTGTAAAGAAATCCGACCCAGACTGGGATTACGCAACCTGTGACGGCCCGTCGTGCCTGCGACGGTCCGTCCTGCAGGTCGTCGCAAGGTTCAGAGGCTGGATTTCCACTGAAGACTCTGTGACGGTCCGTCCTGCCATTCCGTCACGAAGTTTAGAGAGTCGATTTTCAGTACCCAATTTCAGAATTTCTAAGTGTTTTGAAACGAGACCCTGCGACGGTCCGTCATGCCCATGACGGTCCGTCGTGGGGTCCATCGTTTCAGCCAATTTACCCGAAATAAAATCTGCTGCTCAAAACGACTAAACAGGTCGTTACAATAGATACCAATTTACCCATCGTTCGTCCTCGAACGATCACAAGAAGAAAAACAAGGGCGAGAAGGAGTACCTGAATCTTTAAACAGATGTGGGTATCTTTCTTGCATATCGACCTCCTTCTCCCAAGTGGCTTCTTCAACCGGCCGATTCTTCCATTGCACCTTGATGGATGCAATCTCCCTTGACCTCAACTTGCAAACTTCTCTATCTAAAATAGCAACAGGCTCCTCCTCATAAGACAAATTCTCATCAAGCAAAACTGAATCCCAACGGATAATGTAGTTTCCATCTCCATGGTATCTTTTCAACATAGACACATGGAATACCGGATGTACTCCGGACAGCCCTAGGGGCAAGGCTAGCTCATAATCCACCTCCCCTACTCGCTTAAGTACTTCAAAGGGACCAATATACCTTGGGCTTAGTTTACCTCTTTTACAAAACCGCATCACCCCTTTCGTTGGCGAAACTTTCAACAAGACTTGTTCACCCTCCATGAACTCTAAGTCTCTAACCTTTCGATCTGCATATTCTTTTTGTCTGCTTTGCGCCGCTAGAAGCTTTTCTTGAATGGATTTCACTTTCTCTATCGAATCCCTCAAAAGGTAAGTACCCCAAGGTCTAACCTCAAATGCATCAAACCAACCAATGGGAGACCTACATCTCCTACCATACAATGCTTCAAATGGAGCCATATCAATGCTTGAGTGATAGCTATTATTGTATGAAAACTCCGCTAAGGGTAGGAAATTATCCCAATGACCACCAAATTCTATCACACATGCACGAAGCATATCTTCCAACACTTGAATAGTTCTCTCAGACTGACCATCGGTCTGAGGGTGAAATGCAGTACTAAGGTCCAACCTACTACCCAATTCCGCATGCAATGTTTTCCAAAACTTAGAAGTAAACTGCGTACCTCTATCTGATATGATGGAGAGTGGAACCCCATGCAATTGAACGATTTCCGAGATGTAAATTTTGGCTAACTTCTCTGCATTGTAAGTCTCCTTGACCGGAATGAAATGAGCAGATTTAGTTAACCTATCAACAATCACCCAAATAGAGTCATACTTACCCATTGTCTTTGGAAGACCAACCACAAAATCCATTGCAATTCTCTCCCATTTCCATTCAGGAATGGGCATTCTCTGAAGTGTTCCTCCGGGCCTCTGGTGTTCGTACTTTACTTGTTGACAGTTTGGACATTTGGCAATAAAGTCAACAATGTCCCGCTTCATTCTACTCCACCAAAAGTGTTGCTTTAGGTCACGGTACATCTTGGTTGCACCCGGATGTGTAGAATACCTTGAACTATGAGCCTCTGTCAGAATAGTGTTGATCAAATCATCGACGCGGGGTACACATACCCTTCCCTTAATCCTCAAAACACCTTCCTCATCGATTGTTGCTTCTTTAGCCTCTCCTTGCAACACTTTATCTCGGATCCGAATCAATTTCTCATCGTTAAACTGATTTCCCTTGATCTTGTCAAGGAAGGAAGATCTTGTCTCCACACAAGCTAAAAATCCTCCCTTCTCATTTACTTTTAATCTCATAAGGTCGTTAGCCAGAATCTGAACTTCTCTTGCCAATGGGCGTCTAGAAGCTTGCAAGTGAGCTAGACTTCCCATGATTCCCACCTTTCTACTTAAAGCATCCGCCACAACATTCGCTTTTCCTGGATGATACAAAATAGTGATATCTTAGTCCTTTAGTAGTTCCATCCATCTCCTCTATCTCAAGTTCAAATCCTTCTGAGTAAAAACATATTGTAGGCTACGATGATCCGTATAGACCTCACACTTAACCCCATATAGATAATGTCTCCATTGCTTTAATGCAAACACTACAGCAGCCAACTCCAAATCATGGGTCGGATAGTTACGTTCATGCACTTTTAATTGCCTCGAAGCATAAGCAATCACATTCTTCTCTTGCATTGGCACTGCACCCAAACCCGAATAGGATGCATCACAATAAACAATGAAGTTCTTACCCTCTACTGGCAAGGTGAGAATGGGTGCGGTGGTCAACAAAGTCTTGAGCTTCTAAAAGCTTTCCTCACATTCGTCCGACCATACAAATGGGAAATTTTTGCTTCGTCAAGTTCGTCAATTGGGAAGCAATAGAAGAGAATCCCTTGACAAATCGGCGGTAGTAGCTAGCTAACCCAACAAAGCTCCTTATTTCTGACACATTAGTGGGTCTTACCCAATTCTTCACTGTCTCAATCTTTGAAGGATCCACCATCACTCCTTCCTTAGAAACCACGTGCCCCAAGAAGGACACTGCATCTAGCCAAAACTCACACTTAGAGAACTTGGCATAAAGCTTTTTCTCCCTCAACATTTCCAATACAATTCTCAAATGCTCCTCATGTTCCTTCTTACTTTTAGAGTATATCAGTATATCATCAATAAACACGATCACAAAGAGATCCAAATATGGCTTAAGAATCCCGTTCATCAAGCTCATGAACGCAGCAGGGGCATTCGTAAGACCAAAAGACATCACTACAAATTCATAATGCCCATACCTCGTTCGAAAAGCAGTCTTTTGCACATCCGTTGCCCGTACTTTCAATTGATGATAACCGGATCTCAAGTCAATCTTAGAGAAGACGCAAGCACCTTGTAACTGATCGAACAAGTCATCAATGCGAGGAAGAGGATACTTGTTCGTTATAGTTACCTTATTCAGTTGTCTGTAGTCTATGCACATCCGAAAACTCCCATCATTCTTCTTCACAAACAAAACCGGAGCACCCCAAGGAGATGCACTTGGTCTAATGAAGCCTTTGCTCAACAACTCTTGAAGTTGGGCCTTTAACTCTTTTAACTCCGCGGGAGCCATTCTATAAAGGGGTATAGAAATGGGGTGAGTACCCGGTTCAAGATCGATGCAGAAGTCAATATCCCTATCTGGTGGCATACCAGGAAGATCTGCAGGGAACACATCCAAAAACTCACAGACTACCGAAACCGACTCAATCGATGGTACTTGGGTAGTGTCATCCTTGAGATGTGCCAAGAAATCTTAACACCCTTTACTAACCATTTTCTTAGCACGAAGAAAGGAGATGATACGCACCGGATTGGAAGTGTAGTCCCCCTCCCACACTAACGGATCTGTCCCAGGCTTGGCTAACGTCACAGGTTTAGCATTACAATCCAAGATCGCAAAATTCGGAGAAAGCCAAGTCATACCCAGAATTACATCAAAGTCAACCATTTCTAAGATAACCAAATCTACATAAGTGTTACTCACTACAAAAGTTACCAAACAAGACCTATACACTTTTTTAACTATCACAGACTCACCCACCGGAGTAGAAACACGAATAGGCATGTCAAGTAATTCACAATGTAAATTAAGACCATTAGAAAATGAGGAAGATACATAAGAAAATGTGGATCCGGGATCAAACAATACAAAAGCCGTGCAATCACAAACCAAAAGATTACCTGTGATGAAAGCATCAGATGCCTCCGCTTCAGACCGCCCAGGGAAAGCGTAACAATGGGCCCTATCGTTTGTCTGTCTATTGCCCCTACCATGTTGTGAGGTAGTGGCTCCAGTTTGCCCATCACCCCGGCCGTTTTGGTGACCACCATTACCTCGACCACCACGTCCTTTCCAGAATAACGGCCTCTACCATGACCACCTCTACCTCTAGCTATTGGGGGTCTATAACTCTGTTTTGGACAATTCCTCCTAATATGTCCAGTCTCCCCACATCCATAACACTCTCTAGAATCAAGCATAGGTCTCTCAGAGAAGTGTTGACCGGTCTAAGGTGGACCCCCAACTACAGTTTGTAGTGAAGACTGAATTGGTCGGACTGAGTAACCTCCGGAACCCTGTCCTCTAGAGTAAGAACCATTAAACTCACCTCCCTTTCGAAACCTTTTTGATGTCGATGCCATGGTGAATTCATCTGGCTTCACTCCTTCTACCTCTACCACGAAATCTACCACTTCTTGGAAGGATTTTGCCGTAGCCGCTACCTGTAAGGCCGAAATCCGCAACTCTGATCTCAAGCCCTTCACAAAACAGCGAATCCGCTCTTGTGGACTGAAACATAGTTGGGTGGCATACCGGGATAATGCACGAAACTTAGCCTCATAAGCAGTAACTGACATCCTACCTTGCTCTAGGCTCAAGAAATCATCTCTTTTACTATCCCTCAAGGTCCGGGGGATATACTTCTCCATGATAAAGCTAGAGAATGAGGCCCAAGTCATAGGTGGTGCCTCTGTTGGTTGACACTCTACATGTGACCGCCACCACATTTTGGCGTTTCCTTGGAACTGATAAGTCACAAACTCAACACCAAACCGTTCTACTATACCCATCTTGTGTAGTAGCTCATGACAATCAACCAGAAAATCGTAGGCATTCTCAAATTCAGCACCCTTGAAGACTGGAGGTTTCAATTTCAAGAACTTACTGAAAAGTTCATGCTGATCATTTGTCATTATAGGCCCTGTAGTCAGACGAGGAAACGTGCCTATTTCCAATGAGGCCTCCATGCGGGGAGCCATAGTAGCCGCATGTTGTACCTCTGTAACTGGAGGTGTTGGTGCAGAAAACACTGGAGGTGCCTGACCCTGATCAGATAACCCGCTAAGATAAGCAAGAACCTGATTGATCATCTCTGAGGTAGGTTGGGGTGGCAATTCCTCATTTTGCACTTGTTCATTCTCCCCTTCCTCACCCTCTCTTACTACCTCCTCAGTCGGTGGAGGAGTCACCGCCCTAGCATCAGATGGACTAGGTGCTAGTCCTCTTCCTCTAGAGGACGTCCTCCCACGACCTCTACCACGGCCTCTTGCCGCTACTCTCCCTCGAGCCACAGCCCCTGTGGCTGGCTCAGACGTTTCTTGTCTTGCCGGTGTTGGTGTTGGCGCAGTCTTTGCTCTAGTTCTAACCATCTGCGAAATAGAGTGAAGATGGTCAGATACCAATTTGTATCACCTAGATACCAATTGGATTCAAGTAGTAGCACGAAAGAAAGAAAGAAAGAATGGAATTTTCCTAAAGTCTTATAGTCTCTCAAAGAAAAGTAAAGGCGTCCCCCTACCGTTCCTTAAGACTCTACTAGAATCGTTCTTGTGTGATGAGACCAACGAACCTAATGCTCTGATACCAAGTTTGTCACGACCCAAAACCGAGCCGCGACTGGCACCCACACTTACCCTCCTATGTGAGCGAACCAACCAATCTAAACCCTAACATTTCAATATAATATCAACAGAAAATAATGCGGAAGACTTAACTCATTAATAAAACCAATTCAATAAACTTCTAAAATTCAACATCTATTATTCCCCAAAATCTGGAAGTCATCATCACAAGAACATCTATGATCAACTTACTAACTAAAAATGTCTAAGAAGCTAAAAATACATAAGAAGCTAGTCCATGCCGGAAGTTCAAGGCATCAAGACTTGAAGAAGAAGATCCAGTCCAAGCTAGAAGCATTAGCTCACCCTGAATTTCCGATGTAGTAAAGACTGGCTTGAATTACTGTTGAGTCGAAGACGACGGCACGTTTGCTGAATTCCACAAATAACAAAGAAGAAAACATAAAAGTAGGGGTCAGTACAAAACACGGGTACTGAGTAGATATCATCGGCCAACTCAAAATAGAAAACAGTATATACCAAGTAATATCATAAACTCAACTATGATATTCTACATGTAGCAACAACAAGTACTATATTATTAACAATTACCGTCAAGTTCACACATGAGGACTCAAGTCTCAATATCATACTCATTTGGGAATTAGATTCATTAGATTGAGTATATTAGCATCTTCCAAGATTCATTATCTCTATTTCTCTTGTGTCGGTACGTGACACTCCGCTCCCTCATATTCATTAATCCTCTTGTGTCGGTACGTGACACTCCGATCCCCTACTACTATGTGTCGGAACGTGACACTCCGATCCCCTAAATCTACGTGTCGGTTCGTGACACCCGATCCCCTATATCTACATGTCGGTTCGTGACACCCGATCCCCTAAATCTACGTGTCGGTTCGTGACACCCGATCCCCTAAATCTACGTGTCGGTTTGTGACACCCGATCCCCTAAATCTATGTGTCGGTTTGTGACACCCGATCCCCTAAATCTACGTGTCAGTTCGTGACACCCGATCCCCTAAATCTACGTGTCGGTTTGTGACACCCGATCCCTTAATTCTATGTGTCGGAACGTGACACTCCGATCCCCTAATCTCTTCCTATCAATTCATCAAGCCTTCTTTCTCACCAAGGCATCATCAATCTCATTACTTTAGTTCATCACGCCTTCTTTTACACCAAGGCCTCATCATTAACAAGAGATTAGGTTTTTATCAAGATTTGGGATTCAATAGCTTCATCATGCTTGTTTATTCACAATTACATCATCATATTCATGCAAGCATACAATTAAGCATATAGAGGGGTTTACAATACTATCAATACATATCATTCACTATTAAGAGTTTACTACGAATATCGTAAGAGAAACCATAACCTACCTCCACTGAAGATTAGTGATAAAGCAAGAAATTCCCTAAGCTTTCTTCCTCTTCTCGTTCGATCGATCCTCTCTCTCTCTTGTTCTTTCTATTTTTCTTTATTCAAACCCTCTTTCTTTTACCCTAATTAGTATATAATTAAGAATAAAATATGGCAATAATAACCCACTAATTAACTTAAGGTTACCTCCTTTAACCCCCAAGTAATTAGACTTATTAACCTTAACCCTCTAACTTTATGATTAAGGTAGGAATAGTCCAAAACGTCCCTTAAAACGTGTAAAGAAATCCGACCCAGACTGGGATTACGCAACCTGTGACGGCCCGTCGTGCCTGCGACGGTCCGTCCTGCAGGTCGTCGCAAGGTTCAGAGGCTGGATTTCCACTTAAGACTCTGTGACGGTCCATCACGCATGTGACGGTCCATCACGCCTGTGACGGTCCGTCCTGCTATTCCGTCACGAAGTTCAGAGAGTCGATTTTCAGTATTCAATTTCATAATTTATAAGTGTTTTGAAACGAGACCCTGCGACGGTCCGTCGTGCCCATGACGGTCCGTCGTGGGGTCCGTCGTTTCAGCCAGTTTTTCCGAAATAAAATCTGCTGCTCAAAACGACTAAACAGGTCGTTACAAATTCTGATGGGAATTCTACTTTATAAGCTTCCCATAAAGCTTTAGTTGATTCTCCTAAGAATCTTTCTAAGTATTTGTACATAGTTTCAGCATCATCTGTATAATTTTTTATAAAGTCTGCTACTACTATTCCTTTCCATAAGTCTATTACTGAATTCCATCTTTGTGGATCATGTGCTGCTATATTTAAAATTTTACCTTTACTTCCTTCTTCTTGGAGTATTATTGGTTCTTCTATAGGCATTCTTTTTCCCATAGGTTTAACTTCTATTATTGGAGTATCTCCTTGTCTGTATACTCTTCTTCGTGGTATATTTCCTGTGCTATTATCTGCAGTATATCCTTGTTCATTTGTTCTTTGAAAAGGATTACTGGAACTTGCTGTCTCCATTAATTCTTTTTGGCTTAATATAGATTCTAACTCCGATATTTCACTATCATCCTCTTGTATTTGTGTCATTATATTATTGTTTTTTTCTAATTTATCCTGTAAATTTTTTTCTAATCTGTATCCTTTGTTATCAGTTCTTTGTTCACATATTTTGAAATGAGATATAGTTTGTTCTAGATTTAAGTCTTTTAATTTACATCCTTTACATGTAAATAGTCTATTTTTATTATTTTTACATATTTCTTTTGCTTTTTCTATAGCTAAATCTACTGCATAATCTTCTTCTAATATCACTTCTATATTCATTCCTGTTAAAGGCATTTCTTCTATGATACTTTCTTCTTCTAAGTCTTTTTGAGCTTCGTAATTATAATCTGTAAACCTAATTGAAGGTTCTCCTTTAGAATTTGTGTATATTAAGTGAGCATCGGGTATTAAAGCTTCTTTTGCTTTAAAATCTCCTAACTTCCATTCTAATCCTGCATATTCTTCAGGATTTATTTTTATAGGTTTTATTAATTTTATTCTTTTATTTCCCATTACTTCTACTACGTCTTTTATTTGTAATTTTAATCTAGTATTACTATTGTCTGTCATTTTTCCTTAGAATCCTACACATATTAGTAAATTTTTTCCACTAGTCATTTCTTCATATCCTTTGGTTTGTAATCCTATTCTAATTTGAGTTCCTAATTCATTTAAATTCATCATAAAGTCTGGACATATATAGAAAATTCCTCCATTATTAGTCATGTCTACTTCTGTTAATCCTATAATTGCCTTTTTTATATCTGACCATCTATTATTGTATATGGTAATTAATGTCTTTGTTCCTAAATTTTTTCTAGTTAATCCTTTAATTCCTATTACTATTAATCCTAAATGCATTAAATCTTTTTTAACATTTTTTATTTCTTTTACAGATTCTTCATTTATGAGGGGTAAAGATACAGAATTCTTTCCTAATACCGATAATTGTTCTTCTCTATAATGTCTATATAATTGAGATTTTGAATTTGTATTGTATAAAAGTTTTGGATTTAATAAATTTAATTGATTCTGTTGGAAAATTTGTATATCTTTATCTGTATCTATTATTTCATCTAATTGTTGATTATTTTCTTCTCTTGTCTTTCTATTTAATATTTTTGATATAAAGTTATTACTTATTTTATTCTGGGTGTAACTAGGTTCTGGTCTTTTATCTCTTGATCTAGTTGGAAAAATGTCCATTTTTTTTCTGTTTTTTAACTATTTTTTCTTGTTGAGGAGTAATCTCTATTTTATTTAGCTTTTCTATTAATTCTTCTACTCCAGTTGTGCTTATATTTTTACCCTCAGATTTTTCTTTTTTATCTATCTTTTTATGTAATTGTAATAAAAGTGATATTATTATATTATTCTGTTGTATAATAACTTGATCTGATTTTGAAGATGGGATAAAATCTTTATAGTCTGATGGAAGGGTTATTCTTTTTTCTATTAATTTTATTGCTTCTTTATTTGTCTCTGCTTCTATTAAATCTATCATGAAAGAACTATTTCTTTTACTGATTCTAATTCTGTCTTTATTTCTTGTAGTTTTATGATCAATGTTTTATTAACTTCTTCTTTTAATTTATTATTTAATTTTTTAGTTAACTCTATTCCTTGTTCTTTTAGATAATCTAAATTTTCTTCTATCTTATTAAAAAAATGTTTTTGTCTATTATAAGTTTCTTCTTGTTCGCTTAATATTTGTATAATTTTACTATTATGTTCTTTAATTTTTTCACTAAGGTTTATTAATAAATCTATTAAAGTATTATATTGAGGATCTTCTGTGTGTAGACTATGTTCTCAACTATCAAAATTACACTTAATAATATTTTCTCCTTTTCTCTTAAATCTTTTTCCTGAGGTTATTTGTAAATCTAAATATTCTATATTTTTAAGGAAGCTATTTTTGCTATTTTTATCCTAATGTAGCTAATTTATAATTTTTTCTAAATTGTCTAATCCTTTCAGTACAATTATAAATACTTGTATTAATACCTTGTATTTCCCACTTTAATCCGTTTATATATTCTTCGTTATTTATATTATGTTCAAAATCTATTGGTTTGAAAAATTCGTTTTCACAAATATATATATAGGCTTCTAGTTCCTTTACTTCTTTTTGTAGTCTTTGTTGCTTTAATACCCGATGCTCACTTAATATACACAAATTCTAAAGGAGAACCTTCAATTAGGTTTACAGATTATAATTACGAAGCTCAAAAAGACTTAGAAGAAGAAAGTATCATAGAGGAAATGCCTTTAACAGGAATGAATATAGAAGTGATATTAGAAGAAGATTATGCAGTAGATTTAGCTATAGAAAAAGCAAAAGAAATATGTAAAAATAATAAAAATAGACTATTTACATGTAAAGGATGTAAATTAAAAGACTTAAATCTAGAACAAACTATATCTCATTTCAAAATATGTGAACAAAGAACTGATAACAAAGGATACAGATTAGAAAAAAATTTACAGGATAAATTAGAAAAAAGCAATAATATAATGACACAAATACAAGAGGATGATAGTGAAATATCGGAGTTAGAATCTATATTAAGCCAAAAAGAATTAATGGAGACAGCAAGTTCCAGTAGTCCTTTTCAAAGAACAAATGAACAAGGATATACTGCAGATAATAGCACAGAAAATATATATGATAGATAGATAGATACTATTTTTTTGGCACGTGTGTAGCACGTGATGACAAATTAAGAAAATATATGTTATAGTAAATAGCATTTCTTATTTAAGGAAGATTTGAAAGTAAGTTTTGTACAAAATAATATTGCAGATTCTTTTGTGAATTTTCAATGCGGATCACCATATATATCTCTTATTTACGAGAACCTATGAATATGGTTAATGAAGTATTTTATTAGTTAAATGTAATAATGTATATATTTGTTTGCATTTGATGAAGTTCAATCATATAATAGTTGTATCTTATTAATATTTCCTTATAGGCAATATTTGTTCTGCATTTTTCTTGTCATCTAATAAGATGCACTTTGTAGGTGCATTCCATGTTAAACTATTAGATGTATTTTTAAGAACTACTTTTTTTATTAATTTTTATTTTATCAGTCATAGCATAATTAATGTCGTTTGTGTTGTTGGCTGTCATATTTGAATTCTTGGTTGATTGTCTACATAAATCAAACATACTAATCTGACTGATATTACGCAATCTAAAAATCATATATATTATCACATGTTTATCATATATCTCAAAAAGATATAGTTCATATACTTCAACATCGTGTTATAACATATATAGGGGCGGTATAATAATATGAAAAGCTATTGGTAAAATATTAATATAAGGACACATGAAAGATAAATATAACTAATGTAATAACTATGAGAATTCATAATATTATAACTAAAGAATGTAAAAGAGTGTGAATAATATTGGCAATAATTGGTAACAACTAAGAGAATATTTATAATCTTATAACTAAAGAATTAATGTATAATAGCTGAATTTCTAATTACTTTTATACCTATATTAATAAATAGGAGTTTTAATTAATGTTCTCATTTTAATAGTTATTAAATTTTAATTTAGTGTAGGGACAACACCAAAATATTTATCCCATATTACTGAAAAGTTTCTATATTTTTATCACGATCCATTAAAAATCATAACATAAAGATCAAAAGTAAATGAAAATAAATAAAAACGTCAAAGAAAAATCAAAACATCAACACATTACTGGAATGCAACCTACATTCATACTGAAGTATGATTACTAACAACTTTTAATTATTCAGATATAATGACTACACATGAAAGACTTATAATAGTTGCTACTTTTCTTCTTCTCATTCAAAACACTAAACAATATTATCAAAAGAAAAATCTTGCTTCAAACGATGATTACGAATGCAATAAAATATTTTTATTTTAAAAAATATTCTTATCAAATCACAGCAACAATAACAACAACAACAATAACATTAATGTTATACTCAATGTAATTTTCAAAGTGAAGTATGGTTCTTATAAAGTTGAATAATATAATATATAAATAAAGATAATTCAGTAAGCGGGGTGAATTTTGAAGTTCAGATTTTTGTATTCAGTTTCTTTATCTTTTTTCTTTAAACCACTTCCCTTTTTTTAATTTGTATGCTATGTTTTACCTGAAAGGGATTTTGTAAATCCAAATATATTTAAGCTATAGTTACCTCAATTTCCTCAAGTGAGACACCCTCTATTGGCATATCTCCTTCCCAATTGTCATCTTTTGAGTAATCACCATGAATTTCTATTTTAAAAATAAAGGAAATGATCACAAATTCATTTTGTGTGATTCAATAGGATAACGATATGAACAATCAAGCAAATATTATCTCCAATATAATAAATAAACACCTATCATGTATCAAATGTCATCCTAATAGCCAGCAATTGTTATAAAATTTTATTAGCTAGAGTTTGGTGTTTGGCTAACCAACCTCTTGGTAAAAGGAGATTAGTCTTTGAGACATCCTCTGTTCATCTTCGCTAATCTAGGATTATTATTCTACTAATTAGTTTGCCACTCCCTACAAATTGAAATAAAGGGCTATAGAAAAATAGAAATTCAGATACTTTGGTAAATTAAGAAAGGGACGAATATCCATAGTTATGTTACATTTCGGTAATGTTGATATATTTTTATCCCAACCCATTTAAAATCATAACATAAAGATGTCATTAGAAAATGTTCATTTTCATTATTAATAAAAAAAAGTTATAAAAAATTTATATTAGAGTAAATTTCTAATTATGTGGAGTCTTTTTGGGATATGGTTAGGAATCCTACTCGGGAACTAAGTTAGGTTTTTCCTAAAAATAAAGGGTTTTCCTTCATTGTAAATAAGATTTGTGGAAGATCCATCATTCCTGAATATACATCAAGATGAATAAGAAGTCTTTTCTTTTCTCTCTACTTTATTATTCTTCTAAATTTATATAGTTTCATAACACGTAATCAGCACGATTCTTCTATTCTTAAATAATAATGATAGAATACGACAAAAAGTACAAAATAGATCATGCATAAGTTATGCAATAAGGTTCTCATATATATGAGGTATCATTTATATTTACGTTATAATTATTTATGTGACAAATCTAGAGGTAACATCTGGAGTAAGTATTTCAAGAGACTTTTCAACTTTTTATACGTTAAATTTGAACCGACTAGAAAAAAATTATTTATTTATTTTAATAATTAAACAAGCACAATTTAGTGAGAGGTATGTTTTCAACCTCTATATGAGGTATGTGATCTATTAAGATATATCTATTAACTACTAATGTTGATTATAGTAAATCAATAATCTCAATTTTGTGTGTAATTATAATGTATGGTCATATTAATGATCATCAACTGTGATAAAATTATAATTATTTTGAAGGCTTGAGGTTGAGACTCATTGTGGGTAAGACGGTAATTTAAGTTTTATTGCACCAAAAGAATAAGACAGTGGAATTAAGTCCAATCGCACCAAAAGGGTAAGAAATTGTCTTAATATCCTGGTTCACCATGATGATAAGATATTGGGTTCAAGTTTCATTGATTTATGGCCTAAGTCACTCTATATGGATAAGACATTGAATTTGAATTTTAATGCACCATATTAATGATATAATAATGATAAAAGAAAAACTAATGTGTTCTTTTTATGAGAAGTCATGAAATTTACGGAATTTGCTCCATTAGGTAAAGTGATTTAGTAATGCACATAAATATGGAATGAGGTACTAAAGCTATCATAATTTTATATGCTCACATGTTTGTGTTCCATTCATGAAGAATGAGAACTTTTGATGAATGTTAAAAATATAAATTCATTCTCTAAAGGGAATGAGGTGTAAACCACCATGCTAACCATGAGAAAGATTGTCACCTTTGGTCAATGATGTGGTATCACCAAGAATGTCTCTAAGAAGATATGTATTATAAAAAAAAGTTTCATGCTTTATCTTCAGGCTTGTATAAGACAAGAATTAGTGCAATTGAGGCACATTTTATGGTAAATAAGAAGTTTACTTGTTCCAATACTTTCTTAGTTTGACACGATTGTCTGGGACATCGTTAATCTATAATATTTAGAAGAATTATGGAAAATTAAAATGGCATCCATGGATGAACATACAATTCTTTTAAATGGTGAATTTACTTGTAATGATTACTAGAAAGACAAGCTAATTGTGAGACCATCATAAACGAAGGTTGAGATTGAATCCCGTGTGTTCTAGGAACGTATTATGGACATATTCATACACCTAGTGGATTTTTAGATACTGAATGTACCTAATAGATGTTTCTTCTAGATGGTCTCATGTGTGCATATTGTTATCTCACAACTTGATGTTTGCAAAAATGTTGGCACGAATAATACGATTACTGGCACAATAATTTGATAATCAGAGTAGTCCATTTAGTGATGGGACCACAACTCACCTCTAGACGAAGTAGAGTAATTGTGAAAAAAAATAATCTGAAATTTACTCCCGGAGTATTAAAATTGAAATTTACTCATATAATAGTAAATTAGAAATTTACTAAAGCAAAAATCCACATGACATAGTAAACTTTGAGTATACAAGTACTAATAATTTATTAGTTGGCATGAATAATTTGATCATCTCAAAAGATGTGCATACTGAGTTATAGACATACATTGAAAAACTAGAAGATTCATCAAGAATTCCTTTGTTGCTTGTTCTCATGAAAAGTTGATTGGATCAACTAACGTTGAGACTAAATCTGTACATTCTGAAAAGTATTAAAGGTTAATATGGGTCGTTCACCTATCATGTGATACGATAAAACAATGCATCTATAAGATAATCACATGTGCATTTGCATCAACATACAATTAGACATTTGAATAATCTTTTGTCCAAGATAATTGAGTTAAGAGCACAACTTTCAGAATATGTAATCAAGACAATTTATATTGATAATATTCACAAATATTCAAGTTGATGTGACATTAAATGTCTCATACAGATAATGAAATCATAACTTATAAAAATAAAGTTACACGTGCTGATCTGAAATATAATATCGCATACAAAAGTAATTGTATGGATCATACCAATAAATTATCATTAGATTTTCTTTCAGTTAATTTATGGTCAGGGACCAAATATTTTTCATCTGAGTATTTTGGTATGTAGTATATAATCAATTAATGTACAATGATGCACAAAGATAGATTCTACAAAAGATTGAAATATATGTTAGTTTGTCTAACATATGGGGAATATTAGAAGAAAAACAAGAATTGTAAATACTCCTATTGAATGTCTCTTAAGGATAGAGTCTACGACATGCATGAAACAATATAGACTAATCAATTCTAATAAACTAATCCTTGAAAAAAGGAGAGGATCAAAGAATCAAAATGATCATAATAAGGATATAATGTACTATTGGAGAGTCTATGACATAACACATTTTTGAAAACTCATGAGAGAGACAGCTACCTAAATATAATGAAGTAATGAGATCTCAAAAAGTTAAGTCGTATTGTGATTCGATACAAAATTATATATCATTGACGATATTTGATACAATAGAGCACAACTGTAAAACCCTAGAAAATTTTTGAGCTAAGATTTGAACCGCTTATCATAGTGAATGAGATTTTACGAAGGAATTAAAATTTTCTTAAGTATTAGGGTAAGTTCACTAGATTTAATACCTTGAGTTCCAAAAATAATTAAATTGGAAATAATAAAATTCTGAAAATTGGAGAGTTCAGCAAAGTATGAATTTTGGGTCAACTTTAAACGAGCATAAAACCCAATACATAATGAGTTAGGTCTGCTACAAGATACCACTGGAAAGATCTTTGAATTATTTTTTCAAATGCACTGAGTTTGCAAAATTTTGAGTTCGTATGGGTGATATATGACCTTTTGAAGTTAGGTTATTCAGTTAAGGAAAGTTAGTCGAAAATAGTGAGGATAATTTTGGTCCTTTCCTTATCCAAAGAGATTTAATTCATTTTTAGTCATATTTAAAGGTTATAATCCTTTTAGGTTCAGTTTGATAAACCTAATATACACCACGGGTTTAGTTGAGAGTTCAAGAAGAGTCAAGAAAAGAAAAGAGGAGAAAAAATGCAAGGATAAAGGTGTTTGTCGACGTTCTTGAGTCCAGTTGCGAATTTTCTCCGGATGGTCTAATACCTAAGAAGTATGTAAGCTCCCATAGTATTGGTTTAGTTTAAACACATGACAATCATGTATTTTTTTCAGCGAAATTTCATGCTTAAAGTTTAGAGATTAGAGTTCTTGATGATTTCATGAAAGGTGTTTTTAAAGTTTGTTCTAAATCTTGTTGTATTGGAGTTTGATTATATCCTATGATCAAATTGAGTAATTTTTTATAATAAAATTCCAGTATATTAGATTGTAATTAAGTTAAGTAATCGAATCCAAGTGATTGTGGAAGAAACCGTTCGAATTTAGGCGATTTAGGGTGACAAAACGAGAAAATGTGCTCGGCAGAATTTTTTGGGTTGGGGCCTGGAGCGACGCACCTGCCACAGAACCCCCAAACCCATATCTGTACATCAGGGTTTGAACTCCACGCCATCCATAGCCCCAGGGTCTTCTTCCCCATCCAGTTTGCCTCCGGTAGCTCAGTGTGAGTTCGTTTAAAGTGCACCTTCACTCCTTTTCGATTTGAACTAATATAAGCTACTTCTAAACACCTAAAATCAGTACTAACATGATCATAAACTTGAATTCATAATTAAAATACAAGTAAGACTTGAAATTTAAGTTTTGAAAATTCTTTCAACATTCTTAAAAAGTCCTTTTGAGGAGTCTTCTACAACTTCTAGTAACTTGTTTCAAGACTCAAATAAGTGAGAATGAGAGTGAGTAGAATTTATTCATGAGTCTACAATATCACCTAGATCCTTCATATCATGAACCATAACTCTTGCGTTCATAATTCACATTCAAGAAAGAGCTAAGAGTAGAGTTCAAGAAAGGCTTTAAGTTAAATCATGAATTTTTTTGAGATACATCATTGATTTGAGCTAAGATTTGAGGAAGTAAGTAAGATAATGAAAAGAGTTATCTACATGAGTTTCACATAGTTACTTAGACCTTTGAGTCGAGTTGTTCTTGCTCATAACTTTTGCATGAGTTCCATAAATTGAGTATCATTTAGAGGAGTAGTATCTCCGATTCCAAGTCAAGACTAATAAGTTTCTAACACCTTTGAAATTATAATTCTGATAATGGGACTATTTCATGTTTCCCATGAAGTCGTTGAGTTAAATTGTTCATGCCCATAATTCCACATGAACCCTAAGTCGAACAATCTTGAGTTGAGAAGTATCTTGGAGTTCTCAAGTTGAGTAGTGCATGCTCATAATCTCGCCTAAACCCACCAAGTTGAAAATCATGAAATCAACAACATGATATCATGAACCTTGAATTCATACTTCAACTTAAATAAAAATAAGAGTCAAGTATAGAAGTTAAGAAGCAAACCAAAGTAAAGTTTATGAAGTTTTCTAAAGTCTTTCACAAACGTTTTAAACTTGTTTTTATGAAGTTTTCTAAAGTCTTTCACAAACGTTTTCAACTTGTTTTAAAGACTTAAAGTTCAATCAAGAAATATTAAAGAGTTGATTTAAATTCTGAAAAGCTATTATGGAACTAAGTATTCCCTAAGAGTTAAGTTTCAAGTAAGCAAAGAGTATCAAGTTGAGTTCAGTTCTAATGAGTTATAAGAAAATTAAGTATATCAAATTGAGTTCAGGTCTCATGAGTTATAAGGAAATTAATTATTCCTTAAGAGTTTAAATAAAATATTTTCAAACTTTTGAGAAAGGAAGAAAGCTAGACTTCCACAGAGCCTATGGCTAGTTTTATCAAAAGAAAGAGAAATAGTTTCCAAGAAAGCTTTTTAAAGCTATGTTTTGAGAACTAATCTCAAATCGCAAACATAAGAGTCAGTAACATATATATATATACATATATATATTGGGAGTAGTATTGAGCACCGAAGTGGGGATGCGAGTTCAGATTAACTCAAGTCTCCATGCAAACCACGTAGTCATCATGGGTACAAAAGGGTCATACTTTTTAAAAGAACCATTTCATAGTTTCCTAGTGGATCCATTAGACAGTTTAGGTCATATACCCTTGTAAGGTAAGGATGGTCCGGGTAGTGTGGGCCGAGTAGCGTTGTATCAACACTATAGCTCTTAAGTGATGGTTTTCATTATATAAACTCCCCCAGAAGTTATGGTATTTTTATATACATCAGTTAATTATATTTTCATATACATCTCATAGTTATGTTTTATCCTTGATATATACACAAGTTGACATCATGTTTTCAAACAATTTTTCTTTATATTGTGTTTGTTTTGAACTATTTTATATTGAAATGAGATTAGTTGAGTATCAGGATTTCAGCATCTTAAGTCGAGTATCTTGAGTTAATGTATACTTCATTGAGTCGAGTATCATATCTTGAAGTTAAGTATCTAATTTTTGAGTTGGGTATCCTATTCTTAATTTGAGTTTAGTTGAAAAAGAGGTACGTATGTTTACTTTTTATTCAAGTATCAAGCTTATGTTATACTTTAGAATTCACCTTACATATTCGTAAATTCAACGTATTGAGCGAATTGGCCTGCATATTTGATGATGCAAACACAGGTATACAGGATCATCAACAGGAGATTCGTTGATACATTCCAGAGTTTGAGTTAGCCATGGTGAGCCTCCTTGTTTCTGGAGGATTTTATCTACTTTTAATTTACTGAGGATGGCGTGCGTCTTGTCCCTACTTCCATCTTTATCAGTAACAGGCTTCATAGATAGTCAGTTTAGTTCAGGAATCTATATTTTGCATATATTTTATTAAACATTTTAAAGACTAAAGTTGCCTATTTTATGGATAGTTGAATTTTTTATTTTTCAAAGTTGTTCATTTGAGTTAAAGCTTCTAAATTTTAGTTTTCAAATTTATTTTCATTTTTCAATCTTTGTATGCTTAAGTGAGTCTTCTGTTTGTAGTCAGCCAGGATGAGGGTTCGATTGGGGACCAGCAATGGTCTTCGAGTACCAACCACGTCTCGGGTGTAGGCTCGGGTCGTGACAAACTTGGTATCAGAGTAAAGAGTTTAAGTGTCTTAGGGTGTCTATGAAGCCATGTCAATAGGATCTTATTTATGGTTTTAAGGGCCCCCACTTCTATAAATGAGGGATTACAGACATTTAAGAAAAGTTTCCCTTCTTCGATACTCTTAATCGTACAAAAGAGCTAAATCATAGAGATCTATCCTAACTCGTCTGTTCTCTTATTCATTTGACTACCCATCATGCTAGAGGTGGTTGAAAAGTGAAGTTCAAATATCCTTGTGGATGAGTTTTTCTGAGGAAGTAATGGGACTCCAGAAGGTCTATAGAGAAATCCAAGAGTAAGTGAAGTGTTCAGTTTCAGAGGAATGCATTCATATTCGTTTTAATCATGAGTTTGAGATAAAAATGAGTTGTACTCTATCCCTTTAAGCCTTGTTTCAGTTGAGGTCCTTTTTTGAGAAGCATGTTTAGAGCTTGGGTATGATTTTCACCCGAAAGGTAGCATGAGCTACGAGATCACAAGCAGTAGTAGTGAAAGAGCCTAGAGTTAGAGAAAAGTATGCAGAGGTTTAGTAATCCTAGAAAGGGAGATTGTGTTTTGAAGAGTTATATTTCTATGGTCATGTACCTAGTAAGTTAATAATGAAAACTTTTCCCTTATGGGTAGACTAAGAAGTGAAGAGTTGTGAAGAGCTTAGGATATGAGGTAGAGTAAGTATTGCAAGTCAATATGAGTTAGAATATACCTTAATTAAGAAAAATTGGTTATGATAATGTGTCATTGTGTGAATAATGACCAAGTGTAAGTTATAAATATATATAGAAGAGCCAGACTATTCGTAATGTTATAGATTAATTTAGGCTTATGAATTTGGAAAGGATAACCTCATGGTATTCAAAGGATGATAGAGTTACTTGAGGTATAATGTGTGTTAAGTGAGTAGGTAGAACTTAAGTTGTGAAGTGGAATGTGATGGTAATTAGAGTATGCAGACTGAGAAGTAAGGATTATCTGATTGTCATGAAGTCCTAGTGGGCAAGTTCTTCCAAATTGACATAGTAGTATTGAGGTATGGTATAGTAAGTGAACAATCATATTGATATTCGAGTTTAGTAATGAACATTAAACTTGAATTTGAGATTAGTGTCATGATCAAGAAGAATGTAAATAAAAGGGTGATGATGTTAGTCTTGAGATTTGATATGGTAGATTTGACATAGAATATGTGAGGAATTGAGATGGTTGTTGCTACGAATGCGGTTAGTAGAGAACCTAACCTTTAGATAAGAAAAGTGAAGTGTTGATAAGTCAATAGAGTAACAGGAGCATGAAGAGGTATGCCGAGATTATAAGTTACAAGATGAAGTTCTAGTTAATTTATAATCTTCCATGTGTGTGAAGACAGAATAATTGACTTTTAAATGTGGAATAGGTTCATCGCCTTCAAGTGTTATCTTTAGACCCAAAGGGTAGATGATAAGATGAGAAACAAAGTCAAGTGTTGAGAATTACATAAGGAGTTGATTCGTAGGAGATCATGGAGTTGTTAGATTTCTAAGCTTGAATGTGGTAGTAAAGAGTAACAGTTTGAGATGAGATTCCCTATAGAGAGGTATAGAATCGAAACTTAAGATTTGAGTTAATATTGAATATTGTGAGATCATACCATTAGACGCAGACCTTAGTAAGATTATTACATTCCATACAAATTCAAGTCGTCATTCGAGGATGAATGATCCCAAGGGGGAGATATTGTAACACCTTAAAAAATAGTTTGAGCTAAGATTCGAAATGTTCATCATCGTGAGTGATATTTTACCAAGAAATTAAAATTTTATTGAGTATTAAGGTCACTTCACTATATTTAATACCTTGAGTTCCATTACCAATAAATTATAAATAACAAAATTCTGAAAATTGGAGAGTTAAGCAAAGTATGAGTATTGGGTCAACTTTAAACGACCTAAAATCTCAATACAGGATGTTTTAGGTGTCATACCAGATACCATTATAAATATATTTGGATTATCTTTCCAAAGCCACCGAGTTTGCTAAATTTTGAGTTCGGATGAGTGATATATGACCTTTTGAAGTTAGGTTGTCCAATTAAGGAAAGTTAGCCGAAAAAAGTGTGGGGTATTTTGGTTCTTTCCTTACCCAATTAGATTTAATTCGTTTTTAGTCATATTTGAGGTTATAATCCTTTTGGGTTCAGTTTTATAAACCTATTATACACCACAGGTTTTAGTTGAGAGTTCAAGAACAGGCAAGAAAAGAAAAGAGGAGAAAAAAGGCAAGGATACAGGCGTTCGTCGACGTTCTTGAGTCTAGTTTCAGATTTTCGCCATGGGTATAATCCCTAAGATATATATAAGCTTCCATGTGTTTGTTTAGTCTACCCACATGCCAATCATGTATTTTTTTCAGCAAAATTTCATGTTTTAAGTTTAAAGATTAGAGTTCTTGATGAGTTCTTGAAAGGTGTTCTTGAAGTTCATTCTAAATCTTGTTGTGTTGGAGTTTAGATAATTTCTTGAGATCAAATTGAGTAATTTTATTTTTTTTCCCTTATATTAGAGTGTAATTAAGTTAACTAATCAAATCCAAGTAATTTGGGAAGAAATCGTTCAAATTTAGGCAATTTAGCGTGAGAAAATGAGCAAAAGTGCTCGGCAGAATTTTCTTGGTTGGGGCCTGGCTCGGCACGCCTGCCTGAGCTCCCCAAACCCATATCTGTCCATCAAGGGTTGGCAATCCACTCCAGCCGTATTCCCAGGGTCATCTGCCCAGTCAAGTTTGCCTCCAGTAGCTCCGTTTGAGTTCATTTAAAGTGCACCTTCATTCCCTTTCGATTATAACTAATCTAAGCTACTTCTGAACACCTAAAATCAGTTCTAACATAATAATAACCTTGAATTCATAATTCAAATTCAAGGTAGACTTGAGATTTAGGTTTTGAGAATTCTTTCAACATTCTAAGAAATTCCTTTTGAGGACTCTTCTACAACTTCTAGTAACTTGTTTCAAGACTCAAGTAAGTGAGCATGAGAGTGAGTAGAATGTATTTATAAGTCTACAGTATCACCTAGATCCTTCATATCATGAACCATAACTCTTGAATTCATAATTCACATTCAAGAGAGAGCTAACAACAGAGTTCAAGAAAGGATTTATGTTAAATCATGAATTCTTTGAGATACATCAATGATTTGAGCTAAGATTTGAAAAAGTAAGTAAGATAATGAGAAGTTGTATACATGAGTTCCATCTAGTTACTTAGACCTTCGAGTCGAGTCGTTCATGCCTATAACTTCCACATGAGTTTCATAGATTGAGTATCATTGTGAGGAGTAGTACCTGCAAATTCCAAGTCTTGAGTAATAAGTTTCTAACACCTTTGAAATTATATTTCTAATAATGGGATTATTTCATTTTACCCATGAATTCCTTGAATAGAATTGTTCATGCCCATAATTCCGCATGAAACCTATAACTCGAACAATCTCTAGTTGAGAAGTATCTTTGAGTTCTCGAGTTGATCAGTTTATGCTCATAATTCGCATGAACCCTCCAAGTTGAAAGTCATGAAATCATCCACATGAGATCATGAACCTTGAATCCATACTTCAATTGAAGCAAAGTTAAGAGTCTAGTATAGAAGTTAAGAAGCAAGTCAAACTAAAGTTTATAAAGTTGTCTAAAGGCTTTCACAAATGTTTTCACCTTGTTTTAAAGACTTAAAATTCAAGTCAAGAAAGAGTAAAGAGTTGAGTCAAATTCTCAAAATTTATAAGGGAACTAAGTATTCCCTAAGAGTTAAGTTTCAAGAGAGCAAAGAGTATCAAGTTGAGTTCAGTTCTCAAGAGTTATAAGGGAAATAAGTAGTCTCTAAGATTTTAAACAAAATGTTTTCAAGCTTTTGAGAAATAAAGGAAGCTAGACTTCCACAAAGCCTATGGCTAGTTTTTGTAAAAGAAGAAGAAAGTATAATTTCCAAGAGATATTTTTAAAGCTAAGTTTTGAGCACTAATTTCAAATCACAGTGTCAGTATATTTTTAAAACATAAAATCCCATATATATATATATATATATATATATATATATATATATATATATATATGTGTGTGTGTGTGTGTGTGTGTGTGTGTGTGTGTGTGTGTGTGTGTATGCGTGTGTGTGTGTGTGTGTGTGTGTGTGTGTGTGTGTGTGTGTTGATCACCGATGTGGGGGCGCGAGTTCATATTAACTCAAGACTCCATGTAAACCATGTAGCCATCATGGGTAGAAAAGGGTCATACTTTTTAGATGAACCCTTTTCATGGTTTACTAGTGGATCCATTAGGCAGTTTAGATCCTATACCCTAGCAAGGTTAGTATGGTCGGGAAACATGGGCCTAGTAATATTGTACCATTACTGTAGATCTTAAGTGATGGTTAACGGTTAGAGAAACTCCCACAAAAGTTATTATATTTTTATAAACATCAGTTAATTGCTTTTCATATACATCTCAAAGTTATGTTGTATCCTTGAATTTATTTGTACTTCATAGAGTCGAGTATCATATCTTAAAGTTTAGTTTCTAATCTTTGAGTTGGTTATCTTATTCTTGATTTGAGTTGAATTGAAAAAGAGGTAAGTGTGTTTCATCTTTATTCAAGTATCAAGCTTATGTTATACTTTAGAATTCCCCTTACATACTCGTATATTCGACGTACAGAGCCAATTGGCCTGCATATTTTGACGATGCAGACATCGGTATTAAGGATCATCAAAAGGAGCTTCGTTGAAACATTCCCGAGCTTGAGTTAGTCATGGTGAGCCTCCTTGTTTTCGAAGGATTTCATTTACTTTTCAGTTATGTATGGATGTCGTGGGTTTTGTCCCGACTTCCATATTTATCAGTTAGGGGTTTCATATATAGTCTGTTTAGTTAAGGAGTATGTATTTTGCATTTATTTTATTAAATTTTTCAAAGACTAACGTGTCCTATTTTATGTCTAGTTGAATATATTACTTATTCAAAGTTGTTTATTTGAGTTAAAGCTTCTAAACTTTAGCTTATGAATTTTATTTCACTTTTCAAGCTTTGTATTCTTAAGTGAGTCTTCCGCTTGTAGTCTACGTCGAGGGTGAAGGCTTGGGTCATGACAGCAATATTGTAAAAGATTATGAGGTTATGAATTCTACATTTATTAAAGCATGTTGGTTTAGAAATAATTATCTAGTGAAAAATTGAATGGTGCATCTTGGTAAGAATAAAACGTATTGGACTTGCAATTTAGGCACTAGAAGATGTCATACATCTAAATTGAATGTTGTCACTTGACAAAATTGATATATGAAAATATCCGATGGGTTTAAATCTAAAGCATCCACAAGTTTTTTTGAATCACTTGTTATAATCCTCATAAAGATTAAATAGATTCAAAATGCATAAAACTTGTACAAGTATTGTTATGCAAGGTGATCACTAGAATTAAAACTCTTGAAGAGTTTTCAAAAGGTAATAGATTATTTGCTTAAAGAAGTTTAAGTAAGGAACATGCAGAAATCTTTGACCCTGAAGGGAAGATTCAAAAAAGGAGATAGAAGGAAGCATATTTCGCCAAAGTTTTTCTACACTCATGAGCTCCCAAGAATGGCAATATCAACATGCAACATGTTTGTTCAAGTAATAATATAGTTGATTTATCCACTGAGTCTCTACCAACTACAACTTTTGAGAAGATGGTACACAAGCTTGTAAAACAAAGATTCAAGTCTCTGGATTGATGTTCGCACTAGGGGGAGTTAATACGTGATGTACTCTTTTTTCCTCACAAGGTTTTGTCCCATTGGGTTTTCCTTGTTAAGTTTTTTATGAGACATCCGTAATGTGTATTATTAGGTATGTGTACTCTTTTTCCTTTACTAGATTTGTTCCCACTGGGTTTTATCTAGTAAGGTTTTAACGAGGCACATAATCTATTGACATTCAAGGGGGGAGTTTTATAAACAATTTATATTATAGTGAATGTGTAAGTATGTGGAGTCCTTTTAGGATATGGTTAGTAATTTTACTTGATGACCAAATTAGGTTTTCCCAATAAATAAAGTGTTTTCCTTCATTGTAAATAAGATTTGTGGAAGATCAATGAATCATGAATATACATCAAGATGAATAAGCAGACTTTTATCTTCTCTCTACTTTATTTTTCTTTTAAATTTATATAGTTTTATAACAAAAAAGATAAGTTACTATTTAGACTCAACCAATATCATGAACATGCAAAAATTAACTTGGCTAGAACATCACGAAAAAAAAGATAATTTGATACAATTTCATAATTTGCGTGGAATTTTTTTTCAAGTTTTATTACTCAAGAGTACCAAAAAAATATTTTTGTTCATCAAATATCCTAAAGTTCACATGCGGCATTGAACCTAACATGTATCTGCATATATAAAATATTTGACAAGAAATGATTTTAAAATTAAAAAAAATGTTTACCAGTAAGTATTCAAAAGTATATATTTAATAGAATAAAGGAGTAAATCTGGAAAATTGAAGGAGAGGAAAGGAAAATATAGCTTAGGAGAACAAATATGGACTAAGAACGAAAAATTAAATTAAATCAAATTGGGCTAAAGTAAAAAGTACCATAATCTTTACTTATATCAACCTGGAAATTATATTCACTCGTCGTTCTTTTAAAATCAAAATTAAATGCAAAATACTCGTGCAACAAAATTTCTTAAAATACCAATTATCACTTATTTTGCGTAGGAACGGTGTTAGTTTCATGTCTTTGATTTGTACAATGTTCGGGATGTCAAGCTCAAATTGTAACTTTTTGTACATCACGATTAATAAACTTTAAGTTTAAAAAGAAAAAGAGAAATACAACGCTTCCCAATTCTTTTTGAAGACACATGTTGACGAGAGAAATACAATGCTTCCACTTCTTTTTTAACACATATGCAAATTAAAAGCATAAATTTAAAGAAAAGTTCACCAAGAAAGTATATCCAAACCTAGAGTTGAGAATGATATGCTAATTAGCTGGAAATTTTTATCAAATCGTGAAACTTTAAATTCAAACTCATGCAAAATGGAAAAAGAATCATCTATAGAAACACATGAAAAAACTTCAACGTGACAATTCAAATGTAGAAAATATGTGAATAACAATTATTGAAGAGGAAGATAACCAAGTCAGAGGAGAGGATGAAAGAAAAATGAGAGAAAACCCCTCTATTTATAGTAAACTAAGGATAGATTGAACAAGTGGTTTTTGTGTCTTATCTGCAAAGTTATGACCTTTAAGAGAAGTCACAACCCTTTGGACAAGTCACAACTTATTGAAAAAACTCACAACTCTTTGGAAGTACAACTAATCGAAAAATCACTACCCTTTGAAAAAAGTCACGACTTATCAGAAAAGTCACAAATCATGGAAAAAGGCATAAACTAAGTTAGTAATATTATAGTAATTTCACATTCAAGTTAGGAGTTCATGCTTTTAAGGTTATATATTTACACAAACACACATACATATCCGAAAATACCAGACTTCTATTATTCAGATATTAAAATATATCCATTCATAATGTTACTAAGGTCATGAATTATCGTGCAAAGAGAGAGTAAGTTATCTAGTTATATATAATGTTTGAGCCCTAAATTTTTTGTTTTTCATATAAAGCAGCACTTGTGGACTTATATAATAATCTCCAAAGAAATGCCTTCAACCTGACTGACGCTATTTTAGTACTAATAAAAACATGAATTCTTGTGACAAAATATAGAAAAATGAATTTAATATTGAATTTGCAATAAAGTTGAGTAATGAACAATTAAAATAGTATTAGAATAACTGAACTTTTGTTGTATATTCTTGTTATATTACTCTGAGTACAACTACTAATTCAACATTGATTTTCAAAATAAATAATTGCATTTTATGGCGTATTAATGCCTAATCAAACATATGAAAACTTTAATCCAGATCCTTGAAACTTTTCTTCAACGATATGATTCAGTTTATTACACATCTCTATAGTAAAATAATTCTTCCAATCTCCAATTTCTCCTCTACGAAAGAAAACTTTATATGCCTCTCCAGTTGAAAACTTTCCATTTCTATTCACCTCCAAATTGCTCAAATTCTCAAAGCTACACATGTTTAATATATCGTCCACAACTCCAGAATTTTCTTCCTCTATGGAAAATGGACATTCTAAGAAATCAGCCAGGCGTTTAAGCTGAATTTTTGGTTTCTTCTTAATTTCTTCATACATTAAAAAAATTATTTTGTTAGGATTCTCTATGCTTTTTTTCCAATAATCCAATACGTGATTCCAAAATGGTCCATAAAGGCTCACCCCCTTACAAAAAAGATTAAACATTTCTTCAATGGAATCGGCTTCTTTATGATCAGGTAATAAACTATTTGTAAAATGCCACATAGAAATAAATGTATCTCTAGGATTCCTACATAAGTAAACAAGTTTGGATTTTGAAACTTGGACCGATTTTGGCAATGAAGCAAAGGGCACATGAGTTGCCAAGAGTCTAGGTGAAGTGAAAGTTGAAATATCATCGGTTCGACCATCAAAATAGAGTGTATGCTCCAAGAATGGAACAAGAACATGAGGGTTCTCAATGAGTAAAGGGTGATTAGGTTCAAGAATAGGATGCTTCACTCGATTTAGTAGAGCAAATAAAAGTGATTTTAACCATGTAGTTCCTGATTTTGGAGTTGTAACGAGAATGATATCACTATCTTGAGCTTGGAATTGTTGTTGAAATGCAATCACAGCTTGAAGAAATTTTTGTGGTACCCAAAAACCTTGATAATTGTAGGCATATGATCCAAGCCAACCTTTTTCATTTGGTAGGATCATACCGTCTTCACTTAGGTTATTCTTTTCTAAATATTCAGGGGGAGAAGTTGTCATGATTTTGAGGATTGAGTGTTTTCTTCAAGTTTGGGGCTTTTATAATGGATACTTATGAATAATACTTGCTATCTCCGTGAATGTTTAGTCATACGCTTCATGTGAGCTCACCCCTTTCACATTTTTTATGTCTTTCTGTCAGTTATGATTACTTTGATTGACTTATTTGATTTATCTAGAGAGTGTTATTAACGTGAGTCTGTTACTTTAACTCCCTTGGTAAAGTTTTAACTCTTTTCAAAAATATATAAATATAAATTAAGTGAATATTTTATTGTATTATCCATATTAATTTATATATAGTTTAAATAGATTTAGGAACTATTTGGGAAATGAATTATTAATATTATGGATACAAATTTAAGCATTTTCTTTCTCTTCTGTGCTAAACTAACCAAATAAAATTTGTGCTAAACTAACCAAATAAAATTTAAAAGTTATTTTTATACGATGAAAAAAAAAGTGAATGAAATGAGTATACAACACTCAATTTGTTGACTTTAGTAAAACATTTAATATGTATTTAAAGCTTTATATTTTCTACCATACTCTATAAAAACATGCATGAGTATATATAGACTATTGTGCTTTTTTTTCGAAATGATTTTTGACTTTATTTGATAATGAAGGAAAGGATTGAGAAATGTATGTGAAGATCATCAGAGGCTAACTAAAAAATTGATCTCAATGGAGTTTCACTATCATTAGTACATTAATTATCAGCGACAAAGTTTGGCGTACAACTCTTAAAAAGCAAATGATAATGATAGTTAAGTACAAACTTCTATATGATTGAATATAATAATTGGGTATACTATATTATAACAAAAGTACATCATCTATTCATATTTGAACTCAATACATTATTATATTTTACAAACATTCAATAATAGGGGAATCCCACCCTTGACCACTCCCATTAATTGAAATAAAGAGTACGTAATAATGGTCTAATACCCCATATTCATCAACGGCAAAAGAAAAATATGTTGTCTTGCATTCAATCGTTAATAAAATTATTGAGTTTATGATGAATTCATTTATGGATGACGCTTCTCATTTAATGATTTATGAGTTAGTGCACCACCTCCTTTTAATGTCCCAGAAACTAGCAAGTTGAACTAGAGAATTCTAGAGCCTTTCGTAAGAGGTTTTGGAGTGTGGTATGAGGATTAAAATTTCTAAACCCATACTTAGAATGGAGGTTTAAGGGTTAGGGCGTGAAGGTACGACCCCTCAAGGACCACCAAAGGGGTCCTTGAGGAAGACCTCAAGGCATCCCATAAAGTTGTTTTTTGGCAACAACCTACTGTTGGCCACCTACTGGCCGTAGGTGGACCCACGCACCGTAGGTGGGTGTCGTGGGTCATTTCTTACCAAATACTTGAAAGGTGAAGTCTCATAATACGTTCATAAACAATCAGTACGCCTCGTAGGCCTACCCATAGTCCGTGGGTGGTGGTTTTGTGGGTCCTGGGCAGTTTTTAGCTTTAAGTTTAAGTTCAATTCTTAGGGGTTAAGTTAGAAATTAATAAGGTGTTAAAGTAGGTAGGTTTATTATTTAATTAACCACCAATATAAGCTTAATAGGCCCCTAAAATAAGTCATTAACTCACTCCTCTAAGACCCCAAATGCTCTCAACAAGAAGAAGAAGAAGAAGAAGAAGAAGAAGAAGAAGCAGAAGAAGAAGAAGAAGAAGAAGAAGAAGAAGAAGAAGAAGAAGAAGAAGAAGAAGAAGAAGAAGAAGAAGAAGAAGAAGAAGAAGAAGAAGAAGAAGAAGAAGAAGAAGAAGAAGAAGAAGAAGAAGAAGAAGAAGAAGAAGAAGAAGAAGAAGAAGAAGAAGAAGAAGAAGAAGAAGAAGAAGAAGAAGAAGAAGAAGAAGAAGAAGAAGAAGAAGAAGAAGAAGAAGAAGAAGAAGAAGAAGAAGAAGAAGAAGAAGAAGAAGAAGAAGAAGAAGAAGAAGAAGAAGAAGAAGAAGAAGAAGAAGAAGAAGAAGAAGAAGAAGAAGAAGAAGAAGAAGAAGAAAGAAAGAAGAAGAAGAAGAAAAGAAGAAGAAGAAGAAAGAAGAAGAAGAAAGAAGAAGAAGAAGAAGAAGAAGAAGAAGAAAGAAGAAGAAGAAGAAGAAGAATAGAAGAAGAAAGAAGAAGAAGAAGAAGAAGAAGAAGAAGAAGAAGAAGAAGAAGAAAGAAGAAGAAGAAGAAGAAGAAGAAAGAAAGAAGAAGAAGAAGAAGAAGAAGAAGAAAGAAGAAGAAGAAGAAGAAGAAGAAGAAGAAGAAGAAGAAGAAGAAGAAGAAGAAGAAGAAGAAGAAGAAGAAGAAGAAGAAGAAGAAGAAGAAGAAGAAGAAGAAGAAGAAGAAGAAGAAGAAGAAGAAGAAGAAGAAGAAGAAGAAGAAGAAGAAGAAGAAGAAGAAGAAGAAGAAGAAGAAGAAGAAGAAGAAGAAGAAGAAGAATGATTTTCCCCCATAGATCCCCCTTGGTGTTTCCCCAAATTGTAAAGTCAAAAACCCAATCTACCTAGGGTTTCCTTCTACTATGTGGGTAGGGCTTAGGTATGATTCCAATCTAGTGGTTAATACCTACTTATGATTGTATTAACATTGAATTATGATATTATGATGAATTCATGGAATTTATATGGTAAACCCTAGTTTATTTGATGAATGTGATGTTTTGTGAATTTATACCATTAGAGGTGAATAAAAGGTTCTTGAGAGATCTTCTCAAATAAATGTCATGTTAGTAATTGATCAAAGTTAGGATCATATAATAATGAATTTAACTTGACCTTATTTAATATGAAGAATCTTGACATGTAAAACTAAAATTGAACCTTTATGATGAATTGTGACTAGAATCATATAGTAATGAAAGATGTGGTTGAAATGCCTTGAAAATTTAGGTATAATGATAGGATTAAGAAATAAATCTTGAGTTCAAGCCTTGTGATCATAATATTTAGGGCTTTAGATGAAGCGAATATGATTATCTGTTGGTGCTAATGCTTTGAGAATAAATCTTAAATGTGAATATAATCTTGATCAATAGAGTTTTGGTGGAGGATTTTTACCTACCTAATCTACATTATAAATTATAGAATTCTAGATATGGTTTTATGCGCGAATTTAATATGACCTGAAAAGTTCTCTGATATACTGTGGTTTCACGGTATTATTAATACTTTTTTCTTAAGTTTAGTGTGTCCAAAAGATTTTTTGTGCTAATTTTTATACAAATTTCTCCTTATTTGAAGGAAATCTGTCCAAAGATGAATGCGGAGGTTTTTGAGCGAAGAAATGCAGAAGAGACCACCTACGGAGCTTGTGACGGTCCGTCATGCTAGTGACGGTCCGTAGGTGGCAGCGCTGCAACTGCTGAAGGAAGATGGGGAAGTCTGACCAAGTGTGGAGTTACAAAAAGCATGATGGACCGTCGTGTCCATGACGATCCGTCTTGCAGGTTCACCATGAAGTTCAGAGAAGTAGTCCCAGTATCCATATTCCAAGAGTTCAAGTGTTTTGGAACAGAGACCCTCAACGGAACATTGTGCCTGTGACGATCCGCCATACCTGCCATCGAGGGTAATGAAGAGAGCAGCAGAAGAAATTGCATCAAGTATGGGATTACGGAGTCCATGACGGTCCGCCGTGACCACGATGATCCGTCGTGATGTCCGTCGATCCAGCCGCGTTTTGACAGATTTCCAGCAAATAGAGTCCTTGTTTAATTAGGTTTTTATTTTCTATAAATAGTTCGAAAAACCTCGTTTTTGAGGTTAGACTCTGGATCATTGTTAGACCTTTGAATATTGTGAGACTCTTGCTTATTTTGTAGACTCTTTGAGATATTATTGATTATCTTGAGACTTTTATCATTGATTGTTGGTAACTTTTGCTGATTAATCAAGTGAACTTTCGGATTTTACTCTTTCTCATCGAAGTAAGTGCAAGAATTCTTATATCACATATTTGAATATTGTAATTATGACTATGGGTAACTAAACTCCATAACTAGGGTTGTGGGAACCATAGGCTAATAATGAGGTAAAACCTAATTAAAATAACAATTCTAGAATAGTGTCTTGCATGTATTGATAATTCTTTCGTTTAGAAGTCTTTTTAACGGATGGCCAACGTTAGAACTCGCCTTAATGCTACTTGCCGAACCAAGGAGGTAGATAATAGGAAAAGAATTATCAACATAGATTTAGTGTATACTATCTAATATGCTAGTATTGATTGGTACGAGGTAATAACTGAGTCAAATATCGAATACAATGCTTAATATGAGGTAAAGATAAGGGTTAGTATAGCGACACACGTAGCCGGACCTAGGTGCGGAGTGAAATTTTCTAGATGCCAGACTAAGAATTTAGTAATAAATAACTTATCACTTTGCATGCAAGATACTAGGAAAGAATTGTTATAGTTAGACTTATCAAGTTATGAACCTGTGGGGAACACGTAAACCCTAGTTACTTTGATTAATTGATTAAACTCCAATGTTCGAAGCTTTTAGTTGTCTCCTTTTATTTCGCTAGTTATTTTCATTTATTTAGGAATAGAAAACCCCCCCTTTTATCATTTTTGCTTTCCAATAAAGTAATTGACTGAACAATATTAATAATAGATTGAAGTTAAGTATAAACTATTTTCCTCATGGGAACGATCTCAACCTCACTAGTTGGGTTATTTACTTGACACGACCGCTTTACTTCTTATTTGAGAAGTAAGTTTGAGCGTATCAAATTTTGGCGCCGCTGCCGGGGAAAGTAGCTTTTAGATTAACTTAAACTTATTACTATAGTTTAGTTGATATATTCTTGATTTTACTTTGTTTTATTGTTTTTGATTCGTGCAGAACCACCCTCCTTGTATGCAAAATACACAGAGAGGAAGAGAACCCCTATTTCCCTACGACCACGAATTCGAGCGTACACAACGCAACATGAATAGAAACTTGGGAATTAATGATGAAGATCCAAACCAGAACAATCCCAGGTCCGGTTGATGTTCATGGTCAGTTGTTACCCGATACTCCGGGTGAACACCAACAGAGGGGAAAAAATCCCGCTCCACGGCCCCAAGCATACTACAGAGGCTATGATAACATAGCAGACTCCGATGGGCCACTTATCTTGCCCCCTCTACCACTTGGCCACACCTTTGTGGTAACTAGTAGCCTGATGCAAATGCTCACTGCTAGAGGTTTGTTTTCAGGGCTACCTTCTGAGGATCCACATGCCCATATAGCTAAGGTAAGGGCAGTGTGTAAAAGCTGTGTAGGGAGGCCTGACTTGGACTTGGATGTAATAGGGCTTAGAGTGTTTCCTCTCTCACTGACGGGAGAGGTTGCATATGGTTCACTGAGCTCCCGTACAACTCAATTTTCACTTGGAACCAACTAAGGGATGTTTTCTTAGCACGCTACTATCCGGTCTCCAAGAAACTAAACCACAAAGACAGAGTGAACAACTTTGTGGCACTACCAGGAGAGTCAGTTAGTAGTTCTTAGGATAGATTCACCTCGTTCTTGAGAAGTGTCCCAAATCACCGTATAGATGAGTCACTGAAGAAATACTTCTATCGAGGACAGGATGATAATGATAAAGCGGTGTTGGACACTATAGCAGGTGGATCTTATAGGGAGTGTCCTTATGCTTAGATTGCTAAAAAAATTGAGAAAATCTCCCAGAATAATAAAGCTTGGAGTATTAGGAAGTCAGATACCGGGAGAAATATCTTTGCAGTGTAGTCCACTCATAACACAGCCACAGATGAGATTCCTGACGAAATGGATCAGATGAGAACTGAGCTAGGGTTGGTACTAAAACATATCACTGGGGGTGCAGAAAGGATAAATTTAGTTAACTACTTGCCTAAACCACCACCTCCTAATGATGAATGCTATTATGCGGAGGAATCCTATGCAGTAAATGAGCAGACGGGGGGTTTTCGACCGAGCGCCCAAGGCTCAAATCAGGATAATTGGCGCCAAGGTCAATGGAACCAAGGTCGGATCTATGGTAACTATAACCGTGAATGTCATTATGTCTGAGATGGAAACTACAAGCGCGACAACAACTTTAACAAGTGGTAACTAAGGTAACTGAAATGATAGGAATGGGCCCTATGTCCCTCCTTAAAATCGTGAAGTTACTCCTAGGGATGGTGGAGATAGTATGGAGAGTTGAGGATATGTTGCACAAAATGATGAGGAGGTTCGATGCTAGTGATGAGCACATTAAAGAGTTAAGGTGTGATTTAGCAGGTATTGGGCAAAAAGTTAATACACATGCAATATCGATTAAGCAGATCGAGTTTCAAATGGACCAATTATCTGCGACAGTGAACACACGGAAACCGAGCACTCGTCCTAGCAACACTTTCCAAAATCCAAAAAATGAAGCGCACTGTACGGCAATCGCTACATGGGGTGGTAAGCAAACCATTGACCCACCTATGCCGTCTAATAGGAAAAAGGTGAGAAAGGATGATGGTAAGGTGGTAAAGGGTAGTGGTAAAGCAGAAGAGAGCACTGGAAAAGATGCAGAAGTCCCTATGAAGGTATTTCCCATGCCTAGACCACCACCACCCTTCCCTCAGAGATTAGTGAAAAAGACCAAGGATGGTAAATATCGGCGTTTTATAACAATATTGAAGCAGCTTTCTATCAATGTCCCTTTGGTAGAAGCTCTAGAACAAATGCCTGGTTATGCCAAGTTTATGAAAGATCTGGTTACAAAGAAAAGATTGGTCACTTTTGAGGAGGATGATAGACTGCAGCATTGTAGTGCTATTGCTACAAGATCTCTCATACAAAATAAAGAAGATCCGGGTGCGTTCTATATTCCTTGTACAGTCGGGTCATTACATTTTGCAAAAGCATTATGTGATCTGGGGGCAAGCATAAATTTCATGCCCCTCTCGATTTACAAGAAGTTGGGTTTGGGTGACCCAAAACCCACTGCGATGCAGCTACTGATGGCTGATCGAACAGTGAAAAGGCCTATAGGGATACTCCATGATGTGCTGGTAAAAGTGGAGTCATTCATATTTTCGGTATATTTTGTTATTCTTGATTGTGAAGTCGATTTTGAAGTGCCTATTATTCTTGGGAGGTCATTCCTTTCTACAGGTAGAGCCTTAGTTGATATGGAAAAGTGGCTGGTGAAATTTTGGTTGAACAATGAAGAAGCTACCTTCAACATTTGTAGGACCATGAGGTTGAGTGGTGAGCTCCAATCGGTATCCGCCATATCCCACAAAGAAAGGATGAAGAAGGAGAATGAAAACAAAAGTGCACAACAAGAGTTTATGGTTGGGGATTTGGTGCTTTTAAACAATTCTGGGCTGCCTTGTCTTCCGGGCAAGCTCAAGTCCAAATGGACTAGCCCTTACTTGATTACCCAAGTATCCCTCATGGAGAAGTTGAGTTAAAACCAAGGTGCGGAATGAAATTTTCTAGATGCCGGACCAAGGATTTAGAAATAAATAACTTATCACTTTGCATGCAAGATACTAGGAAAGAATTGTTATAGTTAGACTTATCAAGTTATGAACCTGTGAGAAACACGTAAACCCTAGTTACTTTGATTAATTGATTAAAGTCTAACATTCGAAGCTGTTAGTTGTCTCCTTTTTTCGCTAGTTATTTTCATTTATTTAGGAATAGAAAGCCCCCTTTTTTTAATCATTTTTTGCTTTCCAAGGAAGTAATTGACTGAACAATAGTAATAATAAATTGAAGTTAAGTCTAAACTATTTTCCTCGTGGGAACGATCCCAACCTCACTAGTTGGGTTATTTACTTAACACGACAGCTTTACTTCTTATCTAAGGAGAGCCTCGTTTGCTGAGGAGTAGGCACGTCAGATGAGAGCAGAAGAGTTAGCTGTTGGGGCGTCTAGCTCCAGAACTATGGAGATAGCGGGAGGCACTCCTAATAGTGTTGTTGATGCTGAGGAAACCACTGAGGGTGTCCAGATTACAGAGGTAGTGGGTTCCGGGGAACCGGACCCACCAGCTTGCTGATGGTCGGCGCTTTGCGCCCCATGTTTGCTTCACCTACCACTCTAGTATTTCAAATTTTTTTATGCATTGGGGACAATTGCATGTCTTTTTGTTGGGGTGGGGTAAATGGAAAGTGAGTGCTATGGTGAAGTCTGAGTAGCACAATTCACTATCCTCTTTTGGGGTTTTCTTGCCTGTGTTCTTTTTCCACAAGAGACTGATTACTTTTTCTATTGAACCGGCATGTCTATATCATGTGTACATAGTTTAATTATGGAGCATGATAGCTAAAATAATATCCTGATAAAATGGAAAATTATGCATGACTAGGCATAGTAATTGATAAATGTGTGGCTCTAAGCATGACATAGAGGTACACCACTGCATGACCCTAAGTCTAAAATTTGAACTAGGTGTCTGATAATCTGGTAGAGTGATGAGATGTCAAGTGAGTGTGAGGAACATTTGAATAGTCCACTATTTGTACCGAGCTAGAACTTTCCTGGTTAGTCCTGCTAAAAGTAAGCTGTAATAGATAATTAGGAAAGGATCATAGGCCCTTATTCAATATAGCCCATTTTTAGCCTAAATAAAATAAAACCAAATGAAATTTATCCTTACTTGATCCAAATAATTTAAGCTTAAATTAGACCTTTCTTTCTCACCCCAACTGATTTTTTCTAGGGAATAATGTGTTGGCCCTGGTCCCTCCTTGGACTTGTGCACCTCAGCTTATGCCAAAAGCATAAGTTGAGGGTGGCTAATGCAGTAAACAACCTTTTTATGGCACTGATCCAACTTTGGGTATTGTGTACTTTGACTCATGGCAAAGCCATGAGTTGAGGGTGGCTATTATGAGGAATACTCTGGAAAGTGGGGTTGAAAGAATAAAGAGAGAGAAAGAAAAAAAGTAAAGTGACTCAAGAATTAGTTGAAAGAAAAGTAAAAATGGAAAAAAAATACAAGCAAGAAAAGAAGAGAGTCACTTACACAAATGAAGAAAAAAGGGAAAATAGCAAGGTGAAAGAATGTGGGAAACTGGGAAAAATAAAATTTTAGAAAATGGTATGTTTAGCCGATATGTCAAGGAGGGCAAAAATTCACTAAAGTATACCTAAATATACCCTACCTGACCTTGAGTCGATGTTACAAGCTAAGAAAGACCTATCGTGATCCTAAGGGTTGTATAGCGAAATTAAAGCACTGAAATGGCAATAGGTATGAATGAGTGTGAATTTGTTCTGAGAGTCAGTGTTGAAAAGTAATCCTTATACTCAAACTGAAATCATTGTATGAAAAATGAGGATTTTTTTTGAAGTGAGGACACTAGTTGCATAAGCGGAAATTTTAGCACCTCGGTGAGAAATTGAAGAGGATAGGTGTTAGTGCATGGTGAGTCTGTGTCATGGTCTGATTCCACATAATTCAAGACTAATAGTGATAGAATGCATAAATATAATGAGATTAATTAGGATTGATAGCCAAATGATTGCAAAGGATAAAACATGGATACTATTGTACAAAGATTGTGTATTGAGTCATAGTGCGTCACTTGAAGACAAACAACGAATTTAAGTTGAGGGTGTTAATATAATGTGGTTTCACAGTATTATTAATATTTTTTCCTTAAGTTTAGTGTGTCCAAAAGCCTTTTTGTGCTAATTTTTATATAAGTTTCTCCTTATTTGCAGGAAATCTGTCCAAAGATGAATGCGGAGGTTTTTGAGTGAAAAAATGCAGAAGAGACCACCTACTGAGCTTGTGACGGTCCGTTATGCTCGTGACGGTCCGTAGGTGGCAGCGTAGTGCAGCTGCTGAAGGAAGATGGGGAAGTCAGACCAAGTGTGGGGTCACGAAAAGCGTGACAAACCGTCGTGTCCATGACGGTCCATCCTGCAGGTTCGTCATGAAGTTCAGAGAAGTAGTCCCAGTACCCATATTCCAAGAGTTCAAGTGTTTTGGAACGGAGACCCTCGACGGACCGTTGTGCCTGTGACAATCCGTCATACCTGCCGGCGAGGGTAATGAAAAGAGCAGAAGAAGAAATTGAATGAAGTATGGGACGACGGAGTCCATGACGGTCCGTCGTGACCACGACGATCCGTCGTGATGTCCGTCGATCCAGCCGCATCTTGAAAGATTTCCAGCAAATAGATTCCTTGTTTAATTAGGTTTTTATTTTCTATAAATAGTTTGAAAAACCTCGTTTTTGAGGTTATACTCTGGATCATCGTTAGACCTTTGAATATTGTGAGACTCTTTCTTATTTTGTAGACTCTTTAAGAGGTTATTGATTGTTGGTGACTTTTGCTGATTAATAAAGTGGACTTTTGGATTTTACTCTTTCTCATCGAAGTAAGTGCATAAATTCTTATATCACATATTTGAATATTGTAATTATGACTATGGGTAACTAAACTCCATAACTAGGGTTGTGGGCACCATAGGCTAATAATGGGGTAAAACCTAACTAAAATAACAATTCTAGAATACTGTTTTGCATGTATTGATAATTCTTTCGTTTAGAAGTGTTTTCAACGGATGGCCAATGTTAAAACTCGCCTTAATGCTACTTGCCGGACCAAGGAGGTAGATAATAGGAAAAGAATTATCAACATAGATTTAGTGTATACTATCTAATAGGCTAGTATTGATTGGTACGAGGTAATAACTGATTCAAATATCAAATACGATGCTTAATATGATGTAAAGATAAGGGTTAGTATAGCAACACACGTAGCCGGACCAAGGTGCGGAGTGAAATTTTCTAGATGCCGGACCAAGGATTTAGAAATAAATAACTTATCACTTTGCATGCAAGATACTAGGAAAGAATTGTTATAGTTAGACTTATCAAGTTATGAACCTGTGGGAAACATGTAAACACTAGTTACTTTGATTAATTGATTAAACTCCAACATTCGAAGCTGTTAGTTGTCTCCTTTTATTTCGCTAGTTATTTTCATTTATTTAGTAATAGAAACCCCCATTTTTATCATTTTTTGCTTTCCAAGGAAGTAATTGACTGAACAATAGTAATAATACATTGAAGTTAAGTCTAAACTATTTTCCTTGTGGGAACGATCCCAACCTCACTAGTTGGGTTATTTACTTGACACGACCGCTTTACTTCTTATTTGAGAAGTAAGTTTGAGCGTATCATTATCTCACATAGAATGATTCTAGGTTGAAAGGTTTTCTAACCTAGAATGGATCTAATTCTTTGGACTATGAAATGTGATGAGAATTGTGGTGATTCCCCTAGAATACCTTTGCATGATAGGTTCGTGGGATATGCTCACTTACTCGTAATTAGTTAAACATGAGGTGATTTCCCATGTCATGAGGTGGGAAGTGCAAAGTGATTACTCTTTATATATATGTGACTCCCAAGTAAAGAGGTGTTTACACATTAACCTTTATGTTTATCATGGAGGCGATCACCTATGATCTGTATGTGGTTATGTGGAGGCGAATACCTACATTAAACATTAATATTGATATGGAGACAAATAACTATATTGCCTTAATATGGATATGGAGGAGAATACCTATATCCCCTTAAAATAGACATGGAGGCCAATACCTATGTTCATTAACTTGTATGACTAGTGGAGACTCCCTTTGTCTTTATAATTTGTTAGTATGTGTGACAAGAGGTGATTGACCTTGTTTTTATGATTCAATGATATACAAGGCCTCAAGTGATTCCCTTATTCCTTAATGATGAACTAAACATACATGCCTTAAGGTGATTCCCCGTGCACTTGTGAATATGAGCATGACTAATTTGGATAGTAGCTCTAGATAACTCTCCACTACATGAATGACAAAGAGGTGAATAACCTTGTCTTTATGATATGATGTTAAGATATAATAAACATGAATTATGAACCTAAAGTGTCTAGCTTAGAATGGGTAGGATTATGGGGTCTTGTTCATGCATGGCACAAGCTTGCGTTAATGTGAATCATATCATGGTTTCTCTTATTTGATGTATGCTTAGATAAGATTGTGATATAGTTGTCTTACTTGAAATGATATGATTGAATAAGGTGATGTTTCCCTTGTATATATGAAATAAGTTAGTAATGAGACCAAAGTAAGGCAAATATGACTATGATGAGTTCAAGGTTATGCTTAGTGTGAAGGGTAGTATGGGATGCCTTTCATTCATTGCACAACGGTTATTTCACGTTACTAGGAGTATGTACCCTTATGGTAGAAATATTAAGACTTAACCATGCATATAAACTATGATTAAGATGACCAAAAATGGATACTTGGCTTGGGTTGTATTATGGAATGTTATTCATGCTTTGCACGTGTATGATTTTGAGGTTAGTTGAGAATGGTGCTATTATGGTATAGATGACTAAGATTCAATTACGCTTATATGATGCTTATGATGAGTACTTGGTTTATTATGAATATGAATTATCTCCTATGATAATTAACTATGTCTTATGTTAACTTGTGATGATATGGTGCTTATGTTGAAGATTATGCTTATGAACATGTTATTATCTCTTATGCTTATGTATTATATTGACTCACTATCTTGATATGGTTTTATAATGTTGTGCTAGCTTTCACACTTGGTAAATTTGGTAGTAACGCATATGTCCTACATTCTAATAAAATGTAGAATTTCATAGATTGAGTTACTTTGAAGGCTAGATTTCTAAGGCTCAAGAAAAATTGAAGATTTGGTGAGTCCTCATAACTTTGTGGACAAACCCATACTTACTTTATGTGATTTCTTTATGTTTTATACTTTGTATGTGTTGTGTCCCAAGAGTTTTATGCAAGAGTCAATAGATAGTTTGAGACAAAGTATAGAAAGACTTTCGCTTGCTTTATGAAAAGTGACTTTGATTGTAATAGTTTTAGATTTTCTCGTATTTTCTATTATCTTATGTTCATGATATCTTAAAGTCTTGTATGTAACCCTTTCGAGGACAAGTACATGAACCCCTTCGAGGCCAAGTACATCATGTAACGTCTAGGGGGTACCTCTAGGTCGCTACAAACTTTGTAATTAGAGTACAAGGTTTAGAATTGTTCTAGGATTGTCTCAAACCACATCTAGTAGAGTCTTGTTTTTAAATCTGAAGAGCACCACATTTATGCATCCGAGGCTTTTGGATGCTTAGGAAATCTCACTTCTTCATTCTCTAAATTGTTCCATAGAGTTTTGCTTTAGTAGGACCTTCTTCTTATCAGTACCCGTTGTTTATTCAGGGTATGTCTAATATAAGGGCAAATTCAAGGACTAAAAGGAAGGCAATAAGGATAAAGAGGTTCCTCCCCAAGGTCCTCAAGTTCCTCAAACTCCTAATGATGAGGGTTATGACAATTATGGAAATAAGGTCGGCTTTCCAAACTTTGACTCAAGCGATTATGGCTCAACTTGAAGACTTGAAAACTCAAGCTCAAGTTATGGTGGCTCAAGCCAATAGGAATGTTGGGCCTTATGTGAACCTTAATGTGAATCCCACAGCCTTAAGAGTGACGGAGTTTATTAAGATGAGAACTCCAGAATTTCATGGCTCTAGGGTCGAGGAAGACCTAAAGGAGTTTGTAGATGAGTTATGTAAGATTCTTCATATAATAGCGGTGACTTTTATAGAGAAAGCAGAGTTAGTCGCTTACAAACTGAAAAGGGTAGCGCAAACATGGTATAGTCAACGGAAAGAGAGTAGACTAGTAGAATTGGTCTATATAATGGGAGGAGTTCAAAGAGGCATGGTGTTTAAAGAGGTATTATTTTATTAGTTTTTTCCCATAGAGTTGATTGAGTCCATGATGCAAGAGTTTTAAACCTTAAGCAAGGTAGCATGAGTGTTCAATAGCATTCTCTATAAGTTCACTCAACTCTATGAGTATGCCCTATTCTTAGTGGAGAACTTTAGGGCTGAAATAAACCATTTCATAATGGGAGTATCTGAATTAGTACAAAATCAATGCCGTGTGGGAATGCTTATAGATGATACGGATATCTCATGTCTTATGGTTTTCTCCTAATGAATGGAAGAGTCAAAATTAAAGAAAGAATATAAAGAGAAAACACGGTCTAGATTCTATTATGATAAGTCCTTGGATGAAGAGTCTGATGGACATGTTCGCCCTAGGTTTAGACAAAATTTCCTTGGTCAAAGCCCCTCAAATACTCTTAAGTTCAATCAAATGAGGGTATCTAACCTTAAGTCTCAAGATTATGGTTGTGGGATTCTTTTGTTGGGATGTAGTAAGTGTGATAGGATGCATGAGGGTAAATGCTTAGTGGGATCCAATGTTTGTTTTGGTTATGGTGAGTTTGCCACAAGATAAGACATTGCCCTAAGGTTCCTAAAAATGAAGATGATAGTCGTAGTAGGTCCCAAACCTACCATTCCTCTAGTCCAATTGGTTTAGGTGAAAAGGATCCAAAGAAGAATAGATCTTAAGTTCTCCAATCTAGAGGTGATAAAAAGTGATCTCCTCATGTTTTTTACAGTATGTGCTTTCGTCTTTAGTAATTTCTGGATTTTCTTGTCTTTTATGACTTGTTATGTTGGACTTTGAAGTTGTTTTTTTAGAATGAAAGATGTTTAGATAAATTTGTGTAGGTTTACTCCCAGGGGGAGATAGTGTGCCAAATCATACCACAAACGACAATAGTAGCTAGCGAGTCCCACAAAACTGCTAGTTTCAATCATAGAACTTGGTCAAACCTAACTCTTAACCGCCTCAATATTAAACTGATGGTAACTGGACTTAAATTAATCTTAGAGAAAATCGAGGCATCTTGCAATTGGTCAAAAAGGCCATCTATCTGAGGAAATGGATACTTTTTTTGAATGAAGACTTAATTCAAATATTGGTAGTCCATACTCATATTCTCTTGTTAGTGATGTTCTTACCACCTTTGTTGCTCTAGCTCGTACCGTAGAGTGAAGGAGGAAAGATACCAATTTGTATCGCCCATATACCAGCTAGGTTCAAGTCAAGGAGTAGAAATAACTGAGTTTCTCCTGAATTCATATAGTCTCTCGAATAAAAGTACGGACGTCATTATACCGTTCCGCAAGACTCTACTAGACTCATTTTGGTACAACGTGATCAGAAAACCTAGGCTCTAATACTAACTTTGTCATGATCCAAACCATCGTGATTGGCACCCACACTAACCCTCCTGTGGGAGAACCATTGCTACAATCCAACCTAGAAACTTAACGAAAAATAGGCATTTAAAGATACAAAATTAATCGTAAATAACTAAATTACTAATTAAGGAGCTAACAAAATGAAATAACACAAATGCAGAAATACAACTCCTAGAACCTGAAAATCATTGTACCAAAGCTCTACTAGCAACAACTCTAAGAACAAGCAGTACAACCCCAAAACTAAATATCACCTTAAAAAATAATCTGAGTCTGAAAAGAATGTACTAAAACAAAAGAAAACTGAAGGCAACCCGGAAGATCTAGATCACCCTTGGATTTATAGCGGTCACTGATCTTCTAAACAAGGTCTATCAATAGCCGCCAGAAGATGCCTTGTACTCAACAAAAATAAGAACAGGTGTAGGATCAGTACCTAACCACAGTGTATTGGTAGGATCATGCGACTATCTCAATAAGTGAAACACATATAAGTAACCATTGCATTATAAAATAGGCATATACCAAACATATACAGCATCATCAGCATTTACATCAACTAACGTTTCACATTTCTCAACAATATGCTATTAAATAATTTTTAGCAATAAAAATTCTATCAATATCAATCATTATTAGATATGAACGTAATCCTCACAAGTAAATAAATAACACAATTCAATGGTCCTCTCATGGAACCCAATTTAATGAACCTCTCATAGAACCCAGCCTCAAACTGTTAGCATGCTGAAACATGGCAATATGGTCCTATATTTGTGCCAGAACGTGGTAACCCAAGCCAATAGTTGTGTCAGAACATGGCAACCCAATCTAATAGTTGTGCTTAAACGCAACAACCTGATCCAATAGTTATCTTGTCCATACGTGGCAATCTGATCCCCAATCACACACCATAATTACAAACACAAGTACATCATCAAGATCATACAACAAGAGGTGATTCATGGCATAAAATTATTCAATTATCTTCATTCACGATTAGGGTGATCAATAATGCAACATTCACATACATACGTGCATTAGAATGAAACAATTACAAACATATATCACACCAACATGAAATCACAACCATCACCTACCTCAAATCAAAGCTTGAATCCCCTAAGGTACTTGAAACTTCCCTCTTAGGATTCCTTCTGTTTGTTCTAGGTCAACAATAATTAATATACGCAAGGATCACAATCAAAGGTCTCATTGTTCGGATTATAAAAACATCAATAACCCTAGACCAAACACAAGATAGTAATACCTTAATTAGGGGTTTCCCACCATGCTTCTCAGGTCAAAAACCTTCCCTATCGATAATAACCAAAGAAAATAGGTTCTACTGATCAATAAACGGATTTGGGGTGTTAAAATCTTACCTTTGGCCTCCAGAATAGTAAAAATTATCAAGAACTCATTTGGTGTCGCATCCTTAGATATAAAAACTGAAAAGTACCAAATAAGTTCGTTTAGGGGTTTATTAGAGACTTTAAGTCGTGTCTAGCCCGCTACAACGGCCTCATCCCGTTGTAGCGGTCCCGCTCTTGTGCCTAAAATCCCGCTACATCAGCCTACATGGAGATAAAATGCTACGCTTCATGCTAATATCAGTTTTGGGAGTTATACTTGCCCAAATTTGATTTAGTAAAGTACGGTTTTCATATCGTCTTAGTTATCCACTCATGTAATAAAATTTACAATTAGATGTCTCATTCATTACTAGAATTTCCTGTACCTTAATTACTCTGGTTTCGTCCAAATTTGGACTAGTCTAGGAATTCCAAGTTACTACTAAAAAAAATTTGGACCCAATTATTTCTTCATTGACTTTTCTATAACGACAAAATCAGGCCATTACAGAGTTCATACAACTCACAGCCCCATAACCCATGTAGCCAACATGGGTAGAAAAAGCCATACTTTTTATATGTTTTCTTTATTGATTTTAAAATAGAATAGTGGATGCACTTAGTTGATTAGTTCTATACCCCGTCAAAGTATAGGACCCTTCAAACAGCATCGGCTAGATGATGTACCATCACATAGCTAGTGATGGTTGTCGATTACAAAAACTCCTAAACAAAGTTTATATTGTATTTTTGCATACAAATTGAGTTAAATTGTATTTTCTAATACATTGAGTTTCTATATACTATTTTAAATCTTTTCTTTATACTGCATTATTTCTATATCTTTATATAATTAAGGTTAAGTTGAGGTCGGACGAGGTAAGTGTTACTTCAGTTCCACTTCAAGATTATGTCATGTTTTAGAATTCCCCTATCATACTCGTACATTCAATGTAATGTCGTGATTTGTCTTGCATCTTTTACAATGCAGATCCAGGTAACTAGGATCAGCATCCAGCGCTTTGTTAATGTAGTTGAGTTCCAAAGTTGTTTGGTGAGCCCTTTCTTCAAGAGGATTCCCTATTTACTTTCATATATTTCTTTGTTATTAGGATGTCTTAGGTATTGTCCCAGAGTCCATGTCAGTTAGTAGAGGCTTCATAGATAGTTAGACAGTATTAGTTCATCAACCTTATTCATTTAGGTTATTATTTTCTAGACTTGAGTTGTTGCTTTGGTAAGTGAATGTTTCCTTAAATATTCTGAGTTAGTTATTTGTTGTTAAACCTTTTCTTTTAAAGTTCTCTTATTGTTGAGTAAATCTTCTTCTAAGAGTTGAGTTATGTCAAGGGTTCGCTTGGGGCCAACAATGGTTCTCAATGCCGGCCACACCTTGAGTGTAGGATCGGGACGTAACGTTTCTATTCTCTTATGATGGTGTAGTTAATCCTACATGTGGTTTAAGCTAAGGGAAATGACAGTTTAAGGTCATTGAAGCTTACCAAAATAATTTAGCACAAGAAAACCTTGCCAAAATCGCCACCAGGGATTTCGCAAGCTCAAAAATTAAATATTGGGGCATAAACCCCAAAAATGGCATGTCAAAACCCTCCCAAGTATGGCAAAATCAACCAAGGTTTAATTTTTCTAAAATTTTAGCACTCTCTTAAGCAACAGGTCCCTTGCTTAAGCCGAGGTCTCTTAAGCGATGGGACCTTTGCAAAAGTGAGGCATGCACCAACAATTACAATCAATGCTCCAAACTCGATGGAACCATCAAACTAAACTAACTTAACACCTAGAATGGATAAAATAAGCTCGGGGACCTATCAAAAATAAAGACATAACCTAGACCTAAAATTACCCTCTGAATTCAACAAAACTCACAAAAATTCTGATCCGAGCATTGGAACCCCAAATTTTGACCAAAGTAAACCCAAAGTTTAAATTTTCACAAATTAACAACTTGAAACCTCAAATTCTCAAAAAGACTAAAATATGAAACAAAAATTCTCACAACTCATATTTTACATTTTCGAAATTGATGGAATCAACAAAATTTCACTCCGAGACTTGAAACTCTAAAAGACTCCAAAACCACTTTCAAGCATCTTAGCCTTTCAACAGCACAAAATTACCAATTTATAAAATTTTAACTAAAATAATTCAACTTTCAAAACTCAATCATAGAAGACTCTAGGTCTATATTGGGAGGGAAAATGGTAACTTTTATGAAAAACAAAAATGATCAACCGAATCATTGTAGTTATATAAAAATGTTGAGGTCGTATTTGCAATGTAAATAGCATAATTGCATATGTGATAGAATCACAAATGTAAATGTTCAAACAACAAGTCTATATATTACCTACTTCTTATAAATTTCTGCCGTACAAATATTTGTGACAGTTATCATCTAATATATGTTGGGCCCAAGCATGCACAAACTGTAGGACCCCAAATATTTTTGAGCTAAGACTCGAACCATTCTTCGTGTGTGAATAAGATTTTACCAAGACATTTAAATTTTCATTAGGTGTTACGGTCAGTAGATGTATCACCTTGAGTTCCAAAAAGAAGTGAAGACAAATTCATTCAAGTCATCCATAAATTTTTTTAAAATTTGGTCAACTTCAAAAAACCATAACTTTTATAACATAAAGACTTAGGTAGCCCATAAGGTATAAAATTAAATATCTTTGAATTCTCTTTCCAATGTCAGTGTGTTTGCTAAAATCCAAATCTGTATGAGCGAGATAAACTCGTTTGAGTGATACCTTTGTAGTTGTGGCTTTTCCATCCAAACTAAAGAGGTGTATTTTGGTCTTTTACTCACACCCACTTAGTCTAAGCAAGAATTAACCCCAACTAAGGGTCTAAACTGATTTAGAGGGAATATTTAAAAGGAGAAAAAATTCAAGGTTCCAAGCGTTCATCCAAGATTTTCCAAAAACCTAGTTCTTTGAGTTATGTGAGTTCTCATAGTGTTGGGTATCATTCCACATGCCAATCATGTGATTTTTATCCATAGTTTCATTGTTGATGTTGAATGATTTGAGCTTTTAAGGAGTTTGTTGAGGCTTTGTTCTTCATTCCTTATTAATGCAGTTTGTTTCGTTCTTGTGTTGAGGGTTTCGAGTTTGAAGGTTGTTCTTGAGAAAATTTGAGTACATTTTTGTTTAATTATGTTGGTTTTACGAATCTAATGAAGTTTGAAAGAAATCAATCGATTCTAGGTGAATTAGAATAAAATTGAGAAGGAAAATTCATCGGCCTGTTCTTAAAAAAAGTTGGGGCAGGGTGCCCTTGTAGAGCTTCCAATGCCCCCAAAAATCACCCTAATGAAACTGAGATTGGCGCGGAAATTAATATCATTGATGCTCACTCAACTATAAAATCTTTATACCGAAAGTCATTTAACTTTGATTTTCAACTCAAAAGTCATTCAACTATGGAAGAAGTCACTCAACCTATTTAATTGTTCCTTTCACTAAAATTTGGTGACATGTAATTTTTATTTCTAACTAAAATTTTAAGAAAATAAACAAATATCTGTTTAAACCATTCAATGACCCGATCAACTTGACAGGACCCGCTAAAGTTATAATTCTGATCCTCTTAATTTTCCTTTATTTTCCAAAATTATTTTCACTTTCTCCGATTCTTCTCCTTTAACTTTTTTTTCAAAAATTATCTACTTCAACCTCTTCTTCCTTCTTTAGGTTAGGAATATCTCAATTTCATATCTTACTAAATCATTCTCTCTTGTCTTTGAATTCTTTTTATTTTTTTTTGTTATTGTTCATTAGCATATTTTAAATGAGATTCGCCATGAAGGGAAGGGTTAAAAACTAAAGAACCAATTTTGAGAAAAGCCTCTCAAGAATTCTCCATGCATTCTCTCTTTAAATAAAAACTCCCCTATGGATTCTCTCTTAATAAACTCTCCCTGTACAACCCTGCAACCTTCTTATAATATTTTAATCACAATCAGGTTCTATTTAACTGAGATACTAAAAAAGGAAGAAAAGGCTTGAATTGAAAAAAAATATCTTAAGAAAAAAAAGAAATAGAACGTGGAGGAGAAAAAATGGCAGACCAAGAGAATAATTTTGGAGAATAAGAGTAAAATATAAGTGTTAATATTATATTTTTAGCGGGTTTGGTCAAGTGGAGTGGGTCATTAAATGGATATATGTTAACTTTTTAAAATTTAAGTTAGAAATAAAAATTCCATGTCACTAAATTTTAACGAAAAACTAATTAAATAGGTTGAGTGACTTTCTATGCAAAGATATAATCGGTAAGTGAATTTTGAGTTGAAAATAAAAGTTAAATGACTTTTTATGAAAAAATTGATAGTTGAATGACCATCAAATATATTAAATCATTGGCGTAGAGCGCGTTGCTACGCCAGGGACATTACGTCACTTCCACCTCAGTTCTTCGTTTTATATTCGTTCTTCCAAAATGTATCTTCACTCTCTTCTTGATTTTAACTATCCAAACTAAACATAACCATTTAGAAACCCCATATATCTGAATCATGATTCTTGAATTCGTAATTAGAATTCAAGGTAGGGTAAGAGTAAACTCTAAGAAGTCTTTTATAAATATTTATAACTTGTTTCAAGATATGAGTAAATGAGTATGAGAATGAGAACTGTTATATTTATGAGTTTATATTGAAATTGAGATCTTTGATTTGAGTCATTCATTCTCATAATTCCACCTGAACTCCATAACTTGAGTATCCTTGAGAGGAGTAATATCGTGGAGTTGAAAGCATGAATTCGAGTTCATGAGTCCTTGAGTTCTTGAGTCTTGAGTTTTGAGTACTAATCATCTATGTTGCTATTAAGGTTCCTGAGTTGAGTTGCTCATGTCCATAGTTCCACATAAACCCTATGATTTGAGTTATAAATTTTGAGAAATTTTTTAAAACCAACACTTGAGTTCTTAAACTATATATTGAGAAAGTAAACATTTAGTTTTAAGAAAAGAGTTTCTAAAACATGATTAGTATGACAATCGAGTATGTCATCAATGCATGAGAAGTATGGTATTTGGATATGCCATCAACATTTATGTAGTATGACTTCCCGGACATCAACGATCATGTTAAAAATATGATTTTGATATATTTTTTTGAGAAAAGTTTTTAAGAATGAATTGAGTAAGAGTACAAGAGGACTATGTATTTATATAGGTATCAACTTTTACATTGATAAAAGAGAAACTGATATATGTAAATGAGTTATGAGTTCAAAATTTATTTCAGGAGAAGTTACCTCTTTCAAGAGGAAAGTTAGAGAAATTATCTCAAACCATAGGAAGAGTTATATTATTTAACATATGAGCATGAGTATGTATTATTGGGAGTAGTATTAAGCACAAATATGGGGACGAGTTCAGATAATTCAAAGTCCTCATAAACCATGTATGCCAACATAGATAAAGGTCATACTTTTTATATGATTCCTTATTGATTTTAAAGCATAGCTTAGTGGATCCACTAAGTTTAGGATGTTTTATACTCCGGCAAGGAGTAAGATATTCTAGTAATGTGGGCGAGACGTTGTATCATCACGTAGCTCATAGTGATGATTTTTTTTTAGAGAATCTAATGAATAAGAGTTATTTTTGTATGCCTACATACAATTGAGTTATTATTATAATTTTACATACAAATGAGTTATTATCTATTGTTTAAAAGTTTTCCATCTATTCCAACTTTTATTGTTGTTTTATCTTTCAACTAAGTTTAGTATTACTAAGTTGAATATCTTGAGTTGAGTATATTTAAGTTGAGTATCTTGAGTTGAGTTAAGTATTCTTGAGTTATATTAATTAGAGACGAGGTGAACCCTTACCTTTACCCCAGATTAGTTCTCATGTCAATTGAGTTGGGTATTCACCCTCATGTCAACTCATTAAAGTCAGACTATTAGATAGTAGTAATCCTTAACTAAATATCTGTTGTTTAATCATTTTTTCTCATTCATTACCCCTTCATAAGAAAAGTAGGAATGAGGCGAGTTCTAATGTTAGCCTACGTTAATATACTTTTAAATGAAAGAATTAACAATTAATGCATGAACACTATTCAAGAATTACTTAGTTATTATTCATACATTGTTAATTGCTCAAGGTTCTCATAGCCTAGTTATGGGTTTATCTACTCATGCTTGAGAATTCACAATTCATGTTAGGGTTACTAAAACAAATCATTGAACTTACAATTAAAATAGATTAAAAAAACAAAATCTTGAATTGAAATTTAAAGTGCAAATTGCATAAACTAGCTTCCAGATTTAAATTGCTAAAAGTTTGCGAAATTCTTCCAAAAGACAAAAAAAAAGTATCCAATAGGTTCTCACTCCCAAAAAAAACTAATATTTAATATTTTTAAAATTCTAAACCAACTAGAAAAAGTGATTAAGGAAAATTTATTCGGGATGCGGTTTTGATAAACGACAGACCTACGGACCATGGGATGACCTACGATCCGTGGTTTCCTCCATGATTCAAGTACTGGAACTCAAACTTTATCATAAAAACTATTGTTCTGCATGATGGCTGTCATTCACTATACTGGGCATCATTTGCCTCCATAGTTCCACACTTGGTCAGACTTCATTGAACTCACACCTACGGCCTGTCACTAGACCAACAATTCATGGTAGGCGTCATCGGTTGCTTTTGTTGCCATTCAGTACCTTTTGTCTCAACCACTTTTGAAACTATTTTCTGCAAAATTAGATAAAATACTATCACATATAATAATAAATATCCCCAGACTCACACAAACTCCAATTGAAATGCACAAAAAATATCGTAAACTCATGGCATATCATATCTTAAGGGATCAATCATATTGATATAGGTTAGGAAATCAAAGTAGTACTTTACAATGATATTGTTGTATTATGACCGATAGAGGAGTGAAATGAAGATAGAGTAGTGAGAGATACACCCAAGATTGTATGTGGCCAGACGAGGTCCAATTAAGGCTATAATTTTTCATGTGTGCCTAAATAGTACGATTGAGCTACCAATATGTGATATATTGGTACAGTTTTCCTTTCATTAATAGTTAAACGAAACGGACTTATAAGCCAATGAGAAGAGTTTTATAGAAGCATATTAGAAGGAGATCTTAAAATAGTTGTAGTACCTTCATAAGGAGACTATAGTAGCCATGAGATAAGTTTTTTGAGTATTAGAGTAATGTGAATGTAGCTTAGTTTGGAGACGATGGAATAGATATATAATTTTAAAGTGGCCGATTTATACCTAAGGGGAGATGATAAGATAAGAAACCAAATCAAGTGTTGACAATCAAATAGTAATGTGTTCAAGAAGAGTTAATGTGACATATCAACTCATTCATCCTCTAGTGTATTCCTAAAAGTCCAATCAATACAAAACCTTGTTGATGTTTCTAATATCTTGATTGTGTTCATGACATATACTCATACACTTTAGAGAGATTAACATATATACTCAATTCCCATAATAAGGGGCAAGAAATATAGCTCATGCCCAAAAGATTTTCAATGATTCTTTAGTAGTTGAGTGATGCTAGAAGGAGAAGGTTCATGTTCTTATCACGATAGTGATGGTGTGATAATTCCATCTAAGGTTATAAATATTGAGGAAGAAGAGGATGAGGTTTTACTATGAGTAACAGTTAAATGAAAGACCTTAATGGATTCTGAGTAGTAATGCGGGAAACTCTAGTTGGTATGGTGGAGATGATGAGAGAATGAGAACTTCTTCAGAAGTTGGTTAGTCAGATTCTATGGAGTTATTAGAGTACTACGCTAGAATTTGGTTTTGTTAAACATTAGGTTGTTCTTGATACGAGCCCAATGATTGAATGTGGTGTTTAAGGAGTAAAGTTATGAGGTGACATTTCCAAAAAACTAAAGAAATACATAGATAGGTTTCTAAAATTCATGTGATAAACTCAGTAATAACATTAGAATCTGATTTGGAACATAAACATAAGTGTTCATGATGATCTGTTGTGATTCTAGAAACCCTAGGTCTAATAATGATAATAGAATCAAGAATCTGACTAAATTCAAGGGAGCCAATGGGTGAAACAAACCCACTAGTGAAATCCCACATAACTGATGACGAATTTTACAGAGAAATCTTTAGATTTTAGGGCTTGAACTGATGGAACCTTGTTGCATTCTTGAACTAGGGTTCTTAACCATTTTCTCCTCTCTTGCTTCTAATTTTCTATGTCTTAAGTAATGATTTGAATTTAAGTTATAATTATGTTTCTAGGCTTAAACTGACGAAAACCTCATGATTTAGAATCTAAACAACATATCTTAGGGGCCAAATGAACAAGGAAACCACCAAAAAGAACCTGACTTAAAAATTGTCAAAATCACTGACGGAGTTGACTAACGAACCGTAAGTCGAGTAACTGTCAGTACAGGTCGACTTTAATTTACAAATGAGAACTTAAATTTGACTGGCCCATCGATGGATTTAAATAACATTTTGTACTGGTTGATCGTCATTCACGACTGAGGATTTAAAGTCAGTTGGTCCATCGACGAAGCTAACTGACGAACCGTTAGTCAACTGACAGTCTATGCTAGTCGACCATCATTCACGACTAAGGACAAAAAGTTTGTTGTCCAATTGAAAGAGTTGACGGACGGACCGTAAGTCGACAGATGGTCCGTAGTTGGCTTCCATCGATGGCACCTCAAACTTCTGAAAATCTGCATTTTTGATCTATTTTGGATATGGGGTGTTACATAATATCCCACTTGGGACCATTCGTCCTCCAATGAAGACTAAAATAGCTTAGTATGGAGGGAAGGAGCTGCAATCCCTACTACTAAGCTCTAAGAACTCAATTTTTGACTAAACAAAGTTTCAAGAACATGCAAATGTGCTAAAAATGCAACTACAAACTGAAGGAACATGATTCTAAGACTAAATTCACGCATGAATGACTGAAAATATGAAGAGGAACTATTACCTCAAGCTTGGATGAAATCGCAAGGAAAGAGGTGAGCATACTTGGACTTCATGGCTGCTTCTGCTTCTCAAGTAGCTCCCTCTATGGACTAACTCCTCAACAAAATCTTGCCTGAAGCGACTTCTTTGTTTATCAACCTTCTAACCTAATGCTCAAGAATCTCAACTAGTACATCCTCATAAGAAATATTATCTTTCAAAGGCACACTCTTTAATGGCACTACGGAGGCTGGATTACCCACACTTCTTCAAAAGCAGATGGAAGACCAGATGTATTGCTACTTAATCTACTAGAAACACTAACTCATATGCCACTTTGCCAACCCTTTTCAAGATCTTGTAAAGGCCTACATATTGAGGATTGAGATTCCATTTCTCGCCAAATCTCATCACCCCCTTCATAGGTGACACTTTCAAGAAAACCCAATCACAACATAGAACTTTTGTTCCCTTCTCCTTACATTTACATAAAACTTCTGACCACTCTGGGTTGTCTTAAGTCTATCTCTAATGAGTTTCACTTTCTCCATATCATAATGGACTGAATCTGGTCCTACGAAGGCTGATTCATCTACTTTAAACCAATCAACTGAAGATCTACATCTATGACCATACAGTGCCTCATAAGGGGCCATCTGAATATTGGAATGACAGCTAGAAAAAGTGCAAATACCACTTCTGCAGATTGGTAGTTGCACTCAAGATCAGGGGCCATTTGAATATTGAAGTGAACACATTTGCGTGAATACCATACAAGTAGTGCCTCCTGATCTTGAGTGCAAATACCACTTCTACATGTTCAAGTCATGAGTCGGTTAGTTCTTCTCATGCACTGTAAGTTGTCTAGAAGCATAAGTTATAACTTTGTCTCACTGCATCAACACATAACCTATGCCAACTGTGGATGCATCAAAATTTATAACATAGCCGTCTGAACACTCTGGTAGAGTAAAAACAAGAGTTCTAGTCAACCTAGTTTTCAATTCTATAAAGATTTTCTCACAACTATCTGAGCATCGAAACTTGACCATCTTCTGAGTCGACCTAGTCAATGGTGAGCCTATGCATAAAATTCCTTCCATTAATTTTCTATAATAATTCAATAGACCCTAGAAACTTCTTATATTTGTAATACATGTAGGCCTGGTCCATTGTTTTGCTATTTCTATCTTCTGGGAATCTACTTGAGTTCCTTCGCTAGACACAATATTCCTAAGGAAGGTAGTTGATTGAAACCAAAATTTACACTTGCTAAATTTTGCAAATAATTGGCGATCTTTTAGATTTTGCATAACTCTTAAATAACTCGCATGCTCTTCTTCATTCCTAGAGTAATGAGGATATCATCAATAAAGATGAAAATGAACAAGTCCAAGTATGGATTGACCACTCGTTTGTTCAGGTCCATGAAAGTTGCCGGAGCATTGGTAAGTACAAATGACATAACTACAAATTCATAATAACCATACCAAATTGTGAAGGGTCTCTTTGGAATGTTAGTATCTCTGGCTCTGAGTTGATGATACCCTGATCTGAGGTTTGTCTTGGAGAAATGACTAAAACTATGAAGTTGGTTGAACAAGTCATTATCTTGTGGATGGGATACTTATTCTTTATTATGATTTTGTTCAACTGCATATAGTAAATGCACATTCTGAGAGAACCATCATTATTCTTTGCCAAAAACTCTAATGCACCCCATGGAAAAATACTAGGTCTGATGAAGCCCTTATCTAGAAGGTCTTTCAACTGTTCTTTTAGTTCCTTTAGCTCTACTGGAGCCATTCTATAAGGAGAAATACAAAAAAGTTGGGTATTTGTAAGGAGATCAATTCCAAAGTCAATTTTCCTTTCGAGAGAAACTCCGAGAAGATTTTCTGTAAACACTTAATGAAACTCAGGACTAATGAAACTGACTCAAGATTTTTCGGAGCAAAAATTCTTAACCCGTACTAGATGATAAAGATAAACCTTATAGATCATATTTCTATACTTGAGGTAAGAAATGAATCGACCCCTAGGCGCTAAGATACAACTATTCAATTCTATGATTGGTTGGTCTAGAAACTGAAAAAACAAATAATGCTAGTCCTACAATCGACTGAGGCATAACAGGATTGTAACTTATCCATGCCTAGAATGACATCAAAGTCTATCATTTCTAAGATTTACTGAGGTGACTTTCTGGGAGACTGTGACATGGCAATTTTTGTATACATGTCTCGCTATAACTGGGTCACCAACAGGAGTATAGACTGATAAATTTTTTGAAAGAGTTTATGGACTGACATCAAACTTGACTACTATAAAGAGAGCTACAGAGGTAAGAGTAGCTCCTAGATCTTTCCATTGAGTGTACTGCGAGCCACATCCTCAAGCTGGTAGGATGCAAACTCAACCCTACCATTACCAATCACTTGTGTAACGATCGGGGAGCACCCCCCAAAAGTTACACGGTTTACTTGACCTCTCAGAGGTATTGTACAATCCTCTTAGCTTTGATTTATTACAAAGGTATGAGAAGTAGTGTGGAATTAAAAATTTTCACAACATAACTAATAAGAAGAACTTTCATAAAATGTAAGGAACGAAGTCTCATAATCAAAAGACAACTTAGACATATCTTAAAATCATAGGGTCACGACCCTTTACGTTGAAAGAGACATACTAAGTCTTATACAATGTCTTAAAGGAAAGAAACTAAAAGAAACATAATTCATGTCCTTGAACATATGAGGACATACCAATCTTGAAAGAAATCTACTTCACAAGCTTCACTTTCTAGGAACCTTCACTTGCTTTCCACCTATGCTTTTAGAAATATAGATGAATATGGAGTAAGTACAAACATTGTACTAAGAATCGCAATATGCCAAAACATGATCAAAGAGGACATTTTTGTTGAGACATACTTTTCATGCTATTTTGATAAAACCTCATGAATCGAGTGTACAAGACATCATATAAGTCATCGTTAACTTACAAGGTATTACTTTCATAATTCTCAACATTTAGTCACATCCATCAAGTAACACATTAATCATTTATACTTTCCTATCCAAAGTTATCCTAAGACTCACCTAGGTAAGACATGAAGAGACCGCTCATACAACATCTTCAATACACACCTAAGTGATCCTTAAGACTACCAAAGATAAGCATACATCATTCCAACTCAACAAGTAAACATACTCAAGATACTAGAGGAACCATACATGCATTTACGAACTTCACATAAGGACAATCCTCTAAGACAACCCCCAAGTTTCACTAGTGCAATGTGAAAGTAGCATCCTATACTACTATTCCCACCTTAGTGCTCCTCGGGAATCACCCAAGACTAGGAACATCACATCCAATCAGTTATATAGCCTTCATCAAAATTATACATAAGATCAACATGCTTCATTAACACTTGAAGTCAACTTACTTCATTGACATCATATAGTAACCCCTTCATACATTTTCATACAAGGACACATCAAGACTCCCTCCAAATGTCTACTTGTGCAATGGATAGATGGCATCCCATTCCACCACCTACACTAAGTAGTACACCCTTAGGAAGACCTCGTTCATTGCATTTATTTGTGGGGCTAGCTTTATCCGACACACCATGAGAGCTTGACATGGAATCCTAGTATTAACCCCTACCGGATAAGGGATTCCCACTTGCTTAAGGTAAGGTCAGTCTTTTAGACTTTACATGGATATCCAATAGCTAGACCTATGTGGGCTCATAGTTAAGGGAAAAGTAGATTGTTTCTAAGTACTACATCTCAACTAACGAAGAGCACTTATTTTAAGAGGTGCATTGGATACAACATCTCTACTCACAAATAGTATCCACCACCACCCCTCTTAAAATCCTCTCGGTTCTAAGCATATCCCCCCCCCCCACGGAGTCTTAGACATTCATTACATTCATTAGCTATAGGTTAAGAGATTTCTATTGAGTACTAAATCTCAACTCATGAAGAGTACCTATCTCTAGAGGTTACTTTTGAATACTACATCTTAACTAAAAAAGAGTATCCAACCTCCAACCTATCATTCATTCATAGGAAAGCTCTTGGGAATAGTGAGATTGCTACTAAACACTTCATGTCAACTCACGAAGAGTATCCACCCCAAAATCCCCATTTTTCATTCATTAGAGTTCTTAGGAATATTAGGGTTGATGTTAGACACTATATCTCTACTCACGAATAGTATATACCCCCAAAGACCCCCATTCATTCTTTAACTTCATTCATTCATTATTTGTGTATGTATGAGTGTATGTGAGAACACCTTTCACATAAATATCATCATTCATAACATTAACTTCTCAACATGATTATACTACATTCATCATAATTCACACAATATCATGCTTTACATTCACATTATACTTCAATTAGACGTAGTATTTTCAAGACACACATTCTCAAATTTATAAGACATTTCAAGCATATACATCATAACATCACTTACTTCACAATCAATGCCTTCAAGGCCATAATCACAATTCACGTATATATTCACTTACTCTAGTAAACACCGTCACCATACGTGGACCATACCACTCAATATCAATCCAACAAAAACTAGTCAATATAGATCAACTTACCCTTCGTCCAAGTCTTGACCACCTTTTCTCTTCTCCGATAAATCATCATAATAAGGCATAAATGGCAGCAGATAATCACAATACAACATAAGAAAAACACAATTCTGACATTGTTTAATCATATTCATCACACCTAATTCATAAGTCAAAATTTGAGAATTTGCATAATCATGGGTCCATGGAGTTTTTTATCATAAAACCATCACTTTATATTAAAAACATTATAATTCATTCATTAAAATCTTTTCATGCAAGAACTCTTTCTTAAAATTAAAAATAGAAGAATTTAGGAATTTGAAACCATTTGTGGAAAGCCTTTGGATTGTCTCTTTGAATGAAATAATCCAGGATGAACTACCATACCTTATTTGATAGAAATCCCACGGACTCAGGGTTGAAACTTGAAGAATTTCGACCTTCTTCCTTGAAGCTTCAAACCTTCATCAATGGAGGTTTTTGGAGAAAGAGTTTTGGAGAGATTTTGTTTTACACTTAAGGATTTTGTTTTGATTGGTGAATTGGTGTTTAAAATGACTAAATAACCTTCCATAAAGAATCCTTAAAGTACCCAAAATACCCCTACACTAATAGTTCCCTTTAACCAAGTCTAATTCGACTTAAAAACGACGCGACCTAATCATGGACATGGCCGCACATCGCGAGGACACCTCCACATCATGGTTCTGGAATTAATTTCTAGACATAATGATTTTTGAAAATCCCACGTTGCAAGGAGAAATTTTTGCCTTTTAAGTGACAGTTGCGTGACGCGCAGGCAGTGCCAAAAACAGGTTGTTTTGGCAGCCTTCTTGCCACACTTTAGGTCCTCCTCAAGAACCCTTTGGTTGGTCCTTTGGGAGTCATTCCCGCACATTTTGACCCTAGGTATGTCTATATAGGTTCTAGGGTCATCCCCACTAAATTTAGACTCCAAACAACACCTAAAAACATGCACAACAAACAATGACACACTAGCGTGCACACAAGGCTAGTTTCTGAATGTCTTGGTCATTCTTCGATGTTTGACTTTGAAAATCTTCAAACTGACTTCTAAATCTATTATTTATCATTTTAACACCTTATTACAACATAAAACACATGATAGCCTCTAGTTTGTACTATTTCATTTTGAGGGTCGTTACAACTTGCATCACTCCAAAGATTTTCTTAACCTTATCAATGTAGTTTTGTGGGTCCTCAACAACTTGTGACCCTAAAAACCCAGGTGGATTCATACTAAAAAAGTCTCAAACTCTAGATTTCAGTGATCCATCATTTCTATTTATAGGGACCAGAACCTATTGATTGTTCGTGTTTGTCATTCTCTGAGGCAAAAGCAAAATTGACATTCTGAAAATCTACATTCAAAATTTCCTAATCTGTGACTAGAGGAACTGCATTAGAATTCCATTCATAAACTCTACAATAAGGCATGATCTTAACTGCATAACGATGGACTAAAAAGAAGGTCGTACCAATGCGCAATAAGAATATCAAGAAAGTGAAGTTTTTCTAAAACACTTCATAGCCTCCCTCTCAATAGATGTGGTCCACTTCACGCCCATGAAAGGGACTCTACTTAGTGTGTCTTTTTAGACATACTAGGACACTTAAACCTAATGCTCTAATACCAAGTTTGTCACGCCTCGAGCTACCTCTATGGTGCGGACACGGGACCTAGGAACACAAGTGATCCCACTCTAACACTAATGGCATGATCATGAGCATACTAAAGATAATTAATTGATGCGGAAGCCAAATAATAATTAAAATTAAAAGAAGGGAAATACCCATATATAATGACTAAGATATATGAAAACTAATGAGTTTAATACACAGAAGATATTAGCTCAATACTAAGTTGATACTAACTATGTGTGAAAATAGCCTCTAACTGACTAGAAATGTTAGGACAGGCCCCAGCTAAGTCTAGCAAAACTAAAAATAAAGGACTAAAAATACTAAAAGAAACTCATGAATATTTTCCTCGGAGAATGAGGACTCACCACTGATTATGCTGAGCTTGGAGATCGGGAATCGATCGAAGCATGATCTAGATGTTGAGAACCTAAACCGACATCACGAGAAGATGTAGCTCATGTATGCATCAGTACCTGAAAGGTACTGAACATATAGGATGGAGTAAAGCTGAAATATCATATAACTGAATAAAGCAAATAAGTAATGATATAATCTAAATGTTGAGATAACTGAATGCAGTGACCAATTTATAACATGTTGAAACTGAATACTGAATATAATGATAAATGGTCAATGCAATAGAATTAGAATATATTGTGGGAGACACTAATAACCAATAATAAAATCACATAAGCTAAATGTGAAGTTCGATGATACACTTATATAACGTGGTTTCACGGTATAATTAATACTTTTTCCTTAAGTTTAGTGTGTCCAAAAGTCTTTTTGTGCTAGTTTTTATATGAGTTTCTCTTTATTTTGCAGGAAATCTGTCCAAAGTTGAATGCGGAGATTTTGAGCGAAGAAATGCAGAAGAGACCACCTACGGAGCTGATGACGGTCCGTCGTGCTTGTGATGGTCCGTAGGTGGAAGCGTAGAGAAGCTGCTGAAGGAAGATGGGGAAGTCTGACCAAGTGTGGGGTTACGTAGCTTGTGACGGTCCGTCGTGGCTATGACGGTCCGTCCTGCAGGTTCGTCATAAAGTTCAGAGAAGTGATCTAGTACCCAAATTCCAAGAGTTGAAGTGTTTTGAAACGAAGACCCTCGACGGACCATTGTGCCTATGACGGTCCGTCATACTTGCCGTCGAGGGGAATGAAGAGAGCAGCAGAAGAAATTGCTAAGTATGGGACGACGGAGTCCATGACGGTCCGTCGCGAGGTCCGTCGACCCAGCCGTGTTTTGGCAGATTTCCAGCAATTAGAATCCTTGTTTAATTAGGTTTTTATTTTTTATAAATAGTTCGAAAAACCTCATTTCTTAGGTTAGACTCCGTATTGTTAGACTCCGTATTGTTAGACTCCGTATTGTTAGGCTCCATATTATTAGACTTTTGGATTGTTGGATTATTGGAACTTTTGATTGTTGATTAGTGTTAGATTTTGAGATTCTTACAAGTGATTTTTGGTGATAAATCAAGCAAACTTTCGGACTTTATTCTTTCTCATTGAAGTAAATACATGAATTTTTATTTAATATATTTGAATATTGTGTTTATGGCTATGAGTAACTAAACTCCATAACTAGGGTTGTGGGAACCATAGGCAAATAATGAGATAAACCCTAATTAAAAGAACAATTCTAGAATAGTGTCTTGCATGTATTAATAATTCTTTCGTTTATAAATCTTTTTAACGGATGGCCAACGTTAGAACTCGCCTTAATGCTACTTGCCGGACCAAGGAAGTAGATAATAGGAAAAGAATTATTAACATAGATTTAGTGTATACTATCTAATAGGCTAGTATTGATTGGTACGAGGCAATAACTTAGTCAAATATCAAATACGATGTTTAATATGAGGTAAGGATAAGGGTTAGGATAGCAACACACGTAGCCGAACCCTAGGTGCGGAGTGAGATTTTCTAGATGCCGGACCAATGATTTAGAAATACATAACTTATCACTTTGCATGCAAGATGCTAGGAAAGAATTGTTATAGTTAGAATTATCAAGTTATGAACCTGTGGGGAACACGTAAACTCTAGTTACTTTGATTAATTGATTAAAACCCAACATTAAAAGCTGTTAAGTGTCTCTTTCAAGTTTGTTGTTTATTTTCACTTATTTAGAGATAGAACCCCCCCCCCCCCCCTTTTATATTTTTACTTTCCATGGAAGTTATTGACCAAACGATAGTAATAATAGGTTGAAGCTATGTCTAGACTATTTTCCTTGTGGGAACAATCCCAACCTCACTAGTTGGGTTATTTACTTGACACGACCGCTTTACTTCTTATTTGAGAAGTAAGTTTGAGCGTATCAAATTTTGGCGCCGTTGCCGGGGATTTTAGCTTTTAGATTAACTTGAACTTATTACTATAGTTTAGTTGATATTTTCTTGATTTTACTTTGTTTTATTGTTTTTGATTTCTTTTCAGAACTATCCTCCTTGTATGCCAAATACACGGAGAGGAAGAGAACCCTTGTTTCCCTACGATCACGAGTTAGAGCGTACACTACGCAATATGAATCGAAACTTGGGAATAAATGACGAGGATCCAAACCAGAACATCCCAGATCCAGTGGATGTTCATGGTCAGATGTTACCCGACGCTCCGGGTGAACATCAACAGAGGGGACAAAATCCCGTTCCACGGCCTCAAGCATACTACAGAGGGTATGATAAAAAAGCAGACTCGGATAGGCCACTTGTCTTGCCCCCTCTACCCACAGGCCACACTTTTGGTGTAACTAGTAGCCTGATGCAAATGCTCACTGCCAGAGGTTTGTTTTCAGGGCTACCTTCTGAGGATCCACATGCCCATATAGCTAAGGTAAGGGCAGTGCGTAAAAGTTGTGTGGAGAGGCCTGATTTGGATCTAGATGTAATAGGTCTCAGAGTGTTTCCTCTCTCACTGACGGGAGAGGCTACTATGTGGTTCACTGAGCTCCCATACAACTCCATCTTCACTTGGAACCAACTAAAGGATGTCTTCTTAGCACGCTACTATCCGGTCTCCAAGAAATTAAACCACAAAGACAGGGTGAACAACTTTGTGGCACTACCAGGATAGCCAGTTAGTAGTTATTGGGATAGATTCACCTCATTCATGAGAAGTGTTCCAAATCACCGTATAGATGATGAGTCACTGAAGGAATACTTCTATCGGGGACAGGATGATAACAATAAAGCGGTGTTGGGCACTATAGCAGAAGGATCTTATGGAGAATTCCCTTATGCTGAGATTGCTGAAAAATTAGAGAAAATCTCCCAAAATAACAAAGCTTGGAGTACTAGGAAGTCTGATACAGGGAGAAGCACCTTCGCAGTGCAGTCCACTCACAACCCAGCCACATATGAGATTCGTGAAGAAATGGCTCAGATGAGAACTGAGATTGGGTTGGTATTAAAACATGTCACAGGGGGTGCAGAAAAGATAAATGCAGTCAACTACTCGGCTAAACCACCACCTCCTAATGATGAGTGCTATTATGCGGCGGACACTTATGCAGTGAATGAGCAGACGAGGGGTTTCCGACCAAGCGCCCAAGGCTCAAATCAGGATAACTGGCGCCAAGGTCAAGGGAACCCAGGTCGGAACTATGGTAACTACAACCGTGAGGGTCATTATGTACGTGATAGAAACTACAACCACGACAACAACTTTAACAGGAGTAACTATGCTAATAGAAACGACAGGAATGGACCCTATGTCCCTCCTCAAAATCGTGAAGTTAATCCTAGGGATGGTGGAGGTAGTATGGCGCGAGTTGAGGACATGTTGCACAAAATGATGAGGAGGTTCGACACTAGTGATGAACACATTAAAGAGTTGAGGTGTGATATAGCTAGTATTGGGCAAAAAGTTGATACACATGCAATTTCGATTAAACAGATCGAATTGCAAGTGGCCCAATTATCTCATGATGAACACACAAAGAACCGGGCACTCTTCCTAGCAACATGTCCAAAATCCAAAGAATGATGCGCACTGTATGGCAATCACTACTCGGGGTGGTAGGAAAACCATTGACCCACCTATGCCATCTACTGAGGAAAATGTGAGAAAGGATAATGATAATGTGGTAAAGGGTAGTGGTGAAGCAGAGGGAAGTTATGGAAAAGATGCAGAAGTACCTATCAAGGTAATTCTCATGCCTAGGCCACCACCACCCTTCCCTCAGAGATTAGTGAACAAGACCGAGGATGGTAAATACCGGCACTTCATAACAATGTTGAAGCAGCTCTCTATCAATGTCCCTTTGGTAGAAGCTCTAGAACAAATGCCCGGTTATGCCAAATTCATGAAAGATCTGGTCACCAAGAAAAGATCGGTCACTTTTGAGGATGATGATAGATTGCAGCATTGTAGTGCTATTGCTACAAGATCCCTAGTACAAAAGAAAGAAGATCCGGGTGCGTTCACTATCCCTTGTACAATTGGGTCATTACATTTTGCAAAAGCATTATGTGATCTGGGGGCAAGCATAAATTTCATGCCCCTCTCGATTTACAAGAAGTTGGGTTTGGGTGACCCAAAACCCACTGCGATGCGGCTACTGATGGCTGATCGAACAGTGAAAAGGCCTATAGGGATACTCCATGATGTGCTGGTAAAAGTGGAGTCAGTCATATTTTCGGCATATTTTGTTATTCTTGATTGTGAAGTCGATTTTAAAGTGCCTATTATTCTTGGGAGGTCATTCCTTTCTACAGGTAGAGCCTTAGTTGATATGGAAAAGTGGCAGATGAAATTTTGGTTGAAAAATGAAGAAGCTACCTTCAACATTTGTAGGACATGAGGTAGAGTGGTGAGATCCAATCGGTATCTGCCATATCCCACAAAGAAAGGATGAAGAAGGAGAATGAAAAAAAAGTGCACAACAAGAGTTTATGGTTGGGGATTTGGTGCTTTTAAACAATTCTGGGCTGTCTTGTCTTCCGGGCAAGCTCAAGTCCAAATGGACTAGCCCTTACTTGATTACCCAAGTATCCCTCATGGAGAAGTTGAGTTAAAAACCAAGGTGCGGAGTGAAATTTTCTAGATGCCGGACCAAGGATTTAGAAATAAATAACTTATCACTTTGCATGCAAGATACTAGGAAAGAATATGGTTCACTGAGCTCCCGTACAACTCAATTTTCACTTGGAACCAACTAAGGGATGTTTTCTTAGCACGCTACTATCCGGTCTCCAAGAAACTAAACCACAAAGACAGAGTGAACAACTTTGTGGCACTACCAGGAGAGTCAGTTAGTAGTTCTTAGGATAGATTCACCTCGTTCTTGAGAAGTGTCCCAAATCACCATATAGATGATGAGTCACTGAAGAAATACTTCTATCGAGGACAGATGATAATGATAAAGCGGTGTTGGACACTATAGCAGGTGGATCTTATGGGGAGTGTCCTTATGCTGAGATTGCTGAAAAATTTGAGAAAATCTCCCGGAATAATAAAGCTTGGAGTACTAGGAAGTCAGATACCGGGAGAAATATCTTTGCAGTGTAGTCCACTCATAACACAGCCACAGATGAGATTCGTGAAGAAATGGATCAGATGAGAACTGAGCTTGGGTTGGTACTAAAACATATCACTGGGGGTGCAGAAAAGATAAATTTAGTTAATTACTTGCCTAAACCACCACCTCCTAATGATGAATGCTATTATGCGGAGGAATCCTATGCAGTGAATGACCAGACGGGGGGTTTTTGACCGAGCGCCCAAGGCTCAAATCAGGATAATTGGCGCCAAGGTCAATGGAACCAACGTCGGATCTATGGTAACTATAACCGTGAAGGTCATTATGTTTGAGATGGAAACTACAAGCGCGACAACAACTTCAACAAGTGGTAACTAAGGTAACAGAAATGATAGGAATGGGCCCTATGTCCCTCCTTAAAATCGTGAAGTTACTCCTAGGTATGGTGGAGATAGTATGGCGAGTTGAGGATATGTTGCACAAAATGATGAGGAGGTTCGATGCTAGTGATGAGCACATTAAAGAGTTAAGGTGTGATTTAGCAGGTATTGGGCAAAAAGTCGATACACATGCAATATCGATTAAGCAGATCGAGTTGCAAATGGACCAATTATCTGCGACAGTGAACACACGGCAACCGGGCACTCTTCCGAGCAACACTTTCCAAAATCCAAAAAATGATGCGCATTGTATGGCAATCACTACTCGGGGTGGTAAGCAAACCATTGACCCACCTATGCCGTCTAATGAGAAAAAGGTGAGAAAGGATGATGGTAAGGTGGTAAAGGGTAGTGGTAAAGCAGAAGAGAGCACTGGAAAAGATGCAGAAGTCCCTATGAAGGTAATTCCCATGCCTAGACCACCACCACCCTTCCCTCAGAGATTAGTGAAAAAGACCAAGGATGGTAAATATCGGCGTTTTATAACAATATTGAAGCAGCTTTCTATCAATGTCCCTTTGGTAGAAGATCTAGAACAAATGCATGGTTATGCCAAGTTTATGAAAGATCTGGTTACAAAGAAAAGATCGGTCACTTTTGAGGATGATGATAGACTGCAGCATTGTAGTGCTATTGCTACAAGGTCTCTCGTACAAAAGAAAGAAGATCCGGGTGCGTTCACTATTCCTTGTACAGTCGGGTCATTACATTTTGCAAAAGCATTATGTGATCTGGGGGCAAGCATAAATCTCATGTCCCTCTCAATTTACAAGTAGTTGGGTTTGGGGGATCCAAAACCCACTGCGATGCGGCTACTGATGGCCGATCGGACAGTGAAAAGTCCCATAGGAATACTCCATGATGTGCTAGTAAAAGTGGAGCCATTCATCTTTCTAGCTGATTTTGTTATTCTTGATTGTGAGGTCGATTTTGAAGTGCCTATTATTCTTGGGAGGCCATTCCTTGCTATAGGTAGAGCCTTAGTTGATATGGAGATGGGACAGATGACATTTCGTTTGAATAATGAAGAAGCGACCTTCAACATTTGTAGGACCATGAGGCAGAGTGGTGAGCTCCAATCGGTATCTGCCATATCCCACAAAGAAAAGATGAAGAAGGAGACTGAACAGAAAAATGCAAAACAAGAGTTTATGGTTGGGGATTTGGTGCTTGTAGACAGTTCTGGTGTGCCTTGCCTTCTGGGCAAGCTCAAGTCCAAATGGACTGGCCCTTACTTGATTACCCAAGTATTCCCTCATGGGGCAGTTGAGTTAAAAGCCAAGGAGGGAGTGCGGTTTAAGAGGAATAGAGATAGAATAAAACTCTATTTTGGGCATAAAGCATCGGGGAATGAAGCGATAGAGGCATACCATCTTGATGAAGTCTGAGTAATCAAGTGTCCCCAGTCGTGCCGCGACATTAAATCAGGCGCTTGTTGGGAGGCAACCCAACACTTATCGTCTTTTTAGTAATGGTAGCATTTTTCTACTAATGGGTTTTAAATTTGCAGGCACATCACCAGGAAATTCTGCAGAAAATTACTCTGCAGCAGTCACTGACGGACACATCGACGGACCGTTGCGCCTGCGACGGACTGTCGTGTGCCTCCATCGTACCACGTACGTCTTTCTGTCATTATGAAACTAGGTCACACACGACGGAACCAACGAAGGATCGTCACAACTGTGACGGAACCAACGAAGGATCGTCACAACTGTGACGGACCATCGTCGGGGAACCGTCGTGTGATTAATGAGGTACACCCGACCCGACCCGGCTGGACCCTTTTCCAAAATCAGACCGTAAACTCCCCACCCCTTCATATTTCACCCCATTACTTCATTATTTCTCCCATTACTCTCTCTTTTCAACTTCCACATTCTCTCCCTCCGATCATTGCCCCCCTCACAATTCTCCCAAGCCCTAAAGTGTTATCTACTAGTGGAAACTGCTGCTGTGAGTGTCTACCTTGCCACCGAGTACTTTTGCATCTGTATTTTCTCCATTTCTAAGGTATGTGTCTCTAATTTATACTCATTTATCTTGCATTTTTGTTACTAGTTAGTATTTTGTTTATTTTATACGATTCTGCCTGACCTAGGTTACAAATGTTCGAAATTACCATGTTTACCACCCTAGACATAGGTGCTTTTGCATTGCTAGTTTCCTAGGTAGTTGGGTTAGACACACGTAAGTCCAAAACACTACAAGGTTGATGTGGGTTCATCGGGGTTACTTAGGGTACCTTTAGTTCTGTCACTGTCATTCAGAACAAGACCCCGATGACGGATCCTCGTAGCCATGACATACCATCGTAGGGTCCGTTGCACAAGCCCTAGCACCCCTCTCCTACCAGACATATGTGAAGGATCGTCGTCCTCGCGAAGGTCCGTCCTGCACAACCGTCATACTAGACAGAGACCCTGTTTCTAAGGGTCTCTCATTTTTCCCAAGTGTTCCCCAACGGACACATGTGACGGACCGTTGCCTTCACAACGGTCCGCCCTGCACAACCGTTCTGGTTGTCAGAGACCCTATTTCTAAGGGTCTCTCATTTTTTTCCAAGTGTCCTTCAATGGACACATGTGACGGACCGTCGTACCCATGACGGTCCGTCCTGCATGACCGTCATAACGGTTAGAGACCCCTCTCCTAAGGGTCTCCATATTTTTTCCAAGTGTCCTTCAACGGACACATCTGACGGACCGTCGTACCCACGACGGTCCGTCCTGCATGACCGTCATAACGATCAGTGACCCCTTTCCTAAGGGTCTCCATATTTTTTCCCAAGTGTCCTACGACGGACATCTACAACGGACCGTCGTACCTGTGACGGTCCGTCCTTCACACACCGTCATGCTAGTCAGAGACTCTCCTTCAGGGTTCTCTATTTATACAGAGTCCAAGTACAACACGACGGACCTCACGACGGTCCGTCATAGTCACGACGAGCCATCACCAGGCCCGTCGTGTGTCACTGTTTCTATAGCAATTACATATTATTTTCACTATTTTATTTGTATGGTTTCGCTTGTCTTGTTTTCCACTACTCGTACTAATAGGATCCTTTGCAGGTACTATCTACTATGGCACCCAAGCAAGGCCAAACCTACGCACGCGGGTGATCAAAGTCTGTTGCCCCGTCTGCACGCTTGATCATCGGCTCTGATGATGAGCGGGACCCTGAGTATGTGCCCCCAGGCACTTCCACACTTTCCCGTGCTGCACGTGCTCCCAGAGCCACATCCAAGATGGTGGCATCCGGCGTAGTCACTGCCTCCCAGTCTGATGAGGAGTGCACACAAACCGGCACACCCTCTGGGTCACCACAAATGAAAAAGGAGTGTCTGGCTCCTTAGGAGTATCCTGGTCCGAGGAAGCTTCTGGCTCTGCTGAGGTTCCCGCACCCGCCACCGCTGCAGCGTTGGCCTCGTCTGATGAGGCTGACAGTTCAGACTCCACATCTGGCGCACCAGCTCAGGTCCCCACCCCAGCCTCTGATCAGCCCAACCGTTGGTGTGTCGACAGCCAGTTCCAAGTCTACTCCGATGCCAAGTTCCTGACTGATAAAGGAGTGATGACTCGAACACTCACTTTGAAGCGGCGGGTACTTACCGGGAGTCTCCCGACGATGCCCGAGATCCACAACCTCTTCACCAGGCATTGCTTGGAGTGGACAGCACGTCCATTGGGACGATACAGCGAGAAAATGGTCTGAGAGTTCTACGCATCCTACGTAGTGACTCTCTAATCACAGATCGATAGGCGGGCTACTCCCGCTAAACAGGCCCCACTGGAGCAGGTTCGAGTCCAGGGCGTGCAGGTTGTTGACATTTCCCTGCCAGCCATCCGCTGGTTTCTATACGGCGAGAGTGAAGATGCTACTCGGAACCCCATCACTGTCGAGTTTGACTACCGCTGGCAGATAGTAAAGGATGGACAGTTCTTGCGCGAGCCAGCACTGAGAGAGACCACCAAGAGGTGGATGGCCCAGCACCTGTCAGTATATGGAGAGGGTGACGATTGGGTCACTGAGCCGAAGAGGGCCATCAAGAAGGCCAACCTCACATTCATAGCAAAGTTCTTGTGGCTGCTCGTCCCTCACTGCCTTTCCCCCACAGCTGCTGATAACATCGTTACCTGGGATCGAGCAGTGTTGATGGCGGCGATGATAGCCTGATTCGAGGTGGACTTCGCATGGCTTCTCCACGCAGTCATTCACAAGAGGGCATTCAAGGTCACTACTACCTACCCCTTCCCGTGTATGATCTTTGCCCTTTGCAGGTCCGCAGGTGTGCCCATATGGCACGTAGATCAGCTTAAGACCCCACAGGGCACTGTAGACGTCGGCCTCATCAGAGACAAGGCCAATGAGTTGGCTCCACGCAGAGGGCCCCGTCCAGAGTTGCCCCCACTTGCTGATAATCTTGAGGATACGGTAGCCCAGGCCCGCACAGCTACACAGGCGTCCACTGATACTACCCCGGTCGAGTCTATCCCGGGTAGTAGCACGCCTCCAAAGCTCCTCTCGCACACCTCTACCGATCGGGTCCCGCTTGCTAGGGTCCAAAAACTAGAGGCACAAATGGCCACTCTTCTGCATCATATCCAGCCGTGGATGCAGAAGTCGATCACTGAGTCTGAAGAGCATCTAGAGAGGAAAATGCAGCAGTTTACAGAGCGAAAGATTGCTGAGGTTAACCAGCGCCTGGACGCCTTTGAGTTGAGAGTGTTAGCCCGACCTGCCCCTCCGGTGGATGTGTCGACTCTTCAGGCTGCAGTCGACAGTCATCGTGCAGACATCACCACGATTCTAGAGGCGAGGGTGCCGGAGTCTGAGGCCCCTTCAATCGAGCCTGCTGAGGACACCGTGTTGGCGGCCCTGTTTACTACTTCAGAAATTCCACCACCTCCCCCTCGAGAGAGTGCCGAGAGGCGTAGGGGTCGATCATAGGATGAGGCGCGAGCAAGGAAGAAGGAGCGCCGAGAGATGGAGGCTGCGAGGAGAGCCTCACTTGCTGAGGAGGAGGCGCACTGCATCGAGCATCACGCTAGCGGCCGGGAGTCTAGCTCCCGACTGTAGAAGCGATGAGGCACTGCGATGGTGCGGTTGTTGCTGAGGACACCACTGAGGGTGTCCAGATTGCAGAGGACGTGGGTTCCGGGGAACCGGACCCACCAGCTTGCTGATCGACGGCGCTTTGCGCCACAGGTTTGCTTCACCTACCACTCTAATATTTAGATTTTTTTTTATGAATTGGGGACAATTGCATGCTTTTTTGTTGGGGGTGGGTTAAATGGAAAGTGAGTGTTAGGGTGAAGTCTGAGTAGCCCAACTCACTATCCTCTTTTGGGGTTTTCTTGCCTGTGTTCTTTTTTCCCCAAAAGACTGATTATTTTTTATGTTGAACCGGCATGTTTATATCTTTTGTACATAGTTCAACTCTGAAGCATGATGGCTAAAATCATATCCTGATAAAACTGGAAAATGTTGCATGACTAGGCATAGTAACTGATAATTGTGTGGCTCTAAGCATGAAATAGAATTACACCATTGCATTACCCTAAGTCTTCAATTCGAACTAGGTGTCTAATAATCTGGTATAGTGATGAGATGTCAAGTGAGTGTGAGGAAATTTGAATAGTCCACTATTGGTACTGAGCTAGAACTTGCCTGGTTAGTCCTGCTAAAAGTAAGCTGTAACAGACAATTAGGAAAGGATCATAGGCCCTTATTCAAGATAGCCCATTTCTAGCCTAAATAAAAGAAACCAAATGAAAGTTATCCTTCTTTGATCCAAATAATATGATCTTAATTAGACCTTTCTTTTTCACCCCAACTGATCTTTTCTGGGAACAATATGTTGGCCCTTGTCCCTCCTTGGACATGTGCACCTCAGCTTATGCCAAAAGCATAAGTTGAGGGTGGCTAATGCATAAACAACCTTTGTTATGGCCCTGACCCAACTTTGGGTATTGTGTACCTTGACTCATGGCAAAGCCATGAGTTGAGGGTGGTTGTTTTGAGGAATGCTCTGGAAAGTGGGGTTGAAAGAACAAAGAGAGAAAGAACAAAAGTAAAGTGACTCAAGAACTCGTTGAAAGAAAAGTAAAGAAAAAGAGAAATATACAAGAAAAAAAAAGGCAAAGAGTCACTTACACAAATGAAAAAAGAAGGGAAAATAGCAAGGTGAAAGAATAGGAGAAACTGGGCGAGATAAAGTGATAGAAAGTGGAAGGTTTAGCCGATATGTCAAGGAGGGCAAAAAAAAAGTCACTAAAGTATAACTAAATGTACCCTACCTGACTCTGAGCCTATGTTACAAGCTAAGAAAGTCCTATCGTGATCCTAAGGGTTGTATAGCGAACTTAAGGAAGTGAAAATAAGGGCAAGCTTATGGCAATAGGTATGAATGAGTGTGACTTTGTTCTGAGAGCGAGTGTTGAAAAGTAATCTTATACTCAAACTGAAATCATTGTATGAAAAATGAGGATTTTGTTTTGAAGTGAGGACACTAGTTGCAATACCGGAAATGTTAGCACCTCAGTGAGAAATTGAAGAGGATAGGTGTTAGTGCATGGTGAGTCTGTGTCATGTTCTAATCCGACAAAATTCAAGCCTAATAGTGATAGCATGCATAGATTTAATGAGATTAATCGGGATTGATAGCCAAATGATTGCAAAGGATAAAACGTGGACGCTATTGTACAAAGATTGTGTAGTGAGTCATAGTGCGTCGCTTGAGGACAAACAACGAATTTAAGTTGAGGGTGTTGATATACCGTGGTTTCACGGTATAATTAATACTTTTTCCTTAAGTTTAGTGTGTCCGAAAGTCTTTTTGTGCTAGTTTTTATATGAGTTTCTCTTTGTTTTGCAGGAAATCTGTCCAAAGTTGAATGCGGAGATTTTGAGCGAAGAAATGCAGAAGAGACCACCTACGGAGCTGATGACGGTTTGTCGTGCTTGTGACGGTCCGTAGGTGGCAGCGTAGAGAAGCTGTTGAAGGAAGATGGGGAAGTCTGACCAAGTGTGGGGTTACGTAGCTTGTGACGGTCCATCGTGGCTATGACGGTCCGTCCTGCAGGTTCGTCATGAAGTTCAGAGAAGTGATCCCAGTACCCAGATTCCAAGAGTTGAAGTGTTTTGAAACGAAGATTCTCGACGGACTGTTGTGCCTATGACGATCCGTCATACTTGCCGTCGAGGGGAATGAAGAGAGCAGCAGAAGAAATTGCTAAGTATGGGACGACGGATTCCATGACGGTCCGTCGTGACCACGACGGTCCGTCGCGAGGTCCGTCGACACAGCCGCGTTTTGGCAGATTTCCAGCAATTAGAATCCTTGTTTAATTAGGTTTTTATTTTATATAAATAGTTCGAAAAACCTCGTTTTTGAGATTAGACTCCGTATTGTTAGACTCCGTATTGTTAGACTCCGTATTGTTAGGCTCCATATTATTAGACTTTTGGATTGTTGGATTATTGGAACTTTTGATTGTTGATTAGTGTTAGATTTTGAGATTCTTACAAGTGATTTTTGGTGATTAATCAAGCAAACTTTCGGACTTTATTCTTTCTCATTGAAGTAAGTACATGAATTTTTATTTAATATATTTGAATATTGTGTTTATGGCTATGAGTAACTAAACTCCATAACTAGGGTTGTGGGAACCATAGGCAAATAATGAGATAAACCCTAATTAAAAGAACAATTCTAGAACTGTGTCTTGCATGTATTAATAATTCTTTCGTTTAGAAATATTTGTAACTGATGGCCAACGTTAGAACTCGCCTTAATGCTACTTGCCGGACCAAGGAGGTAGATAATAGGCAAAGAATTATTAACATAGATTTAGTGTATAGTATCTAATAGGCTAGTATTGATTGGTACGAGGTAATAACTTAGTCAAATATCGAATATGATGCTTAATATGAGGTAAGGATAAGGGTTAGGATAGCAACACACGTAGCCGGACCAAGGTGCGGAGTGAGATTTTCTAGATGCCGGACCAAGGATTTAGAAATACATAACTTATCACTTTGCATGCAAGATACTAGGAAAAATTGTTATAGTTAGAGTTATCAAGTTATGAACCTGTGGGGAACACATAAACCCTAGTTACTTTGATTAATTGATTAAAACCCAACATTAAAAGCTGGTAAGTGTCTCTTTCAAGTTCGTTGTTTATTTTCACTTATTTAGAGATAGAACCCCCCTTTTTATATTTTTACTTTCCAAGGAAGTTATTGACCAAAAGATAGTAATAATAGGTTGAAGTTAAGTCTAGACTACTTTCCTCGTGGGAACGATCCCAACCTCACTAGTTGGGTTATTTACTTGACACGACCGCTTTACTTCTTATTTGAGAAGTAAGTTTGAGCGTATCAAATTTTCATCGAGAGGACCCAATATACCATGCCAGAGGTATAGAGGCATGTTGGCGTGATCACTAAATTGAAGCACACAAAGTGGACTTACAACCTACTTGGCTAGTAGTTCTAGGACTATTTGGTTAAGTTGAATTCTAGTCCAACTCGTTATTATGATACTCCTAATGAATTAAGTGGTTAACTGATTATGATTGATTTCATATAAATATTGGATAGCTCAAAATGAACATGCAAACTGAGAATGCAACCACTAATCTGATAATGATGCATTCAAATACTGAGGCATGTATATCTGAAATAACTGAAATATCTAACCTAGCATGTGCAATTCAAGAACTAAAGAAATATATAGCTAGGGTTCTGAAATTCATGTGATAAACTCAATAATAACATTATATTCTGATTTGGAACATAAAAGTAAGTAATTCATGATGATATGTTGTTATTGTAGATACCCTAGGTCTATTCATGATAAGGGAATCAAGAATCTGACTGAAATCTAAAAATTCAATGGGTGAAAGGACTTTACTAGTGAAATCCCACATACCTGGTGATGAATTCCATGGACAAATCTTTAGATTTCAGGGCAAGAATTGATCGAACCTTCTTGCGTTCTTGAATTAGGGTACTTGACCTTTTTCTTCTCTCTTGCTTCTAATTTTCTATGTCTTGATTAATGATTTGACTTTAAGTTCTAGTTATGTTTCTAGGCTTAAACTGACTAAAACCTCATAATTTAGCGTTTGAACGACATAGCTTAGGGGACAAACAAATAAGGAAAAGACCCCTGACTTAAAAGTTATCGGAACCAATGACAGATTTGACTGACGGATCTGTACTGGTCGACCTTCGTTCACAACTAAGGAATGAAAGTTGAATGACCCATTGATGGAGTTTACTGACGTACCGTAAGTCGACTGACGGTCCATACTGGTTGATCGTCGTTCACGACTTAGGATTGAAAGTCGGTTGGCCCATCGATGGAGTTGACTGACGGACCCTGAGCCGACTGATGGTCCATACTAGTCAATCTTCATTCATGACTGAGGATTGAAAGTTTGCTTGCCCATCAATGGAGCTAAATGACGGATCGTAAGTCGACTGACTATCCGTAGTTGTCTTTCATCAGTGGCACCTGCAACTTCTAAAAATTTGCATTTTTGTTTTGTTTTGGATACAGGGTGTTACACGACGCACCCTATAAAGCTTTAGGGGCTGGCACCCTACTCCTGTAGTGCGCCCCAAACCAGCCTCAGGAAAATATGGGTTGGCACGATCCAATCAGGTCCCTTTCGCCTCCATTCTTCAATTCATATTTGTATTTCAAAACATATCTTCTCTCTATTCTAGATATTAACTATCCAAACTACATATAACTACTGATAAATCCTATTATCATAATCATGAATATTGATTTCATAATTCAAATTTAATGTAGAGTTAAGAGTAAAGTTTGAGAAAGTCCTTTGAGTCTTTTCGAGAATTATTCTCCAATTATTTATAACTTGTTTCAAGACTTGAATAAATGAGTATGAGTATGAGAAAAGTTGTTTTCATTAGTCTACATTGTAATTCAGATCTTTTAGTTGACTCGTCCATTCACATAATTCCGCATGAACTATATATATTGAGTATCCTTGAGAGGAGTAATATCGTCAAGATCCCTGAGTTAGTCGTTCATGTCTATAATTTCACATGAACCCTATGATTTGAGTTATACATTTTGAAAATCATGTAAAGTCAACACCTGAGTTCTTAAACTGAGTTTTGAGAAAGTAAAGATGAGTTTAGAGAAAAGAATTTCTAAAATATGACTAGTATTAAAATTGAGTATGTCATCAATGCATGAGAAGCATGGTATCTACATATACCATCAGTTTTTATGCAAGATGACTTCCCGAGTCATCAATGATCATATTAAAATATGATTCTTAATATATTTCTTTAGAAAAAGTTTTCAAGTATGAATTGATTAAGAGTATAAGGGGACTACATATTCTAGAGGTGTTAATTTTTACATTAATAAAAGAGAAACTAATATTTGTAAATGAGTTATGAGTTAATAGATATTTCAAGAGCAAATACCTCTTTTAAGAGGGAATTTTGAGCAATTATCTCAAACCAGATGAAGATTTATGTTTTTTGAAAATATGAGTATATGTTATTGGGCGTAGTATTAAACAGTGATATGGAGACGAGTTCGTACAACTCAAAGTCCTCATAAACTATGTATGCCGACATGAGTAAAGGGTCATGATTTTTAGATGATTCCTTATTGTTTTTAAAAATATCTTAGTGGATCCACTTAGTTGAGGATGATTTATACTCCTGCAAATAGGACAGTTCTGACAGCCACATCACGTAGCTCACAGTGATGGTGGTCGGTTAGAGAATCTTTCAGATAAGAGTTATCATTTTATTCATACTTATAATTGAGTTATTATTGTATTTTTACATACAATTGAGTTGTTATCTACCGTTTAAAAGTTTTTCATATATTGCATCTTTTTTATTGTTGCTTTATCCTTCAATTAAATTGAGTATCTTTAAGTTGAGTATTCTTGAGTCATATTGAGTTGAGACGAGGTGAGTGTGTCATTCTTATTATCTCTTCGAGCTTATACTTATGTGCAGACTTCCCCTTACATGCTCGTACATTTCATGTATTGACGTCATTGGGTCTGCATCCTTTTATGATGTAGATAAAGACATTCACGATCAACAACAGGTGTTTCGTTGAGGTCATGCAATGTTCAAGTCAGCTTTGGTAAGCATTCTTATATTCCGAAGGACTTCCCCTTTACCTTGCATTTAGCAGTTTGGAGATGTCGTGGGTTTTGTCCCGATATCCTTTTGTAATAGTAAAGGCTTCATAGATAGACAGAGTTGCAGAGTTTTTCTGTACTTATTTTCTTTTAAGTATTGTTCAGATTTTTTGAAGTTGAGTAATTGAGTTCAATGAATTTAATTCAGTTTTAAGCTTATGTATGTTTGAGTTAGTCTTTTGTTTGTATCTAGCCTGGGTGAAGGTTCGCTTAAAGACCAGCAATGGTTTTCGAGTGTCGGCCATGTCCAGAGTATAAATTCGGATTATGACACGAATAACCACGTCTAGTTGAAGAAGAGAAACAACTACGTCTAGTTGAAGAAGAGAAACAACTAATTTGTTTAAATATTAAAAAAATACCTACTGGCCATCTAATTTACTATCTTATTTTATTTTATCATATTTAAGAATATGATTCAATGTATAAAAAAGTCACAAAATCAATTCAACTGATCCATTTATGCGGTTCTCCAATAAATCATCATTAATTAAAATACGAAAAAGGGCGTAAAATATCCTCAAAGTATTGGAAATGGTATAAAATTACCCTCCATCCACCTATTGGCTCCAAAATACCCTTCCCCCCTCCCCCCTCCCCACCTATTGGGTCCAAAATACCCTTGTCATCGACCTATTGGTTCAAAATTGACCACTTATTTAACGGTTTTATATTTAAACTATTTAAATATTTTTTTAATACGTGACCCTCAACTATTTGTTATAACTTAACTTATTAGTATAGTTTATAAATGGCAAAAGCATTCATTACCCCCCTGAACTTGAAGCTTTTTATTCAATGTACACCTAAACTTTATTTTGTTTCAATTGCCCCCCTGAACTTGCTTATTCATCCTACACGTACACCTTTTCTGTCCACCTGGCATAGAAACTGGAATCAAACTCTAGACGGCGCGTGAGACAACAATTTTTTGCCACATAATAAAGTTACAACGGTAGTATACGTAAAAATCTATTTTTTCTTTAGTATTTGGGTTATTTTAAGATTTTTTCTCTCTCTGTTCTCTACCTATTTATTCTTCTTTATCCCTTCTCCCTTTTCAAATTTCAGATTTTTCTCACTTTTTTTGTTTTAATCCTTATTGCTAAATTCATGAACAATAACAGGAGACTTGTTTGTTTATGTGGGGCTCCTCCAATTCTGAAAATTTCATGGACAAATGACAATCCCGGACGTAGATTTTTCGGTTGTAGACACTATGGGGTATGTATTGTTACTCCTTTTTTGCTTTTTTTTTTGACAAGTTCGTATTATGAAATTTCATTTTTTTAACTTTGATTTTATGAATGCAGTCCTCATTTCGAAATTCTTGTAAGTTTTTCGATTGGTATGATCCTGAATTTTCGACCCAAGCGAATATTGTAATTTTGGGTTTGTTGAAGAAAACCAACAAACAAGAAGAACAGCTCAAGTGCAAATGGATATTGAAACTGATTTTGGGTATTAGTTTGATATGTAATGTGATATTGTTCTTTTATTTAGTGTGTCGTTGAATTTTTTTTTAATGCAATTGTTATTAGTTTGGTTTGGTGTTCCTTGTTCAACAGATCTAGGGTACTCATTTTGTGGATTAGTTTGGTTTGGTGTTCTATTAATGTATGTTTTTGCTATTTTTGCTGATCAATACAATTACATGTAATGGGTACTATGATACCATGAAATAATAACATGAAGGCAACAAACATAACATAACTAGTGCTTTCTTGATCATAAAAAAGAAGCATCATAGTGTTTCATTGTTTCAACCAACAACCACAATAACTTAAGTTAACTAGCAAAACATAAAACAATCACTACTTTAAGGTTAGTTGAATAACCACACAACCACCAACCAACAACCACAATAACTTAAGTTAACTAGCAAAACATAAAACAGTAACTACTTTAAGTTTGTTTGAACAACCACAGATTCATCAACACATAAAACCACATAAAACACTATTTCAAGTTTGGTTGGACACCCACAACCACACAACTAAGAAGTTTTCTTTGAGAGTGATTTTCCTTTGGCTTGTGACCTTGTTTGAATGCCATCAGCTTTTGATCTGGTTTGAATACGACGCATAACACTTTCGACTTGAAGTTCTCTTTGAGTCATGGCCTGTTTGCCTTTCCACTTCAGTCCCTTGGTAGGTTTAAAACCAATATCACCTGTCACATGTGCAGAACTCACCACACCAGTATTAACCCTCCTTCTGCTAGACAATCCTTGCTGCAATATCAACTACATAGTTTTTTTGGGATTCACATTTAGAAGACAAATAATTTTGACAATTTATAAGACACTTACATTAATACACGTATATCCAGTATCAGCAACAAATACACCTTGTCCAAAAACTTTAGGCCTCTTTTGTAACCACTTCCTGCACCTCTTCTTGTACCAGTCTTACTGGTGCTTGTTCTTTCATAATGACCTCTACCCCTCTTTTTTCCAGTGGTGGACTAATATGATTGGAAAAAGAATACAACAAGACATTAAATTTAATAAGTAATCTAACATAATTTATAAAAGCAAATTAATATGAATGTACCTCTTGAGTGGGTGTTGGTGTAGACTTAGGTTTAGGATTTTTTGGACAATTTCTCTTGTTATGATTTGGTCCTTTGCAAAGTGAACATGTCATTAGTGTCCCCATTCTTGGCAACTTTCCATCTTTTCTCACTTCACCAATTTCTCTTCTTCTGTTCTTTGGTGGCCTACCAGGCATTTGTCTTGCCTCAGGTGGTTCAACCATTAGGTTTTTACTTTCAAGCCACATTTCCATGTTTGGGACTGGTTGAATGAAATGAGAATATGTCTTCATATATGTGTCTTTTCTATACCAACTAGATATTGCTTGTGATGCATCCATGTTCAAGTGGTTCATTGCTGCTATACCATGTGCACATGGGATACCTTTTAATTCCCATGATCTGCAACTACATTTTTGTTGACCCAAGTTCACAGTATGCTTGTATACCCCTTCTAACACTTCAAATCCAACATCACCATTCCATTTAATGTTGCACTGCATTGATCTTGTTACATTTGTATTGAATACCATCATTGCCATTGGAGATATTCCATCTGTCCATGTTTCAGCAAATGCTCTTGACTTACTCACTCTACTCATCACCTTAACTCTAATTTCTTCCAACATAGTTACAATGGTCTTGTTCCTAGGTCCCAAGATCCAAGAATTGAAACTCTCTGCCATGTTGTTATCTATGCTATCACACTTTGAAAATGTTTGAATAAAAGCTTTACACCATGTCTCCTTGTTGTATTTGATAAGGGATTCAACAATACCTATTCCCAGCTTGGACAGGGCATTTATATTGTACTTAAATTGTGCCTCAAATGTTGATCTAGCACAAGCCCAAAATTTCTTTCTTCTCTCTAAGCCTCTGAAGTTTTGTGACCAATTTGCTAATATGAGTCTAGCACACATTCTGTGCTCACATTCTGGAAATAGTTCATCTACAGCAGCTATTAGTCCCTGTAGTTGCAAAGCAAAAAAAGCAAGTTAAATTTTAGTCAAATTAAATTAGCAATTACATGAAACATAAACAAAAGAAAGATATACAATTACCTCTTGCATATCACTAATGATAGTTAGCTGGGAACTATTTCCTAGATTAAGATCATCTTTCAGAATGGTCATGAACCATTTCCATGTCAACTTGCTTTCAGTATCAATTACTGCCCATGCTATTGGATACATTTGGTTTTTTGCATCTTTAGCAACAGCTACCAAAAGTTGACCCCTGCAAATTCCCTTTAGAAAACACCCATCTAGCCCTATACATCTTCTGCATCCTTGTTGAAAACCCTTTTTCATAGCATCAAAACAAATATAAAAAGAGTGAAATTGTTTCATCCCATTTCCTGATTTTGAATCTTTAAGCTTCACAACACAAGTGCTACTAGGATTTTTTTGGAGTAACATATCCTTGTAGTCTAGGATTTTGTTAAATTCTGCCACATGATCTCCCATAATTTCCTTTAAAATAATTTTTCTTGTTTTTAAACAAACTGCCTTGCCTACATGAACATTCAACTCTTTCCTCACCAATTCTTGTATCTCCCACCCTTTTATACTAGGTTGAGAAATAATCCTATCTTTCAGATACTTGCATAAGAACTTTGAATTACACAAAATATTATTGGTGGTCCTGGTACATTTGTGCCTTGGATTGTATGTCTTGATAGTAAAGTTCTCACTCCTTCCTTCCTTTCTTGCATACAACAGCCATGGACAACCACTTTTACACTTCACTCTCACTCTAGTACTCTCATTCACATACTTATCTAACTCAACTCCTTTTTTTATAGCATATTTGGTAACAGCCTCTCTAAATTTCTTTACACTTTCAAATATCAAACCACACTGCCATATTACAATATCACAAGAAGAATCATATACCACCCTATTACTCTTCTTTCTCCCCCTTAAACTCCCTCCTTCAAGTTCATCATCAGAAACATGTTCTTCTTCATCACTTTGTAAACTATCACAGTCAGAATTGTCAGAGTATGGCTCATCCTCTGTTAGCTTACCCTTGAAATTCTTTTTCCCTTTTTCAATATCCTCATACCCTTCATCAAATCCAACTTCACCTAAAAAAACCTTTTGGTTTTTCCTTCTTTTTTCTCCTCTTACTTTCTCTAAGTTTTCTCACATCTTCCTTAACAATTCTCAACTCCTCATGCACATCACTACTATAGTCAATAGACTGGTTAGAACAGACAGAATCACTGTCTATGTCTTCCTCTGACTTTTCTTGGGTAATTGGCTCAACTTCTTGTTGAATAGAAGGTTCAGTTCCTTGTTGGATAGTTGGTTCAACATCTTCTTCAGTATCAGTCCAATCTATTGAAGAATAATCATCATCACTTTCTTGTTGGCATTCTTGTTCGACTCTTGCAATCCCATCATTTTCAAGTCTTTCAGTAGCTGGAAAGGAAGAAGAGGAACCTAAACCTAGATCTGATTTTTTTGGTTGTGCAGTTAGAGATTCCCCAGATGAATTAAAAGACTCAACCACTTGACTTAAAGATTGACTAATTTGACCTTCACTGGGACCCACATCATCCAGAATAGTGTTATCACACACATAAATATCTATTGTGTCCCCATCATGCATAAATAATGCCATGCTACAAATGTCCATGTCATTTTTCAATTCCACCAAATCACCCCCTAGAGATGGAGCTGCATATGTTTTTCCTAACTTACTAATCCCAAAAGACTTAGCATAATCTGCAAGTTCAGGAATTGATAAATGATCTTCATCCACATTGTCTACATATTCACCCTACCCCAACATATACTGGACCTACCTCACTCACCAACATACCCCCAAATTTGAACCTTAAATTGAGGTACTTATTAGTCATAGTGTCAACCTATAACCACAATAATAATCAGTATGTTGTACAATGCAAGCAACAAAATCGAAACATATATAATAACACCAAAACATAAGCAACGATTGGTACTTAGGATAGTAGATGTATTACTCAACAACATACAATAGGCATCCCACACAATATACTTAAACTAATTATAAAGGCTGCCAATTATAAAATATCCCACCATTTAACAATACCAGAAACCCTAATACTTAGAACCTTAATTTTACCAAAAAGCCTAAATTTCATGCATGAATAAGGTAAAAAGCTTCATAATAATACATTCATTAGGTGAAAATTCTAGTTGAAAAGTATTAGACCCCTAATCGGAAGCTCAATCGGAAACTATGGCGAAACGTTAAACGAAATAGGCAAAATAGGCAAAATATATATGAAAAAGTAAAGAAAACAAACAACAATACATCAAGATACACGAAATCGAGTGGATAATCACCTACTTGTAGACACAATTTCAGTGAAGATCCAAAGAAAATCGACCAAACACTTCACGAACTGCAACTGGCACAAATCTACCGTTACTTTGTCGATTACACTTGCCAAATCTACTCGTTACTTTGTCGATTACACTTTCGTGAGAGGTTAAGAGAAAATCAAAGAGAGGTTTAGGGAAAATCAAAGAGAGGTTTAGAGAAAATCGACCAAACACTTCACGAACTCTCTAATGGCACAAATCTACTCTTTACTTTGTCGATTACACTTACGTCAGAGGTTTAGGGAATATCAAAGAGAGGTTTAGGGAAGATCAAAGATAGGTTTAGGGAAGATCAAAGAGAGGTTCAGAGAAAATCAAGAAGCTTCTTTCAGAAGTTTACATTTGTAGGTCGGTATTATCTAGGTAACATAATATTTATCTAGGTGGCAAATTATTTATCTAGGTGGTAAATTATTTATCTAGGTGGTAAAATATTTATCTACGTGTCATGCGCGTGTAGACACGATCATATTGAGTGGACGGAAAAGGTGTACGTGTAGGATGAATAAGCAAGTTCAGGGGGGTAATTGAAACAAAATAAAGTTTAGGTGTACATTGAATAAAAAGCTTCAAGTTCAGGGGGGTAATGAATACTTTTGCCTTTATAAATCCGCCCATTACTAATTAAACCCCTCCAAATTAATAAACCGGTCACATTATTAATGCAACAATAGAAAAGTTACTGCCAATTGAGTGTTATTAAAAATTTGAGGCAAAAATATCTATAGAAGTAAATTATCATACATTCAAGTGTCTAAGTAAAAATTATCGATAAACTAAAAAGTTTGACTATGTTCATCTTAATTATTTTTTACGTCTTAATTATGTGATGTTACTTCATAGGTAACTTTTTTGAAAATAATATATTAAAGATTTTAAAACAAATAATTAATATTTATAAAATTATATTTTATAAAAGTGCATAAATTAATTCGGGATGTATTACTTTTTTACTTTAATCATAAATTTTTAATTCAATCTTGAAAGAGAATCCTATTGAATGTCTCCTCCTAAATAAGGGCTCAACCTAAATTTAATTGAGGCTTCGATTCCGACTCGAACAATTTTGGATGTCATTTTCTGGAATCTATAATTTCATTGTGTTTTAGTAGTGTTTATGGCGAGTTTGATATTATAATTAGATTATAAATTGGGTGGGATTTAGTTAGTAATGAGTGGATAGTGGGTTGGTTTATAAATTATATTAATAAATTAAATTATAACAAATAGTTGAACGCCAAGTATTTTAAAAAATATTTAAAAAGTTTAATTTTAAAACAATTAAATAACTGGGTCAATTTTGAACTCAAAGATGGATGACAAGGGTATTTTGGAGTCAATAGGTGGATGAGATGGGCATTTTGGAGACAATAGATGGATGAAGGGTAATTTTATACCATTTTCAATACTTCAGGGATATTTTAGGCCCTTTTCCAATTAAAATATAACTGTTAAGTAAGGTTCATTTTAATTAGGTGAAAAATGATCTATATATATCTTAAATAAATAAAGAGAGTCAAAGAAGATGTCATAATAAATCTAAGTAACACTCCGATGAGTTCTCTCTATTCATTAATCAACTTTGAATTAATAATAATTATAACTCATTGGAGAATTATTGTAAAGGTCAAAAGTTGATTGGTTAATAAATAGAGGGAGGAAGAGGAATTTGTAGAGAAAAACTAGAGAAAATTGTATAAAATAGTAAATTATTTTCAAATTAAATGTTATAATTACGGTTTGATTTAATTGTAATTCCTAACAAATTGTTTTCATTCTCTCCCTCCCGAATTTCTCGCTCGCCACTCCCCTTTCTCGTTGGGAAGTCTTATAATCTCGCTTTTCTCACTTTATACAAACACAAATGTATAAAATGTGTTTGTGTTTGTATCAAGGGAGAAAATTGTATAAATACATATTTTTTCATTCGCATCTCTCCCCTCTCTTAGATCTCGCTCGCCACTCTCACTTTATACAAACACAGATGTATAAATTGTGTTTGTGTTTTTCTAAAGCGAGAGAAAATTGTATATACAAATAAATATAATTTTTTCCTATACACTTATGATTATACAAACACAGATCTTATTCTGCCCAATTTTCTTTTGTCTTTCTCTCTTTTCTCGCTTTATACAAACGTAGATTATACAATTGATTATTTTGTATATGCATACCGAAATAGATTATACAATTGCTTCTTTTGTATATGCATACCAAAATATACATATAAATAGTCATAGCAAATATAAAATTTGCTATGGAGCGCAATTATACAAACTATAATTATAGCATACAAATATGATTTTTATGTTTGTTAATTCCAATATTTACTCAAAACATTAAGGTTTACAAGGTTTTTCTTTTTCTATCCTCTTAAGTGAAAATAAATCTAGATGAATTTTAGATTTTTAAAATTAGTTATAAGCAGAAAAATTAGAAGAAAAACGCAAAATTATGCGGGGGGGGGGGGGGGGGGGGGGAATGGTGGTCGTGAAGTGTTAGATCACCTCTTCTATGTCTAGCTTTGAATTGTTTCTTCACTAAATTTTCTTCCTTCGATATGTTGTAGTATTAGTTTAACTGATTTGCCTTTAGTCACAACTGAATAAATAAAACCTAACAATACTAGTGGATGAGAGCAAGGTGTCATTTAATTAAAAAAAGAGAGAGAAAATAGGTAAATGTCCTCTCATTCTATTGGTCAATTCTCAACTACACACTTATACTTCACGAGATTTGTTTTATGGTGAATTTTTTGCTTCGTGAATGATGAAGTGGCAAAAAAAGTATAAATTACTTTCTCAAAGAGAGTGAGAGACAATATTTCTAGGGAAACTTACATAAATATACTATAATAAAAAAATATTTACCATTTATAGCAATAACATTTTTTTAACTTGACCACTTTTAATTCATTTATAATATAGGTTTAATGCATATTACAAAGAATTATCTATTATTCACGTATAATACAAGTTTTAATAATGGATAATGCATTTATCACACATTTTAATACATTTATAATACAATGTGACAATTTTTTACCCAACAAACATAAGATATTTCAATATATTGCATACATAATTCACTTTTAATACATATTACAGATTTATCACAGTATTGCTATATATGGTAATAAACAAAAAGTATCGCTAAAATCGATAATTATTGATAAAAATGTATTAATTCATGTAATTTTTATAAGTAGTTTTTTTCTTTTTAAGTTTTAGATTTTTTAAAATTGATTTATGTCACCTCTAACTCTTATTTATCTCTCTATTTTACCTTTTCTCTTCTTCGACATTTGGCAGGATTTATGTCGCCGGAAAATAGCATGTACTCACTTTACAATTCAATTACCACTTACCACTAATGCTATTTTCTTCCCACTTTTTGTATTAAAAGAATTCAATTTCATTAAAAATGATGTGGAATCAAATTAAAAATCTAACACTTTTTCATAGCTAAATGTTTATACGATCGAGGAAAGAATACAAAAGAAACCAGGTAGAGGAAACCCAGTTGAGAAAATGAAAGTAACAAAGCATCAAGTTAAAAATTAGCACCTTTTAAAACTGAATTTTTACTATTTCGACCACAAGAAGTAAAAATGCAGAAAACTGAAGAAACCCACAATCAAATCAGATCCGAAAATTGATTATTATATAAACATATCAACGTAAAATTCTTCAATATCAACAACCGAGATGAAATTTTTCATTTGAAAATGTTGTAAGCCAAAAACAATACTGCAGACTTAGAAAATCCTCAAAACTTTCAAGGATTTCACTGATCAAATTTGTGTCTGTCATCCAAACAAACTTCATATCATTCAGTTTTTTCAAACTTTGGCGATATTTTCATCAGAAAGAAACTTATTAAATGATTGAGATTTGGCTAAGTTAATAATTTCTGTCGTAGAAACAAGTTCTGCAGCATTGTTAATTTTTCGATCATTGATAAAATTATTTTCACCTAGATTACGAAACTAAAATTTGTAAATATCCAATAATATGAGAGCCACAAAGTAATTTTGAAAAAGTTTCAAATGCTTCAGATTGGAAGAATTATATACGAAAGTTGGAAATTACTGGAAAAGATAATTCAACTCAATAGATCAAGGAAGCAACTATTTTCTTTAAAAAAAAAAAAATTATGCACAATTATTTGGGGAAAAACAGGCATCTCTTCAGCTCCATATAGAAAATTTCCAATTACTAATATCTGCTGCATTTCTGTTCTCTTATGATGGTGTAATTAATCCTACATGTGATATAACACTAGAGGAAGCAAGCAACAAAATATTTATGAAAAAAAAAATAAGGAGACGTGAGGAGGAAGAAGCTCATCGATGCCAGAAATACAATGCTCCAAGTATGACACAGTGTCATCGACTGTAACTCTACACCGAGTTATATTTGCAATGTACAAGTACACTAAGCTAAATCATGTAAAAGTACAGATTTTCCAGTAAAAAAGACCTTGAACACTGATTGAATACGAAACAAGAAAATGTTTCTTCATTTTTTGCAATTGTCATGTGATGCAAGCATTTAAGAACCTCCATGCCGAAACAGAAGAACTGATCTATACAGAGCAGCAACATGAAGGAAACAGATGAACATGATAATCAGATCATCTAGTAAACCTATTATACCCAAAAAACCTGCAAAAAGAGAAGAAGAATAGAGTCATAAACTGAACAATATGTAGACATTTTCAGAGAGAATATTCAACCATTACCTTCAGGGATAAGGTCCACGGGGCTAAGGATGTATATACCACTTAAAAACATCTGCAAATTAAATAACTTTTTAGATTATCTATGTAAGAAATAGAGTCGGGAAATGATGAATGTTTACATTTCTTATCCCTCAGTATAGGGTCAGATTGGGTTAATGCACACCTGAGCCCAATTAGAAGTTTTAACTGTGCCAAGTTGCTTAGGAGAATTGAATTCAAGCCGACTACTATAAAAGGCTTCCATTCTAGTCTAACACTCGGAGGAGGATACAGGGTAAGGGGCCCTAATTTCATAGGATTGAAACAACTGTCGACTCCTAAGAGAATGGTCCACGTAACCTTCAAACAGTACAAACTGTCTAATATTTTATAAAGTGCAATTTATGAATTTTGTTATCAAGATACATCAGTAGTCTGCCAGCTTTCAGAACCTTATGAAAACCAGATCTGTCACCTTCAGATATGTAGTACACATCACGCATCTACAAAGTCTAATGCATTTTACACGAGTCAAATAGACAGCTGAAATCACATATACCTCATGGCTTATATACATCTAATTTTATCACACAACTCCCCAAATGATCTCAACTAGTATCTAACATCATCATCATTCTGTAGTAATGCGGCATGCAGACGATAGACATGTTCACAACCAACTCTCTGTCAGAAATGCTTGAGGGAAAGCTAAGAGATTACCCTCCTCTCACACCAGGTGTAAATCTATTGTCACACTGCAAATGATAAGGTACATATATAGTGCCTTGCTATATCTTAGATCACGACAAAAATTAAACAAAATCTACGCAAGGAAAGCATAGATCGATCCTGCTGTTAACTGAGAAGATTGGAAAGTTTTGGGTTTGAAAATAAAATTAAGATCAAACGGAACTGCTCTACATGGATAGATCAGCTACCTCTCTAGATAAAGAAACTAAAAATAAAGAAGTAACAGAGAAGAGAACTGGAACGGTGATCCAATAGATGGTGCATAATTGGGTACTTACTGCCAAATAGACACGCGCCCTGATAACAAACGGAAGAGATCTTTGAGGATCTGTCATATCTCGCAGTAATCTTCGGAGGAGAAACGGAAGATCTTGCATTCTCTGTCAAAACAAAGATCATATATTATCTTTCAACTGAATACAACATTTGTGGTCAGTTTACGTGTTAATATATACACAAGGACTAATGATTTTAGTTCTTAACAGTTAGGTAGACTACATGGGCTATAGTCACAACATATTCCAGGTAAGTTGTACATGGGGCGAAAAGAAGTGCTATACACAATATAAGACCACTTAATGGAGCATGTTTCTCTTCCGTATATATACCACATATTTCAGGGAAGTTGTACAGAGCATAAAATTCGAATCTTAATGGACCATAATTCTGTAGCTAACTCCAACCAAATTGAAAAATTAGAGCTCCTTAGATCTCCTCTGTTGGTTCCTGTAAGGATGAGATTAGAGGCAAGGGCATCGCCCGATTACTTTACTGCCCCTGCTTGGGTAACAAGCCCACATATGTAAGCACATAGCTTTAAGCATATAACACTGCAAGTCTGAGCTCTGCAGTTACCAGCGCATTATTCACCAAAGGAGACAAAAAATGACTCTTCTTTAAGCACACAGCACTGCATATTTGTTGATAGCCTTTGCATACAAAAATACAGAACTGGAGCAGAATATAAATAAATTATTAGCCCGGGTATACTAGCGGTCTGGTACAATGATCCTACACAAACTCACACTGAAAACCAGTTTCCAACTAAGTACTTCTAAAATTTCAACTTCTACCTGCCTCAAATTGTTCAAGAATCAACCAACAATTTTAGGTACAGTTTCATGACTGCAGTAAACCAAGGGAAAAAAAATAAGATCCACCTCCATCCCCTGCCAAAAATGAAAATGAACAAAAAGAGAATGGAATAGTTCGTAAATAGAACAGCACTTGCAGATAAGAGTGTAGCAGTGAATCATGTCAGAGGAAAGATATGCATAGGTAACAAACGAAATACCTGGAGAAGGCCATTGGCATGTCGACCAAAATGGCGGTTATATTGCTCAACTCTCCGTAAGACCCCAGGAACTTCAGGATCTCGATGCAACCTTGATGCAGACTCACTAGGAACCAACAAGGTAATCGGACGACGGCATAATGGACATTTACATGCTTGAAGGGCTGATCCATGATCCCAAACTTGTAGAATACAGCTAGCTAGAAATGAGGAAGCCAAGGTAGATTTTCAATATATATACTCAATATTGATGAAGAGTTGCAATCTCCATTGCTACACTGAACATGCTAGCACATTCCCACTGAAACGTTTACTCAATCAACACTAGTATGCTTTCAATTCCCAGCATTCTTAATTAAGTTTGTTTTTAACATTTAAGTTCGAATAAAGTTCATTTACGCAGAGTATCATTAGTCCAATTACTTGACATCTGATCAATGATCATAGACTGGAAAATACCGACAAGAAGGAGTTGCTTGGATGGTAAGCACCCCTCACTTTCAACCCTAAGGTTGTGAGTTTGAGTCACCAATGGAGCAAAAAGATGGAGCTCCTAGGGAAGGGTAAAGAAAGCCTATCCAAGCTAAATATAGTTTTATAAAGACTACCCTGTTGGTTCAATAACGCACCAATAAGGAAACATCACCTATTCCTTTCCTCCTTTTTTTACAAGGAGGATATTGATTACAAGAGACATCAGAATTCCAGACCAACTTCACACAGCCCATAATAATTTACAAAATCTGATTGGCTACTGGACTTCAGCAATCCCTAAGGTGCATCCATGTGCTACCTTTCATAAATAAAAATGTTTTACTTGATTAAACGAAATTCAGAAATCTGTAATCCTCAATAGACGTAAATATAGGTTTACAATACATACACTTTCACTAGAGTTTAACTCTTGAAAAAACAAAATCAAAGGAAGAGAAGACGAGGAAAAGCCAAAAACAGTGTCAAACCATTTCAGGTTAAGAACCACAAGTTATAATTGGTTAAAATTTAAAAACTTGATAATCATTTATAGGTGGAAGTATTTTAAGGGGTAGTTATAGGAGATACATTAGAGAAGAAAGGCAACAATTTCAAATATTAAGTTTGGAAGCAGCAACACTCTATTCAGTTATAGAACTAAAAACAAAGATTTGTAGTTCTAGTCATCTACTATCCTTATGAAATAGCCAATTTGCTTTCCTACTCCACATCTTAGAATTCTGGTTATAGTAAATAATGTTCACAATGTTGGCAAGTAACAGCTTTTCCCTCAATCCAGGAAACTTGACCAGATTGCTATTTTATAAAATCCAGACATTTCACTTTCACCACCATTTTCTCAAGTAATGGATGGATTTAAATCTACGAATTTCGCTCAAGACTGACAATTTTAAAACCTGAAATTCAAAGACTGGTAAATTTCAACACATGCATCCCCAATCAAGTTTCAAAATTAAGGGAGAGGGGGAGAGTTTCTCTTTCATGCCGCACGCATTACTTCAGTTTATCATCTTTTAAGTAGGATAAGACAGTTTAAGACATTTTGTAACTGCATAAAGCAGAAATATCCCCTATCACATGCCCTCTCCAGTCTACACTGACATAGCGCAACCCAAGAATCTAGATTTTGATACAATCCGATTAATCCATGAGATATGTTACAACTTTAACATTCTATTCTCTTTCTACTTTATAGTGTACTTTAGTCACCGGCAAGAAATATACTATGCTACTGGCAAGATTTTCTAACTTGGTTATTATTTAGTGGCATTTGGAACATATGAATTGTGATATCTGGAAAAAAAGTAGCATTTGAATTCAAGTTGAAAATAGTATTTTGACATTGGAGTTATATTTTACATGAATATAGATTGGAGTTGCTTTAACTTGATTTGGAGTGAAGATTGTGAAAACAACGTTTTAGAGTTTTCAGGATTCCAGATTTTAACTTCAAATTGAATTCCAAAAAATTGTAACAGTTCTATGTCCACACAGTTTTCCTTAATAAAAGAAAACTCTCCATGGACAAACAGGCACTCGATAAGCAGAAAAGTGCCAAAATAATATCCCGATCATTTTTTCATTATTCCTATAAAAATCACTGGAATAAGGTAAGGACACTGACAAGATTTTTATTTCTGACAGGATAAACAGTCAAAAGTTTTACTGCATAACTTGCACACTTTTATGAGCTTAATTTTGAAGGACAGATACTTCATGTCATATTTATCCATGATGCAAGTAACAATGTCAAGACAGTTTTCTGTAAATAATTAAATTAAATAACATTTCACTAAATTGGAAAAAGTTTCTCACTGAAATTATTAAAGAGGTCTGCACCAACTGATCATACTCAAAGATATGTCAATCATCCACATCAAGGGAGCAGGTAATACAGGATCTTGTTGCTACACTTTCATTCCAAGAAGTAAGCTATAAAACATAGACTACATGCATACACGTTCTCTGTGGTTGGATACATGGAAACCTTATAAGCAATAGTTTCCGAACAAAACTGAAGCATAAACTTACAGAAAATGCACCTACTGTAGGTGCACACAATGCTTTAGTTTCACATCTATCAGACAAGGATTGACCCATGTTTCTCAGACTAGAGGTCGGATTATACATTGCATAAATTTTAGGATTTGGGGTATGGATTTGAGTGCCGACATGCGTGTTAGGCTACGGAACGTATTGTGATATTTACACGTATATATTTCAGTCAATTAAAGTTATTGCAGTATAAATATAATGAAATGTAATTCCTTATAAACACCTAAAATTGTATTGATAAGATAAATTGTAATAGCAAAGTGCCTCATACTTTGTAAAACTATTTGGAGTTTATATACACAGAAACAGAATACCCAATTAATCTATACTTGTTGGTCATATCTTAAGTTAAAGCACCCTAAGTAAATTGACCACATCTCACACCCAATCATGCTAGATCGACACGGGTGGGGCAGGGATGGTTCGAGCAACATTGCGATAGGAGACATGATGCAGGGAGCTTAGCTTTAATAACTCCAAAGCTTTTATTTGTTTCTTGCACACGATTTTCTGTGAAGGCTCAAAATATCCATCCTCCACAATTGTGCATCTAAAGGTATTAGTGCGGCCGACATTAGATTATAGTTGGTCACTAGGTCCCCATGATGAATGAGTTAGTTTGAAATAGCTTGTAATTCATTGAAATATGTGACTTGAGACATACTGATTATGTGGGTTTTTTTGTTGTAAATCAGCCAGCTCAAAAGAGCCTGTTTGGGCATTTTATTTCACTTCACTTCAGAAAAACAAGAGGAGGGGGACCATACCTTACCTCCCAGTACATTAAGAGAAAGAAATATAATCTAGAGGAAAAGCTAGACAACTATGCTCATCTCTAAAACATGTACAAAAGCAAATTACAATTGAGAGACACTTATACTTCATGTGCAACGTTATTATGTAAGTACATGATCGTATATTGTTAAGTTCCTTTTCAAGTACATCAACTTGAAAAGGAAGAAAAAGATCATGATTCAGGTCCTCTATCTACCTGTCCTTTTCTGCAGATCAAATTTCTTTACAAACAAAATTTCTTTACAAACGATTTTTTATGAGCTACCTCAGTAGTTTCAATCAGCCGTCCTTTTCGATGCAAAAAAACTTCTTAATTTGCTTTCTCCTCGATCCAGATTACTGGACAGACTTATTCAAAGTTTCAAACCCATCAATTTGAAACCTATGTTTTACCGTTATATGACCTCAGAATGCACAGATTGGCAGCTGGCTTATGTGGATCCACTTAAGAAACCTTTAAGTTCAAAATCACAAGCCAGCGTGTTACTTGGCAGACTCATGGAAATAGGATACTCAGATGCATCTGACACGAATATGTTACATTCTTAGCAAGTAACCAAAGTATCTTAGAAGATCTTGCAAAGCATACTTCTGTTAGACATGCATGTGTCAAATGGAACTGTTTAGAGGACATGACACACAAGGAAAAGCACTAATAGGAGGGAGGGAAGACTAAATAGAGTAGATCTGATGCCCCATTTAGTAGTGTGCGGAGTAAACCATGGTTTCAGCACCATATCTTAACCAAACAAATATTCATCCAACAACTCTAGGTTAGCTTCTTCTTGATACACACAACTCGTATATTTACTTAATATGTACTCCAAACTACTTGTCTATTAAGTATGGATACTCTAGCAAAAAAACAAGAAACTCCCCTGCATACGCAATGTGCTTTAAGCACTAGGGACCTAAATTTTTTTGTCAATATCAAATACACACACAGATCAAAACTCAATACAACAATGTGAATTTCCCAATATACGCAAGTAGATTACTCCCACTTTCTCACAAATCAAGAAAAAAGATCTTCAAGATACACATATTTCAAATTGAAATTGAACTTTTCAATCAAAAACCAGAACAAAAAATTGTAACTTTTCCATGACACAATTACAAGAAATTCTTATTGTCACACTCAATTTGTCAAGTTTCTCCATTTCTGGACAAGAAAGAGAATTCATCAACTCTAATTTCAGCTACACAATAGCAAGTACTAATAACAATGAATTAATAATAAAAGAGATAAAAGCTCACCACAAAACCAATGGGAACAATTAGCTTGACAAGGGACATTGAAAGGGCCATGGCAGATAGAACAAACATCATTCTCCGGTGGTCCATCCATTTTTTTTCATACAATCACTGGGTTTTCCCTTTTTCTTTCTCTCTTTTATGAGTATTTTGTTGAATTAAAGAATTTCAATGGATCCACTTTGAGACTTGTAAAAGCTCTTCTGTGCCTAATTTTTTCTTAACAGGTAAGAGTTGATTCAAAGTCCGAACAGAAACTTGTAATCGGATGAAGCCCTCATCTTTTTACAAAATATAATTTGCGCCCTTTCGTTTTAGCTTAAACAACATCCTCCTACCTTTATTAATAAAAAAAATGATTTTTTTATAAATTCATTGAATGAGTGGATAGTTCATAAAGTTAGTACATTAACAATCATTCATATTCACCAGATTTCATGAATCTTTTTGAATAAGAATGTATCTATTTATTATGATACTTAATATGGTGACTTTTGAAATGATTTCTCAACCTATAAATAGGGTTGTTCATTCAATATTGTATGATATACAGATCAGACTTACATATACTTCAACAAGAAGAAACTTCCTCTTCTTTTATCTACTTCTCTTGTCTTCTTATCTTTATAATTATATTCTTATGAGCTTGATTTTATAACACGTTATCAGCACGAGTATGCTCTAAAGGTTGTAACACTTCGCAAATATGTTATAGTTGAAACACTTGTGAGCTGGAATAGGTTTTATTTATTTTTTATTGTTACATATTTATATTTTCAAAAGTTCCTCTTATACTAATAATTTATTTTAGTATATATGTATTATATGAAAACATAGAACATATTGGTTTGTTTTACTTTAACAATTTTATATATTGGTTTATGATTATACTAACTGTTCTTCGTTTCAGAAAAGAATTGAAGAATAAAGAAGTAAATTTTCATGTTGATTTTTTAAGTGTTAATTATGAGGAACTTATTAATATTTATAATTGCTAGAGGTGAGAAAACTGTCAACTTTATTTTGACTAAATTTGCTTCTATAATTCTTGATTTCATTTAAAGGCTCATGGTTGAGTTCTATTGGTATTGACTTATATGACATTGATTAAAGGGTAAGACGATGGATTCAAGTCCCTTCGCATCAAAAGGGTAAGACATCTGGTTAAAGTCCGGATGCACATAATGAAAAATATTTGAGGATAAGACAATAGATTCAAGTTCTATCACACCAAGGACGTAAGACATCAATTTGAGTTTTGATGCACCATGATGATAAGAATTGGGTTCAAGTTCCACAGAATTTGGTCTAACACGCCTTATATGGATAAGACATTGAGTTTGAGTCAATGCACCATAGTGATGATATAATGATGACTAAGCCTTTGATGAAAAGCCTTGAAATTCGTCCTATTTAATTTGCTTCATTTCTTGAAAAGAATGTGGTAGCAACATATGATAGCTTTGAAATCTGATATTGACTTGCTCCATTCAATCATATGAATGTGGTAGCAGCAATTAATTCATCTGAAAGATGACAAATAATTAATGATACGAATAAGGGCGTGAAGGGACGAAATTATAATAGTCATCATTGTGGTAATTATAAGAGGAAGAACACTATGGGTTCTCCAAATAGTCCTTCAAATGTGAAGACAATTTTTATTATTCGAAATGGATTTAAAGGTCATTGGACTTGTGAATATTGTCGACCCAATAATTTGACAAGTTTGTAAATCCTCCATCAAAAGACAAGAAGATAAAGTGATGGTACACTTGATCTTTCAAAGTGATGTTGAGGTGTGTAATGAAAATATGATGAATTTTAAAGCCATGATAATGTGCTTATTATGCAAATTAATGAAGTACAAATTAGACCATTCCTTGAAGAGAATGTGACGTGTGATGAGTATCGTGAATGCTCGACCATTCTATAAGAGAATGGGTCAAGATGTGATAAAATCATTATGGGTTGGATATATGCCACAACTCACCTTTATGGAAGGTTTGAAAAAAAATGATATATGTCACATCTCATCTCTACGGGAGGTCTGAGAGAAATATATAAATTTTATTTAACATGAATGGCCAATGGTCATGTGCGTTTATACGTCATGAATATTATGGTATGTTTGTTATGAACTACCGAAGACCAAAAAGAAAGAAGTAATTAATTCTTGCCTATAAAAGTTGTGGCCATGAGCAAGTATACTGTGTGACAATATAAATTTGTCATTGGTTGTGTACCTATGGTACAACAAAGTAAAGAAAGAAACATGTCTTGCTCATAATGATTTTGACCATAACAATAATAATATAATTTCATCCTTGAAGGAGATGTTCATCATAAGGATGGAGTCATGCAATATGTGATAGTACACAAAATTAATTGCAAGCTCTAACGAGTTGTGCTATTATCAAAGGAATAATATTGGGTTGTAGTAAGTCTCAAAAAAAACTTTTTAAGTTTCGAATGAATTGAAAATAAATATCGAGACTATAAATCACTACAACCGGAGGGGTTATAAATATTTATGTAAAAGGTTACCCATTGTTTTCTCTTGTTTGTTGCACACAAACGTGAGCATGCTGATGAAATCACATGCTAAAGTAAATTGTAAGTGTATTGAAATATAGATTAGTTGCCATGACCGGTTGACCATTCTGGTTAAAATGTGATGCAAATTTATTGAGAATTCATGTGGATTATATGATAAAGAAATAAAAGATTCTTCAAGAATTCTCATGTGTTGCTTGTTCTCTTCATAAAATGATCATTCTACCAGTTAAGGTTGGGATTGTAATTTTCTAAAAATTTTGGAACATATAAAAAGGTGAATATGGGCTCATTCACCTGTCATGTGGATCATTTGCAACTATATGATCGATACATCTATGTGATGGTCACATGTATTTTGTTGTCAACTTACAAATTAGTTTTTGTAATGTTGTTTGCTTAAATTGTTAAAATTAAGAGCACAGTTTCAAATTATGAAATTATATTAATAATGTTGGTTGATTTAGCAGAAATTGTAAGCCTCCAATTATAGCTAGATCATGGTTATGAGAATAAAACTACCAAATGAGATTTGGTATGAGATAAGTAACATGTATCAACACATGTATGCATCAAGCCAACAAGGTTTCTCCATTAAAATTGGTTCAGGGTCAGGAACCAAATAATTTTCATCTAAAAGGTTAAATGTGCGGTTATGATCTAATTGCTCCACCACACATAAAGATGAATTCCCAAATAAGGTTGGGATGAATGTTAGATTTGCTAACATTAGGGGGAGAGATGATTGACAACTGAAAATTATGTGTCAGGTTAATTATTAATTATCTAGATCCTCGCTAAATAAATATGTGAACTTAAAGTTTAAAGGATAATTCATTTGTATAATGTTGAAAATCAATTGTCAGATGAATGTACTGACCCTATGAAATAATTCAGCTGCAAATGCTCCAATGTGAAGTCCTTGAAGGACAGAATCTATGATACACCGAAAGCGTAATAGACCAATCGGTTCCAAATATAAATTCCTTGAATAAGGAAGGAGCAGATGATCAATATGGTCATGATAATGAGCAAGTGCTATAAAAGAGTACATTGACATAACACTTCATAAAACCTTGGAAAAGGTTCAGGTACCTGAAAAATGAAGAAAAATGAAGAGATCTCGATAAGTTATGTCTTGTTGGAATCGATATCAAATAACCGTCGACGGTATCTTTGATATGAGGTAGCGCTCAATGATATAAATTGTGATGAAGATCTTGAATTCAAATCTGTCATAGAATGGGACAGATAAATGATTGGCCAAGTAAAATGCTTCTTGGTGATGAAACTCCATATCTTGGTGTAATCAGGGCACTAATGCATTTTGCTAACAATATTACAAGATATTTGTTTTACAGTAAATTTACTGGCAAGATTCAGTTTCTCCCCGATAAAAGGACATTGAAATGGTGTTGAACACATGATTGAATATCCTCTAAGGACCATAGTTATGGGTTTATTTTATTCCGAGGAATCCAAGATAAAATTGATTGGTTTCGCAGATGCAGAATATTTATCTTATCCGCATAAAGCTCTATCTCAAGCACACTATGTATTTGCATGTAAAGGCACAATAATATCTTGGTGATCAATGAAGCAAATGTTGCTTTGCAGAAATAAAAGCCCTCCGTGAAGCAAGTCGAAAGTGCGTCTGGTTGAGATAAATGAGACACCATATTCATGAAAAGTGTGGTTTTTCTTTGAAAAAGAATATATCAACCACAATGTACGAAGATTGGAGACATCATCACAAAAAAATTAAGTGATGTTTTAATCGGGGGGTATAATACGTGTTGCACTCTTTTTTCCTTGACCGAGGGTTTTTTCCCACTAGATTTTCCTGGCAAGGTTTTTAATGAGGCAACAAATAGTGCGTATCAAAAGATATATGTACTCCTTTTTCTTCACTAGAACTTTTTCCCACGGGATTTTTCCTAGTAAGGTTTTAACGAGGCACATTATCGATGGACATCCAAGGGGGAGTGTTATAAATCCATTGAATGCGTGGATAGTCCATAAAGTTAGTACATTAACAAGTATCCATATTCACTAGGTTTCATGAACCTTTTTTAATAAGAATGTATCTATTTATTATGATACTTAATATGGTGACTTTTGGAGTGATTTCTCAACCGATAAATAGGGTTGTTCATTCACTATTTTATGATATACAGATGAGACTTACATATACTTGAATAAGAAGAAACTTCCTCTTCTTTTATCTACTTCTCTTGTCTTCTTCTCTTTATGATTATATTCTTATGAGCTTGATTTTATAACAGAATTCATATTTTAAAGACAAAATACACAAAATTTACTTTAATATTTTAACTTAACGAATATTAATAGCATTTGGCCCTCTTGTTTTTATTAAATAAAATAAATATCATTGCATTCCTAACATTTTAATTAATATCAATCTCATAATAAAAATGCATTACACGAATCGTGTCACAATCACATCAGCATTTCTTTATTGGCGTGTTCAATACACATCAAAAATCATTGCTTATTTCATCTCAATTTATATAAGTTACTTTGATTTACCATAGATTTTAAGAAATCATTTACTCTATTGACAAGCATAGATTTTATAGCTACTTTATTTGTCAAACCACCACTATCATAAAACCTCTATGTTGAAATGAAGCGATTTTGCAGATTTAAGAGTTAAATTAGAGGCTGACTAGTTAAACATAGAAAGATTTTGAAATGTTCCAAAGTATGCTTATTAATGTGGAAATAGTTTTTTTTTTTAAATAATACTTGATATGGAATAAAAAAAGTGTATGAACCATGTGGCATCTTCTAACTAGTAATAAATGTTTATTTCAAAATAATGAGTCAATTTCTTAAATGATCACCGAGGGAATTACATTGAAATTTTATTTATGTTTTATTTAGAATAAAAATATCACTCAACTATCACTATTTTCCTCCAAATACAGTAAAACCTCCATAAATTAATACTCAGTAAATTAATAATCTCTCTAAAAAAATATTTTTCTTTGGCCCCGACCTGGGCCAATGAAAAAATTTATCAATTTCGATATGATAATAAAATATTATAAATTCAGAAGGCCCCTATATAAATAAATGGTCTCATTTACATCATAAATCAATAATTCTTAAAAAGTACAAATATATCTAAGAAATTTTAGTGAAATATGATTCTTTTGTGTTTTGATTTTTCTAAAAATTTAAATCTAGTTGAAGCTCATCTCTATTTTTTCTTATTGCATCCAAGAGCTCTAGTGTTGTCTTTTCAAACTGCACTATAAATTTTGAAGGGTTTTAGATGTGATATATGTTTCCTTACGTGTAACTGGTACCAAAGGTATAATATCATGTCACGACCCAAAACCGGGCTGCGACTGGCACCCACACTTACCCTCCTATGTGAGCGAACCAACCAATCTAAACCTTAACATTTCAATGTATATTAACAGAAATTAATGCGGAAGACTTAAACTCATAAATAAAAACCAATTCAATAACCATTAAAATTCAACATCTATTATTCCCCAAAATCTGGAAGTCATCACCACAAGAACATCTATGATCAAATGACTAAACTAAGAGTATTCTAAAAGCTAAAAACAAGTAAAAGCTAGTCCATGCCGGAAGTTCAAGGCATCAAGACTTGAAGAAGAAGACCCAGTCCAAGCTAGAAGCATTAGCTCACCCTGAATATCCGGTATGACGACGACTGGCTAGAATCACTGTTGAGTTGAAGACGACGGAACGTTTGCTGCACTCCACAAATAACAAGAAGAAAACATAAAAGTAGGGGTCAGTACAAACCACGGGTACTGAGTAGATATCATCGGCCAACTCAAAATAAAGAACAGTATATATCAAGTAATATCATAAATCAACTATAAAACTCAACATGTAGCAACAACAAGTACTATAATCATCAATAAGTACCATCAAGTTCATCCATGAGGGCTCAAGCCTCAATACCATACTCATTTGGGAATTAAGTTTATTAAGTTGAGTATATTATCATCTTTCAAGATTCATTATCTTTCTTCCTCTTGTGTCGGTACGTGACACTCCGATCCCCTACTACTATGTGTCGGTACGTGACACTCCGATCCCCTAATTCTACGTGTCGGTTCGTGACACCCGATCCCCTAATACTACGTGTCGGTTCGTGACACCCGATCTCCTAATAATATGTGTCGGTACGTGACACTCCGATCCCCTAATTCTACGTGTTGGTTTGTGACACCCGATCCCCTAATACTACGTGTCGGTTCGTGACACCCGTCCCGCTAATACTATGTGTCGGAACGTGACACTCCGATCCACTAATCTCATTCTATCAATTCATCAAGCCTTCTCTATACCAAGGCGTCATCAATCCCATTACTTTAATTCATCAAGCCTTCTTTTATACCAAGGCATCATCATTAATAACGTAGATTAAAGTTTCTTTTCAAGATTTGGGATTCAATAGTTTCATCATGCTTATTTTATCACAATCACATAATCATATTCATGCAAGCATACAATTAAGCATATAGAAAGGTTTACAATACTACCAATACATATCATTCGCTATTAAGAGTCTACTACGAATAGCATGGAATAACCATAACCTACCTCCACCGAAGAATTGAAATCAAGCAAGTTAATCCTCAAAGCTTGGTGTTTTCTTCTTCTCTCGATCGTTTCTCTCTCTCCCTTCTTGTTCTTTCTATTTTCTTATTCAAAACCCTCTTTCTTTTACCCTAATTAGTATATAATTAAGAATAAAAGATGACAATAATAACCCACTAATTAACTTAAGGTTACCTCTTTTAACCCCCAAGTAATTAGACTTATAATCCTTAACCCCCTAACTTTATAATAAAGTAGGAATAGTCCAAAACGTCCCTTAAAACGTGTAAAGAAATCCGACCTCGCCTGGGATTACGTAGCCTGTGACGGGCCGTCGTGCCTGCGACGGTCCGTCTCGCCGTCCAGGCACTTTAGAGACTCAATTTCTCTAAAAGGTCTGCGACGGTCCGTCACACCTGTGACGGTCCGTCCTGCCATTCCGTTACGAAGTTCAGAGAGTCGATTTTCAGTACCCAATTTCAGAATTTCTAAGTGTTTTGAAACGAGACCCTGTGACGGACCGTCGTGCCCATGACGGTCCGTCGTGGGGTCCGTCGCCTCAGCCTGTTTTTCCAGAAATAAAATCTGCTGCTCAAAACGACTAAATAGGTCGTTACAATAGATACCAATTTACCTATCGTTCGTCCCCGAACGATCACAAGAAGAAAAACAAGGGCGAGAAGGAGTACCTGAATCTTTAAACAGATGTGGGTATCTTTCTTGCATATCTGCCTCCTTCTCCCAAGTGGCTTCTTCAATCGGTCGATTCTTCCATTGCACCTTGATGGATGCAATCTCCCTTGACCTCAACTTGCGAACTTCTCTATCTAAAATAGCAACAGGCTCCTCCTCATAAGACAAGTTCTCATCAAGCAAAACTGAATCCCAACGGATAATGTAGTTTCCATCCCCATGATATCTTTTCAACATAGACACATGGAATACCGGATGCACTCCGGACAGCCCTGGAGGCAAGGCTAACTCATAAGCCACCTCCCCTACTCGCTTAAGTACTTCGAAGGGACCAATATACCTTGGGCTTAGTTTACCTCTTTTACCAAACCGCATCACCCCTTTCATTGGTGAAACTTTCAACAAGACTTGTTCAACCTCCATGAACTCTAAGTCTCTAACCTTTCGATCTGCATATTCTTTTTGTCTACTTTGCGCCGCTAGAAGCTTTTCTTGAATAGACTTCACTTTCTCTATCGAATCCCTCAAGAGGTCAGTACCCCAAGGTCTAACCTCAAATGCATCAAACCAGCCAATGGGAGACCTACATCTCCTACCATACAATGCTTCAAATGGAGCCACGTCAATGCTTGAGTGGTAGCTATTATTGTATGAAAACTCCGCTAAGGGTAAGAAGCTATCCCAATGGCCACCAAACTCTATCACACATGCACGAAGCATATCTTCTAACACTTGAATCGTTCTCTCAGACTGACCATCGGTCTGAGGATGGAACGCAGTACTAAGGTCCAACCTAGTACCCAATTCCGCATGCAATGTTTTCCAAAACTTAGAGGTGAACTGTGTACCTCTATCTGATATAATGGAGAGTGGAACCCCATGCAATCGGATGATTTCTGAGATATAGATCTTGGCTAACTTCTCGGCATTGTAAGTCACCTTGACCGGGATGAAATGAGCAGATTTAGTTAACCTATCAACAATCACCCAAATAGAGTCATACTTACCCATTGTCTTTGGAAGACCAACCACAAAATCCATTGCAATTCTCTCCCACTTCCATTCAGGAATGGGCATTCTCTGAAGTGTTCCTCCGGGCCTTTGGTGTTCATACTTTACCTGTTGACAGTTTGGACACTTGGCAATAAAGTCAACAATATCACGCTTCATTCTACTCCACCAAAAGTGTTGCTTTAGGTCACGATACATCTTGGTTGCACCCGGATGTATAGAATACCTTGAACTATGAGCCTCTGTCAGAATAGTGTTGATCAAATCATCGATGCGGGGTACGCATACCCTTCCCTTGATTCTCAAAACACCTTCCTCATCGATTTGTGCTTCCTTAGCCTCTCCTCGCAATACTTTATCTTGGATTCGCCTTAGTTTCTCATCATCAAACTGTTTCCCCTTAATCTTGTCAAGAAAAGAAGATCTTGCCTCCACACTAGCCAACAATCCTCCCTTCTCATTTACTTCTAACCTCATCAAGTCGTTAGCCAGAGTCTGAACCTCTCTAGCCAATGGGCGTCTAGAAGCTTGCAAGTGAGCTAGACTTCCCATGCTTCCCGCCTTTCTACTTAAAGCATCCGCTACAACATTCGCCTTCCCCGGATGATACAAAATAGTGATGTCGTAGTCCTTCAGTAGTTCCATCCATCTCCTCTGTCTCAAGTTCAAATCTTTCTGAGTAAAGACATACTGAAGACTACGATGATCCGTGTAAACCTCACACTTAACCCCATATAATTAGTGTCTCCATTGCTTTAATGCAAACACTACCGCGGCCAATTCCAAGTCATGAGTTGGATAGTTACGTTCATGCACTTTTAATTGCCTTGAAGCATAAGCAATTACGCTCTTCTCTTGCATTAGCACTGCACCCAACCCAGAATAGGATGCATCACAATAAACAATGAAGTTCTTACCTTCCATGGGCAAGGTGAGAATGGGTGCGGTAGTCAACAAAGTCTTGAGCTTTTGAAAGCTTTCTTCACACTCGTCCGACCATACAAATGGAATATTCTGCTTAGTCAAGTTCGTCAATTGGGAAGCAATAGAAGAGAATCCCTTGACAAATCGGCGGTAGTAGCTAGCTAACCCAACAAAGCTCCTTATTTCTGACACATTAGTGGGTCTTACCCAATTCTTCACTGTCTCAATCTTAGAAGGATCTACCATTACTCCATCCTTAGAGACTACGTGCCCTAAGAAGGACACTGCATCTAGCCAAAATTCACACTTAGAGAACTTGGCATAAAGCTTTTTCTCCCTCAACATTTCCAATACAATTCTCAAATGCTCCTCATGTTCCTTCTTGCTTTTAGAGTATATCAGTATATCATCAATAAACACGATCACAAAGAGATCCTAATATGGCTTAAAAATCCCATTCATCAAGCTCATGAAAGCAGCGGGGGCATTTGTAAGACCAAAAGACATCACTACGAATTCATAATGCCCATACCTGGTTCTAAAAGCAGTCTTTGGCACATCCGTTGCCCGTATTTTCAATTGATGATAACCGGATCTCAAGTCAATCTTAGAGAAAACACAAGCACCTTGTAACTGATCGAACAAGTCATCAATGCGAGGAAGAGGATACTTGTTCTTAATAGTTACCTTGTTCAACTGCCGGTAGTCTATGCACATCCGAAAACTCCCATCCTTCTTCTTCACAAACAAAACCGGACCACCCCAAGGAGATGCACTTGGTCTAATGAAGCCTTTGCTCAACAACTCTTGAAGTTGGGCCTTTAACTCTTTTAACTTTGCGGGAGCCATTCTATAAGGGGGTATAGAAATGGGGCGTGTGCCCGGTTCAAGATCGATACAGAAGTCAATATCCCTATCTGGTGGCATACCAGGAAGATCTGCAGGGAACACATCCAAAAACTCGCGGACTACCGAAACCGACTCAATCGAAGGTACTTGGGTAGTGTCATCCTTGAGATGTGCCAAGAAAGCTAAACACCCTTTACTAACCATTTTCTTAGCACGAAGAAAGGAGATGATACGCACCGGATTGGAAGTGTAGTCACCCTCCCACACTAACGGATCTGTCCCAGGCTTGGCTAACGTCACCGTTTTAGCATTACAATCCAAGATCGCAAATTGCGGAGAAAGCCAAGTCATACCCAGAATTACATCAAAATCAACCATTTCTAAGATAACCAAATCTACATAAGTGTTGCTCCCCACAAAGTTCACCAAACAAGACCTATATACCTTTTCAACTACCACAGACTCACCCACCGGAGTAGAAACACGAATAGGCATATCAAGTAATTCACAATGTAAATTTAGACCATTAGCAAATGAGGAAGATACATAAGAAAACGTGGATCCAGGATCAAACAATACAGAAGCCATGCAATCACAAACCAGAAGATTACCTGTGATGACAGCATCAGATGTCTCCGCCTCCGATCTCCAAGGGAAAGCATAACAATGGGCCCTTTCGTTTGTTTGTCTATTGCCCCTACCATGTTGTGATGTAGTGGCTCCAGTTTGCCCAGCACCTCGGCCGTTTTGGTGACCACCATTTCCTCGACCACCACGTCCTCCAGAAAAACGGCATCTACCATGACCACCTCTACCCCTAGCTATTGGGGGTCTGTAACTCTGTTTTTGACAATTTCTCCTAATATGTACAGTCTCCCCACATCCATAACACTCTCTGGAGTCAAGCATAGGTCTCTCGGAGAAGTGTTGACCGGTCTGAGGTGGTCCCCCAACTACAGTCTGTAGTGAAGACTGAATTGGTCGGACTGAGTAACCAGCGAACCCCGCCCTCTAGTGTAAGAACCATTAAACTCACCTCCCTTCAAACCTTTTTGATGTCGATGTTGTGGTGAAGTCGTCTGGCTTCACTCCTTCCACTTTTATCACAAAGTCTACCACCTCTTGGAAGGATTTTGCCGTTGCCGCTATCTGTAAGGCCGAAATCCGCAATTCTGACCTCAACCCCTTCACAAACCGGCGAATCCTCTCTTGGGGACTGAAACAGAGTTGAGTGGCATACCTGGATAATGCACGGAACTTAGCCTCATATGCATTAACTGACATTCTACCTTGCTCTAGACTCAAGAACTCATCTCTTTTTCTATCTCTCAAGGTCCTTGGGATATACTTCTCCATAAACAAGCTAGAGAATGATGCCCAAGTCATAGGTGGTGCCTCTGTTGGTTGACACTCAACATGTGACCGCCACCACATTTTGGCGTTCCCTTGAAGCTGATAACTCACGAACTCAACAGCGAACCGCTCCACTATACCCATCTTATGTAGTAGCTCATGGACGATCAACCGGAAAATCATAAGCATCCTCAGTTCAAGACCTCAAGACTGGAGGTTTCAATTTCAAGAACTTCTTGAAAAGTTCATGCTGATCATTTGTCATTATAGGCCCGATGGTCGACGTGGAAAGCGTGCCTATGTCCAATGAGGCATCCATACGAGGAGCCATAGTGGCGCGTGTCGTATCTCAAACCGGAGGTGTTGGTGCGAAACCACCTGGAGGTGCACGACCCCGATCGGATAACCCGCTAAGATAAGCAAGAACCTGATTGATCATCTCTGGGGTAGGTTGGGGTGGCAATTCCTCATTTTGCACTTGTTCACTCTCCCCTTCCTTACCCTCTCTTATCACTTCCTCAGTCGGTGGAGGAGTCACTGCCCTAGTACCAGATGGGCTCGATGCTCGTCCTCTTCCTCTAGAGGACGTCCTCCCACGACCTCTACCACGGCCTCTTGCCGCTGCTCTTCCTCGAGCCACAGCCCCAGTGGCTGGCTCAGACGTTTCTTCTCTTGCCGGTGTTGTTGTTGGCGCGGTCGTTGCTCTAGTTCTAACCATCTGCGAAATAGAGTGAAGATGGTCAGATACCAATTCGTATCGCCTAGATACCAATTGGACTCAAGTAGTAGCACGAAAGAAAGAATGAAAGAGTGAAATTTTCATAAAGTCTTATAGCCTCTCAAAGAAAAGTAAAGGCGTCCCCCTACCGTTCCTTAAGACTCTACTAGACTCGTTCTTGTGTGATGAGACCAACGAACCTAATGCTCTGATACCAACTTTGTCACGACCCAAAACCGGGCTGCGACTGGCACACACACTTACCCTCCTATGTGAGCGAACCAACCAATCTAAACCTTAACATTTCAATGTATATTAACAAAAATTAATGCGGAAGACTTAAACTCATAAATAAAAACCAATTCAATAACCATTAAAATTCAACATCTATTATTCCCCAAAATCTGAAAGTCATCACCACAAGAACATCTACCTTCAAATTACTAAACTAAGAGTATCTAAGAAAGCAAAACAAGTAAAAGCTAGTCCATGCCGGAAGTTCGAGGCATCAAGACTTGAAGAAGAAGATCCAGTCCAAGCTAGAAGCATTAGCTCACCCTGAATATCCGGTATGACGAAGACTGGCTAGAATTCACTGTTGAGTTGTAGATGACGGAACGTTTGCTGCACTCCACAAATAACAAGAAGAAAACATAAAAGTAGGGGTCAGTACAAACCACGGGTACTGAGTAGATATCATCGGCCAACTCAAAATAGAACAACATATATCAAGTAATATCATAAATCAACTATAAAACTCAACATGTAGCAACAACAAGTGCTATAATCATCAATAAGTACCATCAAGTTCATCCATGAGGGCTCAAGCCTCAATACCATACTCATTTGGGAATTAAGTTTATTAAGTTGAGTATATTATCATCTTTCAAGATTCATTATCTTTCTTCCTCTTGTGTCGGTACGTGACACTCCGATCCCCTACTACTATGTGTCGGTACGTGACACTCCGATCCCCTACTACTATGTGTCGGTACGTGACACTCTGATCCCTTAATTCTACGTGTCGATTCGTGACACCCGATCCCCTAATACTACGTGTCGGTTCGTGACACCCGATCCCCTAATAATATGTGTCGGTACGTGACACTCCGATCCCCTAATTCTACGTGTCGGTTCGTGACACCCGTCCCACTAATACTATGTGTCGGAACGTGACACTCCGATCCACTAAAACTATGTGTCGGAACGTGACACTCCGATCCACTAATCTCATTCTATCAATTCATCAAGCCTTCTCTATACTAAGGCGTCATCAATGCCATTACTTTAATTCATCAAGCCTTCTTTTATACCAAGGCATCATCATTAATAACGTAGATTAAAGTTTCTTTTCAAGATTTGGGATTCAATGGTTTCATCATGCTTATTTTATCACAATCACATAATCATATTCATGCAAGCATACAATTAAGCATATAGACAGGTTTACAATACTACCAATACATATTATTCGCTATTAAGAGTCTACTACGAATAGCATGAAATAACCATAACCTACCTCCACCAAAGAATTGAATCAAACAAGAATTTTCTCAAAGCTTTGTGTTTCTCCTCTTCTCTCGATCGTTTCTCTCTCTCCCTTCTTGTTCTTTCTATTTTTCTTTTATCAAAACTCTCTTTCTTTTACCCTAATTAGTATATAATTAGGTATAAAAGGTGGAAATAGTAGTCCACTAATTAACTCAAAGTTACCTCTTTTATCCCCCAAGAAACTGAGTTATTAATGTTAACCCACGAAATTTATAATTATAGCAGGAATATACCAAAACGCCCCTTTAAAACTTAACCAGAAATCCGATTCCGCCTGGGATTACGTAACCTGTGACGGGCCGTCGTGCCTGCGACGGTCCGTCATGCAGGTTCGTCGTGGACCTATTTTGTTTAAGGAGTGCAGCGGCCCGTCGTACGACGGTCCGTCTACACTCCGTCACGCGGCGTTGAAGAATCGTTCCCCGTACCAACTTTTCAAGAGCTAAAGTGTTTTGAAACGAGAGCTCACGACGGTCCGTCACGCCTGTGACGGTCCGTCCTGCCATTTCGTTACGAAGTTCAGAGAGTCGATTTTCAGTACTAAATTTCAGATTTTCTAAGTGTTATGGAACGAGACCCTGCGACGGTCCGTCGTGCCCATGACGGTCAGTCGTGGGGTCCGTCGTTTCAGCCAGTTTTTTCAGAAATAAAATCTGCTGCTCAAAACGACTAAACAGGTCGTTACAACAATATTGCAAAATTAATAGCATCCAAAACATTGATCTTTGTTAGATCAGTTTGTCCAACTTCATAGTCTTCTAATATCCAATGATAAATTTTGTTTGGTAATACATCTTGAAAGCTCTTATTATCACAACATCACAAGGTTAAAATTAGTAAGATACAATGATTTTGATGTATTCATTATACTTTATGTATAATATTTTTTTTATCTGAAATTAATGAATATAATACATAAATTAGTAAGACACAATGATTTTGATATAATCAAAATTAACCTTAATCAAATCTCAAATCATTCTTTCAATTAAAAAATATTAATTTATCGATTAAATAATATCTCTATAAAATAATAAAATTTCATGGTTCCACCTATATTAATTTATAGAGGTTTTACTGTATACTTGATAATTCAAAGTCTCACTCTCTCGTAATTGACATGACATGTCATTAAAGTCTTCTTTTTAAGTAATATATTAGTTAATTCAATAAACCTATTTAACTAAATAATGATTATATTAGTTTTAGAAAATATATACGATTTTTTTAAGAAAAAAATGATAAACTTAAAGAATCTTTTATCATAATTAAATTTTTATTTTTTTATATTGTAAAGAATACGTTTTTAAAATGTACTATAATGCCATCAATTTTAACTCATAAACACATACATTCAAAAAAATATTGATATACAAATCACTCATAAACGTTAATTTACATCAATTAATCATCAATTGTATAATGAATCAATAATATTAAAGGTCAACTAATTATTAAAAAATAATTAATTGGGTGCTTTGAAATCTATATATACTTACAATATTTTCTTCTTCTTCTTTTTTTTAAAAAATAAATAAATAGAAAGTGAATAATATTTTATATTAGAAAATAAATTTTGATCTTTATTTATCAATATATTAATCTCATATAATATTTATTATTGAATGGATATAGACAATTCAATTAATTATTGCTTGTATTTCATGAATTTGGGATATGATGATATAAGAATATATTGGTGTTTAGTTTATGAGATATATAATAAAAGAATAAAAATAAAAATTAGATTAAAAATAGCTAAATAATAATTTTTCTCTTTCTTACCAACTTTTTTGTCAACCTTACAAATGTATTTGAATACTTTTAAATTGCTTAACATTTTTAAATAATTTACTTGGGAATTTTAAAAATTATCAGGTAATAATTGTACACAGAGATTTTTTTTTTATTGAATTTTGTTTGGTAAAAATACATAAATGAATGGATTTTTTTTTAAAAAAAAAATCTTATAATATTCATAATTCTCATGTAATTTATATATTTGTTTTATAAACATAAGTTTGATGAATTAAATAGGTCTATTACTTTTTAAAATGATGATTTAATGAATGACATATCAACTAAAATAGAAGGAGACTTTTGAGGTATTTAATATTTTTTTGGGAAAATGTATAAGTACTCCCTCAACCTATGTCCGAAATCTCAGAGACATACTTATACTATATTAAGGTCCTATTACTCCCCTGAACTTATTTTATGAGTTATTTTCTACCCTTTTTCGGCCTACGTGCACTAATTTTTTTAAAAAAAAAGTCAATCAGCGTTGGGCCCACAAGATAGTGTCACCTAGGCCAAAAAAGGATAGAAAATTATTAATGAAATAAGTTCAGGGGGTTAATAGGACCTTAGTATAGTATAAGTGTGTCTCTGAGATTTCGGGTATAACTTGTGCATTATCCCTATTTTTTTATATAAAAAAATATAATATCATTCACTTTCTTTTTTACGAAAAAAATATCGGAAGCATGAATTTTAAAATACACAGTCAATATTATTGTAATAGTTAATTGACCTTTCATATTATTGATTCATTATACAATTTATGATTATGATGATAATTAATGTTCATGGGTGATTTGTAATATCTACATTTTTGTAAATGTATGTGTTTATAAGTATTTAAAATTGATAACATTATAGTACATTTTAAAAACGTATTCTTCATAACGTAAAAAAAATTAAAAATTTAATTATGATAAACGATTTTTAAGTATAAAAATTTATTCTTAATAAATTAATATTTATTTTTTAGAAGAATATGATCAATATTTTAGTTAAATGATTTTGATGAATTAAATTAGTCTATTATTATAAAAAAGATTTTAATGACATATCATGCCAACTGGAAGAGAGAGAGACTTTTGAAGTGTCAAATATATTTGAAGGAAAATAGTGATAGTTGGAGTGATATTTTGATCTTAGATGAAACATAAATGATATTTAAAGGGCTAAAGTCATATGCGGCCCCTTAAAGTTGTCTGCAAAATTCATTTAGACACTTCAACTAGGACTAATGCCTATTGAACACTTCTATTGTTCAGAATAAGTACCTATTTGACACTTTTCACTGACATGGCAAGGAAAGTGTAATACACATCCATTCAGCGCGTCAGAACGTATTTTTTTAAAAAAAATCTCTTTCTTCTTCCTTCTTCCTTAGCCATTTCTTCCAAAACCAATACCATCTCCGTCGATGATGTTGCCACCAACACCTTCCACCCTTTTCTTTTCTCCTGCCTCCTCTTCCTCCCTCCCCCTCACCTCTATCATATTCAACTATGGAAACACCATTACGATTTTCTTCTCCATTTTCTTTAAATTTGTTCGATATTGTGATCTTATTTACGGAAAAAAATATAGACTCATACAATGACTATTTTATTTCTTCTTCCATTTTTTTCTTATCGAAAATATATCTAACAAATTAGATTTAAAATAAAAAATGAATCTGCTTAGATCATTATGTAGTCAATGATTTTATTGATATCTAAAATTATAAATGATTCATATTTTGTAGGTTCATGTATTGACTAATTTTTATGTATATGCAATTTGCTATTTTCAACTTAAAATAAAAGAAAAAAAAAGAAACAGATTTGAAAACAGAATAGTGGATTAAGAGGATTTCAAGGTGATGACAAATATGGTGGAGGAGGGGGCTATGGTGAAGAATAGAATTTCAAAGTGATGACAACACTTCAATTTTTTCTATTTTCTTGTTTTTCCCCATCAAAATGCCACATGTACGTAATTGATTTGTCTATTTTCCACGTCATCGCGAGTGTATTACACACATTTCATAGTTTTAGTTGATTGTCACAAAAGTATTCAAAAGGTTCAAAACCGAATTAGTAGAGGTGTCCAAGAGGTACAAGTTCTAGTTGAGGTGTCTAAGTGAATTATGCAGACAACTTTAAGGGGCCGCATATGACTGTAACCTATTTAAAGACAATTCCTTAATTTGTGTGAGATGAACAACTTTTACATATAGCAAACACAAAAAGTATATTTGTATGTTATAGTTATAGTTTGCATAATTGTGTTTCATAATAAACATAAATATGTATATTTCGCTATACATATACAAAGGAAAACAGTTGTATAATTTGTTTATATTTTATATACATAAAAAAATTAATTGTATAATTTGTGTTAGTTCTATAAAGCGGAAATGTGAGAAAGGCAAAAGAGAACTATGCAGGGGAATATTTGTATGATATAATTATAAGTGTATAAGACGAAGATATATGTATTTGCATGTGTATATACAATTTTCTCTCGCTTTATATAGACAAAAACTCAATTTATACATTTATATTTGTATAAGCGAGAAAGGTAAGGGAAAGACTAGCGAGCGAGATTTGGGAGAGTGGCGAGTGAGATCTAGAAGAGGGGACTAGATAGGGGACGAAAATATATGTATATATACAAAATTCTCTTGCCTTATACAAATACAAACGCATATTATCATTTGTGTTTGTATAAAAGCAAAAGAGACGAGGGAGAGAAGAAAAGTGACAAACAAGATTCACTAGGAGAGAGGCGAAATAGAAACAAATTTGTTATGGAGTACAATTAAATTAAACTATGTTTATTTCATTTAATTTGAATTAATAGTTTGCTATCATATATTATTTTAATTTCCCATAAAATTAATAACATTTATTGCCAAAGAGAAATAAATAAATAAATACTAAAAATAACTAACGGTAAAAAATAAAAAAAATAAAAGAGGAAAATTTAACTCAAATCCCTACTTGTCATATATAAAAACAACTCACAAATAACTTGAAAAAAAAATACTAATAACATAAAAATATGTTGGCAAGGTGAAAAATTTCACTCGATTTACCATTTATTCAACATCACCAAAAATAAATAAAATTACCTTGTAATTTATTCGATGTTAATAAACTCCACCTATATATAGTCTCACATGCAAAACACCTCCAACACACACAATTCAACAAGTTGTTCTTATTTGTTACATTATTAATATTCTAAGCCCTGAACATTGAATCTTGATAGTTTTAGCTATGGGCTCGGGTTGTTGTTTTTATTTGTGGCTAGTATCAAATCGATGTTTGCACCACCAGTCGCGGTGGCGGCACCAGCAAAAGCTCAAAAATCAAACTCAATTCCACTAATTCTTTTTGGGATATATACTTATTATTGTTCTTATTGCTTCAATTGCTAAAATACCAAAACCTAATAATGGTGGTGATGATAAATAAATTTTTAAGTTTATTAATTATAGCAAAACTAGAGAGTCAGTTTTTTTTTTGGATAATGCACAAGTAACCCCTCAATTTATATTGGAAATTTCAGAAATACACTTATACTATACAAAGGTCTATTACCTCCTGAACTTATTTTATAACTAATTTTCTACCCCTTTTCGACCTACGTGACATTAGCTTGAAAAAAAATTAATCGGTGTTGGGCCCACAAGATAGTGTCACGTAGGCCGAAAAGGGGTAGAAAATTACTAATAAAATAAGTTCAGAAGGGTAATAGGACTTTAATATAGTATAAGTGTGTCTCTGAAATTTCGAGCATAGATTGAGAGGGTACTTGTGTTGTTGTGCATTATCCCTTTTCTTTAAAAAGAAAAAAAAAAGAAAAAGCTTGCTTTAGTTAATTGATTATTATAATCTGCATGCATGCAGACTATAGTATTGGTGGTGAAATATTCCTCAGTTTTTTAATGAAACATTTCTTTTTTAGTTTTTGGTATTTAGTTTATGTACTGTTTAAAAACTATATTGTTTGTTTACAATGTGAATGGTTGTTTGTCGCGAAAACGATTAATTAAAAAAGAAAAAAAAAATCTGACTCATTGGGTCATCTTTTAATTAAAAAAGAAAAAAAATGATATCATCTACAAGTTCAATGCCAATAATTTTTTTGGGTTTGATTATCATTGCTCTTGTGGCTTTTTGCTTTGTTTTTGAGATGTTATAGAGTAAGTTGGGATTTTTAATTTTATTTTTTAACAAAAGAATTGTTTAGTTAAATTTGCATGCATGCAGACTAGTATTATTGTTGGAATATTTCTATAAGTTTATTTCATAACTTTATTTCTGTTTTGGTATTTATTTAATGCGCTTCATGTTGTTATGTTTGTTTATTATTATGTAGATGTACTTTTTTGTTGCATAAATTTACTAGCATTTAGGTACCGAGTTATTATATTGCCCAATCAATGTTAATTTAACCACACATAACCTATAAGTTCATCACGTGAATTTCATTATATTTACTCAAAACTTATATGGAATAATAATAAGCATTCCTCACATTCAATCCGAAGATTGCAAGTTCGAATTATCAAGGGAATAAAAGGGATGAAAGTGTTGGGCTTTGTGGAGGCTTGTGAGCCGGCCCGACCCATTACTGAAACCCTAGGTTAACTATTTGGTTTTCCTATAAATATGATCCTTGTATTTGTAATTCTGAAGGAGCACAAGTGAAATAAAATCCTCTATTCTGATCGTGGAGTAGGGAAACCGAACCACGTTAAATTCTTATGTGTCCCGTTTGTGTTCCGTTTCTCTTTCTCTAGATTATTTGTGTTTGTTGTGTGTTTAATTCTCAATAATTGGTATCGAGCGAGGTTTCAACAACATCCGTAACACAAACCGTGAGAAATTGTCACCTAGGGTTCTTGTGTGAAGAAGCGTGTGCGAGGAGGAGCCGCCGTTACCGTGTGGGTAACCTCAAGCGGCCGGCTAGGAGAACGCGAGGGTGCGAACAGCGTCGTTCGTGTCTTGTCCGTCGTGGCCGTTCCGTTGGCCGCCCATTTGTCACAGCGCCGTTAAGGGAATTGCGAAGGTGCGGTTTTTTGTGGTGCAATATTTCTGACGAAATTACCAAGATCTGAAATTAGTTGTACCGAGTATCTCATTTAGTCCTTTGAGATGGCAGAAGATGGGAAGTTTCGAATTGAGAAGTTCGATGGTACAGATTTCAGTTGGTGGAAGATGCAGATTGAAGATTTCTTTGGTTCGTAAAGATTTGGGCGTAGTGTTGGGTGACAAACAAGGAAAATTATCGATGCAGAGTGGCGATTTTGGATCGGAAAGCTATGTCGATTATCCGACTCGTTGACCAAGAATGTTGCGTTCAACATTCTTAAGGAGAAGAAAACGAAAAGGCATCTTGGAAGCCTTGTCTAACATGTACGAGAAGCCATCTGCGACAAACAAAATTTTTACGATTAGAGTTGGTGAACACAAAGATGAAGGAAAGCGGCTCGATTCAGAAACACATCAACTCATTGAATTCGATCTTAGCCGGACTTTTGTCGGTTGGCATTAAGTTCGATGATGAAGTTCAAGCTTTACTCTGTTATCATCATTGCCTGACAGGTTGGTCCTGAACGATTCTGGCGATTGCGATTCGATTGGGACCTAATGGATTCACCTCAGAAGATTCGTGATCTCGTTCTTGGCGAGGATGTCGGAAGAAGGAGTTACGGAGAATCATCGGGTGATATGCTAAACGTCGTCGAGGCGGAAAACAACAGAGGTAGTGGGGCGAGGCAGAAGAAGGAGTCGATCGAAGGCTCGGGATGGCTCAGGTGTAACATGTTGGAGCTGCAGGAGGTGGGGCATTTCAGGAATCAATGCCGAGAAAGACAAACAAGTCAACATTGCGCGGCGGCGTCAACGAGGATTTGTTTATACATTTGCGCGGAGAGCAATGTGGATTCTGGGTCATGGATTACGGTGCTTCTTTTCACGCTACCTGAGCGGTGAAGCATTGCGAGAATCTGGTTATTGGAGACTTTGGAAAGGTAAGGCTTGCGCAGGCGATAGAGCTCTTGATGTTACGGGCATGGGTGACATGGTCTTTGAAAGACGCCCGGTCGGTTTACGGACCTTGAAGGATGTCGAGTTGTTCAAGCTTGACGAAAAGTTTGATTTACATTAGGCGATTGGATGAGCAGGGGACATCATGTGAAGTTCGAAATGGGCGATGGAAGGTCGTGAGGGCAATCTTGTCATGGCTCGTGGAACAAAAAGAGGATCGTTGTATATTGTCGGATTACCGTCGAGGAGTGACCGTCGATTCGGAAGAAAAACAAAGTCCGGTTCCACGAGAATCTCGTGGCGTAAGAAGGTTGTCTTTGCAAGAAAGAAACCCGAGCCACAGTCGATTCGGATGAGCGAGCAAGGAAAGGTTCGGAAGACCCGGTCGAGGCGTTTGTGGCGGTGGGAGCACCGGCGTGCTTGACCAAGGCTCCTGAAGACGATGGGTCAAGAGAACCGATATTCCATTTGTTGATACGTCTCCGAGAAAATTTCTTGCCGAGTATGGAGAGTGTTTGTTCTCGAGGAGTTCTAGGATCCGGCGATTCGTGTCTCAAGTGGGAGCCGGTAGGGACCGAGGACGAGTCAAGCGATTCGGCCGTGGTGATGTGTTGAAGCTTGAGGAGCTTCAACGGGCCTTTCGATTGGTGATGAGAAGGCGGCCATGCGAGAGAGAGTTGAAAAAGATTACTAGACATACAAGTGTTCTAAGTGGATGACAGTTGAAATTCTTCAAGCCTCCAAGTGGGAGATTGTTGGGCTTTGTGGAGGCTTGTGGCCGGCCCGACCCATTCGAAACCCTAGGTTAACTATTTGGTTTTCCTATAAATATGATCCTTGTATTTGTAATTCTGAAGGAGCACAAGTGAAATAAAATCCTCCTGTTACAGTCGTGGAGTAGGGAAACCGAACCACGTTAAATTCTTGTGTGTCCCGTTTGTGTTCCGTTTCTCTTTTCTCTAGATTATTTGTGTTTGTTGTGTGTTTAATTCCCAACAGAAAGTTCCCTAGCTAGGAAGGGTAAAAAAAAGAAATTTAAATAATATTTATAAATATTTAAATATGAAATAAGTTACTATTGTTATATATTAACATGAGGTTGTCTTAGAAAGTCAAATGTGTTATTTGTAGTTTTGATGATTTGACAAACTTAGGGACCTCATAAAGGTACCGGGTTTTCTATTTTGAGCATTGCAGGTGTATTGTTCGAAGTATTGCAGATGAAACAAACTCAGGGACCTAGTAGAGGTACCAGGCTCTCATGGTGACGAGCCAGTCAACTGCCAGCTGGAAATGGTGCAGAAAGTAGGTGCACACTTCCCGATAGCGTCAGAAAGTGTGACCTTCCCTGCCAATGGCAAAGAAGTTTAGGAAAGTGACTTGCCCATATAAAAGGCACTTTCCTAAACACTTTTCTTTGGTTTTTGCAACTTAATAAACACTTTTCAAGAACTCTTGCAAAGGCCAATAGAAAGCAAAGGCAGAATCGATTCCAAGATAACAGCAACATCTGAAGCATTTCGTTCTAGTTGTCTAGGAATTTATTCTCGTGTTCTTATATTGTAAACCACTCCTAAATCTATAAAGGACTTGATGTGTTGTGTTGAAGTCTAGGTTGTCCAAGGGGGATAGCTTAGTGGGTAGATTGTTTTCTACTTAGGCTTGTTGAGCAATAGAGGACTATTGTTCAACGGTAAGATTGATAACTCATTCTTACGTTTTGGTGTAATCGTGTTTTACTTTTGCTTTTGAAGATTAGTGAAAACGATTGAAAATCCTGTGGAACAGGTCGTGGTTTTACTCCCTTAAGCAAGGAGGTTTCCACGTAAAATCATTGTGTTGATTTTACTGCATTTAATTTTCTGGAAATTTTCTGAAGTATAGTAAGGGACCTGGTCCATTACTTGTTAAGTGAAGGCAAACATTCTATCAAGTGGTATCAGAGCAGGCACTACCTATTTGGTTAACACCAAGGAAGTGATTCTGTTCTAAGAATGACAACTCCACTTAACCTCGAAGAAGGTCAGTCTTCGCACAGACCTCCTCGTTTCAATGGACATTTCTACAGTTGGTGGAAAGTTAGGATGCACGATTACCTTATGGCCGAAGCTAGCGAGCTATGGGACATTATACTAGATGGACCCTTTGTTCCCATGATGGAAGAAAAGGATGGAGAAAAGACCATCACTGTTCCAAAGCCCAGGCAGAAATATGATGATGCTGACAGAAAAAAGATTGAAAAGGGTTTAAGAGCTAAAACTCTTCTGGTCTGTGGGATAGGACCTGATGAGTACAACAGAGTGTCAGCCTGTGAGTCTGCTAAAGAGATTTGGGATAGCTTGTTGACTGCACATGAGGGAACTGAACAAGTCAAAGAATCTAAGATTGACATGCTCACTTCACGATATGAGAACTTCAAAATGAAGGAAGGAGAAACAATACATGAGATGTTCACCAAGTTTTCCTCCATTACAAATGAGCTGAAAAGTCTGGGTGAACCCATAAGCATGACAAAACAAGTCAGGAAAGTACTTCGAATTCTTCCAAAGTCTTGGGAGAGCAAAGTTGATGCCATTATAGAAGCCAAGGACTTGAAAGTGCTGACCATGGATGCGTTGATTGGAAATCTTAAAACACATGAGATGAATCGAAGCTATGATTCGTCAAAAAGGGAGACCAAGAAGGACAAGTCGCTGATGTTGAAGTATAAATCAGAAGAAGATTCAAATGATGATGATGATGTGCTAAAAATGCTAACATCCAAGAAGATTGAAGGCGCTCAAACTGATGCAGATCAACAACTGAAAAATGATTGTGAAGATCAGAATCACAGTCTACCTGAGGAAGATGCTGAGGTTGAACAGGATGATAGGGTACCTGGTACTACTCAAAACTCGGCCCAGTACATCGGACTCCCAGGAAGATGATGTCACTCCTGATGAAGAAGATCATGATGGTCCGCCGTCGATCTGCTGCAAGGTCAAGATGGAAGCATAGTTCATCACATCCTCTTGATAATCTCAATTCTCCCTTGAATTCTGGAATTCAAACTAGATCAAAAACAAGAAATCTAGTTCCATTCTCAGCATTCATATCATCCATTGAGCCTAAGAATGTTAAAGAAGCATTAGGTGACGCAGACTGGATCAATTCTATGCAAGAAGAACTTCATCAGTTTGAAAGAAGTAAGGTATGGTACCTAGTTCCTCGACCTGAAGGCAGAACAATAATAGGAACCAGGTGGGTATTCAGAAACAAACTTGATGAAAGTGGAGCTATTACTAGAAATAAATCCAGGCTGGTAGTGCAAGGATACAATCAAGAAGAAGGAATTGACTATGATGAGACTTTTGCACCTGTTGCCAGAATGGAAGCTATTAGAATCTTAATAGCTTTTGCTGCTTTTATGGGATTCAAGCTGTATCAAATGGATGTGAAAAGTGCATTTCTGAACGGAGATCTCAAGGAGGAAGTATATGTCAAGCAACCTCCTGGTTTTGAAGATGCAGAGCTACCAAATCATGTGTTCAGATTGAACAAGGCACTATATGGTCTGAAACAAGCTCCAAGAGCATGGTACGAAAGGCTGTCAAAATTTCTGCTGAAGAATGATTTCAAAAGAGGCAATATAGACAATACTTTGTTCTTATTAAAAAGAGAACAAGAATTGCTTATCATTCAAGTTTATGTGGATGACATAATTTTTGGAGCTACTTCAGAACACCTTTGTGAAGAATTCTCATCACTGATGGGAAGAGAGTTTGAAATGAGCATGATGGGTGAGCTGACATTCTTCATGGGGCTGCAAATCAAGCAATCATCAAATGGAATTTCAATATGGCAGGAGAAGTACATAAAAGAGCTGCTGAAGAAATTCAATATGTTTGATTCCAAACCTATTGACACTCCTATGGGAACAAATTCCAAGATGATAGTAGAAGAATCTGATCCCCTTGTAAATCAGACAATGTACAGAGGAATTATTGGCTCCTTGCTATATCTGACTGCTAGCAGACCTGATATTGTTTAAAGTGTAGGAATGTGTGCCAGGTTTCAAGCATGTCCTCGTGATTCACACCTGAAGGCTGCAAAACGCATTCTCAGATACCTGAAGAAAACAGGGGACCTGGTTCTCTTTTATCCTGCAGGTGATACTTTTGATCTGGTTGATTTTGCAGATGCTGACTTTGCAGGTTATCAAGTTGACAGGAAGAGCACCTCTGGAATGGCTCATTTCCTTGGATCTTCGCTTATCTCTTGGGGCACTAAAAAGCAGAACTCTGTGGCTCTTTCAGCTCTTTGGTGAATATGTAGCTGCTGCAGCTTGTTGTTCTCAATTGCTGTGGATCAGGCAACACTTAGAAGATTTTGGGATCCACATCAAAGCAATTCCTCTAATGTGTGACAACACTAGTGCTGTGAGTATGGGAAAAAACCCAGTTCATCATAAGAGAACAAAGCACATTGATGTTAGACATCATTTTTTGAGAGATCATGTTGAGAAGGGAAATATTGTGCTCACATATTGTCCAACGGAGGAACAGATTGCAGACATCTTCACCAAGGCTCTCAGCAAGGACCAATTTGAGAGAAATCGGCTGAAGTTGGGGATGTTGATCTCCAAGTGATGTTGTTAGCTTCCACCAGTAGTACTCCCTTGATGGTTAGAACTGTTGTGCAGGTATCCTTTGTGTGAATTTTAAATATTAGTTCAAGATCATTTTTGTACCTTTCGTAGGTATACTCTCAATAGGGATCTGCTCAGCAAAAGAAGAGGCTAGAACAATTAAGGAATGAAGTTAAACTCTATCATGGTACCTGGTACTTATCCAGGTTAGCATTTTTACATTAAATTTAAACTAAAAATTTTGAACGTTGAAAATGCCACGTGTCAGTCATCGGTTACTCTGACCGATCAGTCCAATCGTTTCTCTCTCAAACGACGCGTCCAATCAATGGACCTGGCACCTTCTCACTTCTTTTAAAAAGGGGTGATTTCTTCTTGAAACTCACATTCATCTCCTAACTTTGTCTCTCTCATTTATCACAAAGACCTCTCACATTCAAAGGCAAATCTGTCTTCCTCCTCTCTTACGTTCTTCAACGAATTCTTTCTGTATCACAAACATGTCTTCCTCATCATCCTCCTCGAAGCAAATGCTGAGTGTACCTGATGAAATTGCACCCCTTGCTTTCTATTCTCCAACACCTGCTCAAGCAAGCATTCCTCCCCCACCCAGTCCTCCACAAAATACTCCAGATAACCCGTTCTTCTCCATTGATCTAAACACTTCCACAGTACCTGGTACTTGTGAAGACATGTTACCTGACAACATCTTTGAGGGAGATCTACCTGAACACAGGGCTTCAGAGTCAAATATCCTGGCAGCGAGTGAAGAACTCGTGATCGAGAGCCTGGCAATGATGAGAGAAGAGGCCAGAACAGAACACACTGATGCTCTGGAAAGAGAAGAGGTAAGGCCTTCTCAACCCATTTTTGATAAAACCCCAGATTTAGGGCGGTACTCTTCTTCTTCTTCATCTGAATCTGCTAGTGAAGAAGAACCTTTAAAATGGAAGGTGGAGAGTAGAAAGGGGAAGGAAAAGGTTGTGGAGGAGGCTCCTAAGAGAAGACCTAATACTAGGTCTGCTGCACAGAAATTGATGGGGGATGCCTTGAAGGCAAGTGCACGATCTGCTGCTGCAGTCAGAAGTGCACGAACTTTCAAGGTATCAAACTTTAAGATACCTAAAGAAAAATTGGTTGAGTTGTCTGGGGAAGAGGTTGAAAAGAAAAGTGACAAGAAGAAGTCAGAAAAGAAAAGGGAAAGGGTTACAAAGAAGGTTGAGAAGTCACAGTCAAAAGGGAAGAAAACTGAAAAGAAGAGGAAGCGGACACAGGGACCTGGTTCTCAAGCCAGGAAAAGTGAAAATGTCAACATGCAGGAAATAGTTGACAGCCTGAGGAACCAAGCAGTTCTTGCTGGAAGAGTGTTTGATATGGGGATTATCACTCTTCCAGGCATGGACTCTCTGCACGACATGGTGGAGATTCAGTCTTGGCTGCACCTGTTCAACAAGCAATCCCCCATCCTCCATGAAGAAGAGGTTCGTGAGTTCTATTACAATGTTCAATTTCTGGAGGATGGGAGTCTCCTCACACGTGTGAACAATATTGCCATTTCTTTAAATGAGGAGGTGTTGGGCAAAATACTCAGAGTGCCTACTGAGGGGACCCGGTCCGTGCAGGAGAAAACTTGCTCTTCAGAATTTGCGTCTCTGATTTCAAAGACTCCCACAACCAAGGTTGCTGGGATCTATAAGAAAATCATGAAGAGTGAGTATCAGCTGGTCTTCGAGTTCGTCAACAAAGTGGTTCTCCCTCGCACTGAAAAGAGAACACTTGCTACTGCTGCTGATTTGTACATCATGGAGATGCTGTGCAGCTTTGCGGCTCTGAGTCTTCCTGGTCTTATGATTGAACACATTCACAAGACAGTTATCGAGAGGAAAGGAGTACATGGTATGGGGTATGGATACCTTCTCACTAAAGTATTCAAGCACTTTCAGATTCCTCTTGGTATTGGAAAGGTGGGGACAGTCAAACAGACCATCTCTGAGCACACCTTGGTTGAATGTGAGTGCATTGAAGGCAGAGGCTTGCCAAAAAGCAAAATGGCACAACTTCTTGCGGACCTGGATCAGCTCAAGCATGAGACTGAAGAACTCACTGTGCGGTTGAGTAGTAAAGAGACTGAAATTTCTGTACTCAAAGCAGAACTGCTTACTGCACAGAGTGAGGGACCTAGTTCTTCAGTTGTACAAGCCCTGGAGAAAGAGAACAACGAGTTGAAGGTGAAGATAACTGCCCTGCAAGAAAATGCCATCAAGGATAATGATGCTGCCAATGCACGACTCACTCTTGTTATCCAGACCCTGTCCAAGACCCCCCCCCTCTTCCTGAAAATGTCAATCAATCCTTCCTTTTGTCCTTTCTTCTTTTGTTGTGTGGCAAATTCTCTTGTTAATGGATTTTTAGTTTGCTTTTAATGTATTTATGTTAAAATGGCTTGTTGGTTACTTTATTCCTTTGCTGTTCTTCCCATATTCTTTTGTGAATGCTTGTCCACTACTGTTTGATTGCTGCTTAGCTCTGATCTTGTTCGGTATTTGTGTTGACTCAATGGTTTACTGCATACCTTTTTTATGATGCCAAAAGGGGGAAGTAAACTGTAGGTGGTAGGCTAAATAAGTAAGGGGGAATATACAGTTAGGGGGAATATACAGTTAGGGGGAATACACAGTCAGGGGGAACGATTTTGGTGAAGACATTGATCATATCATTGTTTGTCATCATCAAAAAGGGGGAAAATGTTATTTGTAGTTTTGATGATTTGACAAACTTAGGGACCTCATAAAGGTACCGGGTTTTCTATTTTGAGCATTGCAGGTGTATTGTTCGAAGTATTGCAGATGAAACAAACTCAGGGACCTAGTAGAGGTACCAGGCTCTCATGGTGACGAGCCAGTCAACTGCCAGCTGGAAATGGTGCAGAAAGTAGGTGCACACTTCCCGATGGCGTCAGAAAGTGTGACCTTCCCTGCCAATGGCAAAGAAGTTTAGGAAAGTGACTTGCCCATATAAAAGGCACTTTCCTAAACACTTTTCTTTGGTTTTTGCAACTTGATAAACACTTTTCAAGAACTCTTGCAAAGGCCAATAGAAAGCAAAGGCAGAATCGATTCCAAGATAACAGCAACATCTGAAGAATTCGTTCTAGTTGTCTAGGAATTTATTCTCGTGTTCTTATATTGTAAACCACTCCTAAATCTATAAAGGACTTGCTGTGTTGTGTTGAAGTCTAGGTTGTCCAAGGGGGATAGCTTAGTGGGTAGATTGTTTTCTACTTAGGCTTGTTGAGCAATAGAGGACTATTGTTCAACGGTAAGATTGATAACTCATTCTTACGTTTTGGTGTAATCGTGTTTTACTTTTGCTTTTGAAGATTAGTGAAAACGATTGAAAATCCTGTGGAACAGGTTGTGGTTTTACTCCCTTAAGCAAGGAGGTTTCCACGTAAAATCATTATGTTGATTTTACTGCATTTAATTTTCTGGAAATTTTCTGAAGTATAGTAAGGGACCTGGTCCATTACTTGTTAAGTGAAGGCAAACATTCTATCAAAATGCTTTGCATATATATGAATGAATTTGTTTGTTTTTAAAATGTTTTAGTCATGGTGCCTTTTTACTTATTATTTAGTACAATATTTAAATTAGCCATTGAACTAATTATATGCACTTCATGGGTTCCCCCCGTTGGTGTTGCTTTTGTTCGTCTATTCCACACCCCCCCCCCCCACAACCCAAAAAAAAAACCTAACTCTCTATAAATTCACTCATAAATTAAGGCAATGGTCCATCACACACTATTAGCAGTGGTGGTGATGTTAGTGACGATTGATAAAAATGGTGAAACAATCATCAAATATATCATAACTTTTTATCTGATAATAGCATTTTTGTTTCAAATATTTTTATTTTGAGTGGTTAGCCAAATTCTATTCATCATTCGAGTGATTTCCTTGTTGGTGTTGCTCTTGTTCTTATCCTTGATTTGATTGAACAAAAATGAATCAGAAACAGATTTAAAATTTAAAAATTGGATGGATTCGCAGGTCGGAGTTTGGGATTTTAAAGTAATGCATTTGATTTATATGGTTTTATATCTATTATTTCACGTTTTTTTAAATACATTAATTGTTGACATTCAATTTTGACACTTTCCGATAAAATTAATTCACGAGTTTCTTAATTCCCAAACAATTTAAAATAATTAGTGTTATAAAATTTAAATACTTTTCAAAGTCATTTTAAGTGATCTTAGTCGATTGTTGTAATTTATAATTAGCACATATATTTCATACAGTTTTGTAGATATAATTGTTGTATTTCATAAATATTTGAAAATAATTTCAAAAAGAATTATACTTTAATTTAAATGTCCAATTAAATTAGTTCAATTTAAATTATTTATAGTTTTGAGTTATTCAGTTTATTAAATTAATTATTTTATTTCATTGGAATTAAGAAGCTCATTAATTAATATTTCGTTTTATTTAAAATTTAATTGAATTGTCCAATCACAATTCAATTTGGCTAAATTAATAAGGAAAAATTACGCGGCTAAGCAGACTTATACTATTTAATCACTCATCATAGCTATAGTTGGCTATAATTACCACTCGCGACTAATATTTTACATTAATTACGTGGGCCGACTTTGACTTTGTATAATTAGTCACGTTTGTATATTTATAATTCGCCAGGATATACAAATACATATGTATAATATACAATTATTTAACCTATATACATATATTATTCATCTCTCCCCCACTATATGCCCTCTCTCGTTTGCCTCTCTCCTCCCCTCTCTCAATCTCGCCTCTTTCCTTCCTCTCCCAATCTCGCTTGTCATTTATACAAATGTATATGTATAATATACAATTATATACAATTATATATGTATACAATTCACCTCTCTCCCATTATCTTCCCTCTCTCACTCGCCCCTCCCCTCTCTCTCTCAATCTCGCTCACCTCTCTCTCCCTATCCCAGTCTCTCTCGCATCTATCCTCCCTCTCCAAATCTCTCTTGTCATATATACAAATACATATGTATAATATACAATTATCTAACCAATATACATATACAATTCACCTTTCTCCCACCTCTCTCTCGCCTCTCTCCTCTCTCCTCTCTCTCCCAGTCTCTATCACCTCTCTTATCCATATAACATGTAGCTATAAATTGTAATTATCAAACTATAGCTATGGAGAGTAATTAATTATTTTTAAGTGCCTATATGTGAAAGGTTCCCAATTAATAATTCACTTAGCTATATAAAAAGACTAAAATGTTGGGCCCTTTTTATTCCCTCCAGCCAAGCCCAATGTTCTCTTTTTCCTTTTAATTCCCTTAACCCATTTAAATCACTCAAATTCAAATTAAATATGTTAAATATTTTGATATATGAGTACTTTAAGTTTTATAAATAGAAACACCAATTTGAGTGATTTAGGAACATAATAAAAGGTTGACACTTGACAGTTATGATAACATATCATATCTTATTTAAGGGAAAATTGTATAAAATAGCAAACTAATAACCTAAATTAAATGGAATAGCTAGGGTTTGATTTAATTGTGCTCCATAACAAATATTATCTAAAATTTGCCAGCGTCTCTCTCCCAGGAATCTCGCTCGCCACTCTCCATTCTCGCTCGCCTCTCTCGCTTTATACACAGAAGTGTATAATTCTGTTTCTGTTTTGTATAAAGCGAGAGAAAATTGTATATACACATGCAAAAATGTATATCTTCGTGTTATACACTTAATTATACAATTTACAAACATTTTACTTCAAAAATTGCAAAGAAAAAGGCCAACGAATTATACAATTGCGAATTATACAATTGCAGTGAAATACAATTTTCTATAGCTTTATACAACAGAAGTGTATATATTGTGTTTCTGTTTTTGTATAAAGCGAGAAAAACATATATCTTCTTGCTATACACTTATAATTATGCAATATACATACATTTTAATTCGATTCAACTATATGCAAAGCAAATTATACAATTGCAGCGAAATATGCCAGCGAATTATACAATTTAGGCTAGCGAATTATACAATTTAGGCCAGCGAATTATACACTTGTATATGTATAGCGAATTATACAGTTTTTATGTTTGCTATGGAGCGCAATTATGCAAAGTTTGTTATATTATACAAATATGAATTTTTTGTTTGCTATATGTGAAAGTTGCCCCTTATTTAATACATTGTAAGATCATTCCATAAATAATAATAATAATAATAATAATAATATAAACATGCAACTATAAGTTGACATAAAATGTAGTCATTTTTAGTAAATAACCCTATAAATATAGTCATTTTTGTAAGTTGCTCTTAAATATATTCAATTTCCTTTTGTTACAATTCCAATTATGCTTAGCTATTTCATAAAAATCTCATTACGATTAATTGTTGATTATTATCATATTGTTCTTTGCATAAACTCCCTTGAACGAGACACTTGGACTCAAGTTTCTCCCTTGCATCTTCGCAATGGGCCATGAAAGCCCAACCTCTCTTCTCTCGAGTCAATCCCGAAAATGGGAAGCTGAAATACAGGTTTCGGAAGCAAAATACAGGTTTCGGAAAGCTGGAAATAGGCTGATATACACTTCTATACATAATTATACATGATATACAGGTCAAAGATATGCTTACACATGGATAAAATCAAGATTACAGGTTTTCGAGAGATGGAATAGGTTGAATACATTTATAAAATAGCTAATATACATGAATAAAGGCCAATAAGAATCCTATACACATGAGTATACACTCAGTATATACACAGATTTTCGGAGGAGAAATTGGCTAAAGCCCAAATTCTATTTGCCACAGTAGGTCGAAGCTAAATCGGGCCCAAAAGCCCAATAAAATGATCAGCAGTTCATTTTAATTAAGAGAAAATTACAAGAATATGCTATTTAACACCTTAATTAACAATATATGTATATACTACTTTTTAGTTACAAAAGTAGTTTTTAATGGATAATTGTACAGAATGACAAATTAATAATGTAAAATAAATACAGTAGCTACCATTTGATTTATTTGTGTTCCATAGCAAACTGTTTGTCAGTCGTCTCTCTCCCTCATATTCTCGCCAGCCACTCTCCCTCTCTCGCTCGCCTCTCTCGCTTTATACAGTAGAAATGTATAAATTGTGTTTTTGTTTGTATAAAGCGAGAGAAAATTGTATATACGCATGCATATGCATATGTCTCCGTCCTATACACTTATAATTATACAATACAAATATTTCCCTACCCAAGTCTCTTTTGCTTTTCTCTCTTTCTCGTTTTATACAAATTCAAATTGTATATAATTTCTCTCTTTCTCGTTTTATACAATTCGATTCCATTGTATATTCCCTGCCCAAGTCTCTTTTGCCTTTCTCTCATTCTGGTTTTATACAAATTCATATTGTATATAATTGTCCTAAACACTTATAATTATATAATACAATATTTCTCTACCCAAGTCTTTTTTGTCTTTCTCTCTTTCTCGTTTTATAAAAATTCAAATTGTATATAATTTCTCTCTTTCTCGTTTTATACAATTCGATTCAATTGTATATTCCCTGCCCAAGTTTCTTTTGCCTTTCTCTCTTTCTCGTTTTATACAAATTCGAATTGTATATATTCTCTCTTTTTCGTTTTATACAATTTGATTAATTATATACAAATTCAAATTTTATACAGATATACAAACACCTACAATTGAATTGAAAGGCTAACAACGATTTATACAAATGAGAGGCTAACAACAATTTATACAAATAAGCTACCAGCGAAACTATACAAATCTGAAGAGGAACAAAGAAATTATACAATTGTTTTTTTTGTATATATGTATAGCGAAATAGGCATAACCTTCAATTGTATATGTATAACGAATTAAACATATATATGTTTGCTATGGAGCGCAATTATGTTAACTTTGCTATAATATACAAATTTGAATTTTGTGTTTGCTACATGTGAAAGTTGCCCATTTTAAAGGAAAAATACACAAGTACCCCATCAACCGATGCCCGAAATCTCTGAGACACACTTATATTATACTAAAGTCTTACAACCCCCCTGAAATTATTTTATAAATAATTTTCTATCGTTTTCGGCCTACGTGACACTATCTTGAGGCCCAACGTGCGTTAATATTTTTTTTCTCAAGCTAGTGCCATGTAGGCCAAAAAGGGGTAGAATTATATATAAAATAAGTTTAGAGGGATAAAAGGACATTAGTATAGTATAAGTGTATTTCTGAAATTTCGAACATAAATTGAGGAGGTACTTATGCATTTTCTCTATTTTTAATTATAACCATAACAACATAATAAATTCACGTTTTTTAATGTGGGATACCATTTTATTTGATAATTTTTTTTAGATAGTGAGCTAATTTTTTGAGATGGATAATATCTTTATACGTTTTCTTAAAAGATATTTTAATTTCACTCTTTTCTCTTTTTCCTTTCTCTTCGTCTTAATTTCTTATTCATGAAATAATAACATTTAATTTTCTATACTCTCACTTATAGTATTGTTAGTTTCTTGGTAGAAATCTTCATCTTTTCTTATCACGAATTTTGGTTCTTCTTCTAAATATTGTTTTTCAAAATCATTTATAATTTGAAATACAATTGTGTGTTTTCTTTGTTTGTACGACCATAAATAGAAAAAAGTTCATAGATTTGATTTCTAGAAAGAATCCTAGATATTTACAGTCGAATAACAATTATTAATAATTCTGACATGTGTTCGAGATCAAGTTTGGAGTTGAATTCACTCATCTCCCGCGAGTGAATATAGAAGAGAAAATCTTGTTAGTGATAGAAGTTTATCTATGTTACCACTGTTATAAAATATTGTGTAATTTGATGTTTTTTTACATGTAGAACAGTGTTTGATTTTTTTGATAACTGTATTATCTGAAAACAGTTTGTATATATATATATTTTTTTTAATGAAATAGTTACGTTACATATAACGTGTTTGAAGTCTGAAGTTTGTATTATTAGTGTATGAAAAGTATACGAAATGTGTATTAATTGTTTATGAAAGTCTTTTTTTAAAAAGAATATTATAGTTTCTATTGAAATTAGAATATATGTTTTTGTATTAATTTTGTATTAAAATTATATTGTGTTTGTTTAATTGGAGTAGTTTGTAGGGCAGTGAAAGATATATTAAATGTGTATGAAGTATGTATGAATTATATGAACTGATTATAAACGGTCATCTTCTTCTCAAAAGTTTTCCAATTTAAACTTGTGGTAAAAATTTGACTTGGGGACTTTGTCAAAGTCTCCGAAATTTTCTGCAATTAATCTATTTGGAACAGATGGATCAGAAACAAAATCAGAAATTGGTTCAGATTTTAGACCGGTTACCGCGACCAACTCTTTTAAGTCAAAATGTAACTCTGTATTACATTGATAATGAACATGTCATTCCTACCAGTTTCAGGTTCAAGAAGGAAAGTATGACGCAACAATTGACATCGGATTTTTATGTTATGTAAATCATAAAAAAATCCAAATGGAATTTCTTGTAAAAATTGCTGAAACTTATCGTGATCGAGGAAGGTCAACAAATCAACGAACACAATTATGTTGATACAGAAAGATAAATGTGTTTGAACCTTCTTCTCCTATAAAATTTGTAAAACTAAATTATTACTTTTTATATACTATAAAATTCCATAGAAAAAAATCATATATACAATGCTATATTAAATTGACATTCAATTAATTCATACACAAATCATACAAATTATATACAAAATTCATACAATATTAATACATATTCGATGGACATTTAATTCAATTCATACAGAAATCATACAAACTATATGCCTCAATTCATACACAATTCATACAATATTAATACATATTCGAAAAAAATTAATATGTGACTTTTAAACTACAAACTAATCTAATTTAGTATGAATATGTCAATTCATACATCATAATCAAAAAATAAAATATACTGTTGCAATATTTATTATAATAGTCAAAATTATAGGATACACAACATTAATACATCATTCATACACATATATTTTACTGGACAAGAATATCATTTTATACATATATGATACAAAGGTAATACATAATGCATAAACTCCTGTATTGATAATGACCAATTATTTCATACACAAAATCATACAAAATTAATACATTTATTATGTATCAAATCATATACTGATATATTCAAATTATATCATATACAAAACATACAACACTAAATCATTCAAGATTCATATATAATTATAATATAAAATACTAAAAACTCAACTCATACATAAATCATACAAATTTCATGTAGTATACTATTGACAAATAAAAGCAAAAATTAAATACACTAACACAACACATTGTAATTCAAATTCGAAATAATCTTTTTACTTACTTTATCAACTTCTTTTGGGTTTATTTGTAGCTTGTATCTCTGATGTTTTTTTTTTTTTGAAAACTTTCTTGTTGATCGATCAATTTCAATGCCTTTTATTTTTTTTTGATTTTTTATTTTTTAATCCTCAGCAAAGTCAGAATTGGATTCTGATGATGTTCTAATTTCTTTTCCTTTCCTCTTCTTGCCTCTTTGATTTTATTTTTTTCCATCTTCGAATTAATTGAACTACACTTCTCTTTTTCCTTTGATTTCTGCGTTTGAGTTTGTGACAATATATCGAATGAAGGAACATGAAAGTCATCAGACTCATCGATCAATCTTTTACTTTTACTTGGGATTTCACTACTTTTCCTAGACATTCTATATGAACTAAATGGGGAACTGATCTGAGAGGGATGTTTGGGTTTTGGGATGAACTGATCTGAGAGGGATAATGGGAAAGATGAGTGAGGCGGGATTTGGGTAAGAACAAAAAATCTTTGCGTGTTGGAAAGAGATGATGAGTGAGACAGGAGTTTGGGGATGATCAAAATATCTTCGCGTGTTGGGGAGAGATGGAGTGTCTTAGGGGAAAATGTCTGTGTATGTATTGGTTGAGATGAGGGTGGATAGTTATTGGGCAACCGTATAATAGGGAATTAATTAAAATCAAATCCATATTATTTAGATTTTGTTTTTAAAAGGTAACTATATAATGTAAAATTTAATTAATAATAATTTATTATTTATATAAAAAGCTTTAAAAGGTGATAAAGAGAAAAAAAAAGGAAAAAAAATCATGGTTTAATTTGATTTAAACTAATTTGAGCATTTTAAGGAAACTGAATAATTTAAATCCTTTTTGAATTCCTTAATATGTGCTAATTTGTTAATTATCCATTATTAATTAAAATTAATTCAAATCTCACAATTAGTGCTACTTACCAATTTATACATAGACGTTTTTTTTTATATTTTAATTTATTTAAAAAATAAAAATAAAAAGTTAATTGTAAAAAATAAAAATAAATATTTAAACATATTAATTAGTATTTAATAATTACTTATAGTTTATTTTTAATTACATATATTTTTGATTGATATGCTATAACTCGATAATAATCTGCTATAAGTAATTTATTTTTGAAAAGTATGTTTATAACTTGATATATATAACCTTAAATGTGTATAGGATGTTATTTTTATTAAAATATTATAGTGTGGATTAGGGGTGTCAAAAGTGAACCCAAACATAGGTAACCCGTCCAATTCGTCAGAATTTTAATTGTTGGCTCAAGATAATTTGAATTGGGTTCATTCTCAACCCATTCAAGCTTAACCCATTTGAAGAGAATTCTCAATTGAGCCCAATTCAATCTCCAATTTCAACCCGTTTTAAAACATCTTTTAGGATTTACTATCCATATGTTATTTTTTTAACAAAAAGTTCTTTGAAAGGGAATTTAAATTGTGTTTATAAAAGTTAAATATCAATATGTTAAATTATTGAGATTAATCGGGTTAAATTGGATGTGTCAAGACCCAACCCATTTTTCAGCCCCTTTGAGCCCAACCCATTTCAGCCCAAAGTAAACTTGGGCAGGTCAGACCCAACCCGATTTCTATTGAACCCATTTAAAATTTTTTAATTTCAACCCAACCCGCCCATTTGACACCCCTAGTGTGGATGTCCACTACACCAAGAAGTTACTCACCCATTATCACCACTACTTTCCTCATCATGAAGATGACCATAACCTCCACCTTTATAACCATTAATCTTGTAAACTTTCACTTTCATAATCTCCCGATTGTATTCATGTTAATGTCATCTTTATGACTAACCTTTTGTATACCTCTATGTTACACTATATATAGAGGCATAATGCTTCATATTGTATACACTTGAAGATTTGGTGAATACTTGAAAGAAAGATTGTGATCTTATATTGTTCCTCTTATCTTATATTCTTCCTGTCTTTATCTTTGTATAGTTCTTTTGTTCTTAAGTTTTACAAAACATTATCAACACGATTGTTTTACTATTGAAGGATTGAAGCAAAGAAAATATAAAGAAGACAAAAATATTTCTGTTTATTTTTCTCTAAAGGTAAATTACTATATAATATATTTTATATTTTACTTTTGATTATGCATCATTAATTTTCTTACCATCTCAAAATCATATAAGTCCAACGAGTTGTTTTTACTTTTAGCAAACTTTTAAATTGATCACTTATATATTTAAAAAATAAAATTAGTTTTGCAAGTTAATAATTTGTAAAGAAATTGTTCTTTATGATCTTGTTTTATTGACTTATGTGGCATATACATATTGACTAAATTGTTATTGTTGGTTACTTTTGCAACTCTTTATTTTTCTTTATCTAAGCATTTACTTGTTGAGTTATTAATATATTATTTGTACTAACAAAATTTGTTTTGTAGTTATTCTAAAATGGTTAGTAAATTATAATAATCTTCATAACAATGTTGAGAGGGACTATTAAAATGTTTGAAATTATTTCAACTAGGGACTTTTATATTATTCTAACATGTTGTTCTAATTAATTAATTTTATTCATTTTTCTTGTATATTGAGTCAAATTCAGATTATATTTATGATTTTTGATAATTATTTTATCATAATGTATTTGATTTATTAAGGCATTGATTGAGGGTAAGACGGTGAATTCAGGTTTCACCACACCAAGTGGATAAGACATCGAGTTAAAGTCTTGGTGCACCATGATAATAAGAAGTTGGGTTCAAGTCCCACTGATTTATGACCAAAGGTGTCTTTATATGGGTAATACATTGGGTTAAAGTCCTAATGCATTATAGTGATGATATGATGATGACTAACAAAAGTTTTATACTTTTGACTGAAAGTCATGAAATTTATCCAATTAATTTGCTATATTCTCTTATATGAATGTGGTAACAGTGTATTAATAAGTCTGAAAAATGATAAATGGTTGAATGTATGAATATGAGTATTGTAAAAATGTTAATGGTCATCATGTGGTAATTAAAAGGAAGAACATTATGGGTTCTTAAGATGTTCCTTCAAATGTGAAGGTAATTGTATCCATTAAAATTGTATGAAAGGTTATTGGAAACATTAATTTTCTTAAGATGGTCCTTCAAAAATGAATATAATTGTTAAAATTAATTTTTATCCATCAAAGTGGAATGAGAAGTTGGGCACATTGTTGTTGGTGCAATCCAATTTAAAAAGTCTTATAAATGCCCCATCAAAATAAATGAATACAAAGTGGTAGTACATTTGGTACATTTGACATCTTAAAGTGATGTTGAGGTGAATCACATAATGCCAAAACATGACAACGAGTTTCTAATAAAAACTTATGGAACATGTATAAATGGTTTTAGTCCATTTCTTGAAGAAAATGTGACTTGTGTTCGTATGAATAAGAACATGTTCATGTATTGTTGGATGAATGTCACATCTCACATCTCACCTCTACGGGAGATTTGAGAGATTGAAAAAAAATATTTTGACATAAATAGTCATTGTGGTCATGTATATACTTTGAGTACTACACAAAAATTGTGGTATATTTTGAAATGAACAATTGAAGGACAAAGAAAGAAATAAATCTTTTCTGTAAAGGTTGTGGCCATGACCAAAATAAATATTATTGTGTGACAACACAAATTTGTCATTGGTTATCAATAAATAAGTCTTGAATGTAATAATTTTAACCATACAGTAATAATAATTTTCTCCTTGAAGGAGATGGTCACCATAAGAATGACATCGTGAAAATTGTGAAAGTACACAAAAATAATTGATAGTTTCGAAATGGCTAATTTGTTACTATCAGGATGAATGAAATTATTCATAATATTGCGATTGTAGTAAGTCTCAAAAGAAACTTTTTAAGTTTCGGAAGAATTGAAAACAAATATTATATTGAGACTAAATTATGAGAAGATTTAATATCTTCAAATTACTACAATCAAAGTGGATTATAAATATTTACGTATAAAATTACCCATTTTTCCCATTGTTTGTTGTATACAAACATGTGCATTATGATGGAATCACATGCATAAGTAAACTAAAAGTTTACTAGAATAAATATCAGTTGGCATAATCGGCTGGCCGTTTCGATTCAAATGTGATGCAAGAGAAATTGAGAATTCACGTGGCTATATGTTGAAAAAAATAAAAGATTCTTCAATAATTCTCTTTTGTAACTTGTTCTCATGAAAAAATGATCATTGTACCAGCTAAGATTGGAATTGTATCCCTAAAATTATTTGGAATATATACGAAGGTGAATATGAGCTCGTTCACCTGCCATGTGGACCGTTTACTATTATGATTTAATAGATACATCTATGATATGTTCACATGTGCATTTGTATCAACTTACAGATTAATTTTTATAAGGTTGTTTGCTCGAGTTATTAAATTAAGAGCACAATTTCAAACTATAAAGTCGTGTTGATAATGTTGGTTGGTTTAGCAGAAACTATATGCCTCCAATTATAGATACACCGTTGATTATGAGAAAAAATCTCTCAAATAAAATCTTGTATGTGATGAGTTTATTTAACATATATGTGTTAAGCCAACAAGGTTCTCCAAACACAATTGGTTCAGGATCAGGAACCAAATAGTTTTCATCTAAAAATTTGATGTGCGCACATATGATTTTATTGCTCCACCACGCCCCAAGATGGATCCCCAAATGAGATTGCGGGTGAATTCTTAATTTCCTAACATTAAGGAGTGATATGTGTAGCAGATGAAAATTATGTGTGGGGTGAATTATGTAGATCCTCGTCAAATGGTCCAATAAATAGTCCATGAAGGACAAAGTCTATGGTACGCCAGAAGCATGATAGACCAATCGATTCCAAATGTTAAAATCCTTGAGAAAGGAGATAATCAAATTATCAAAATGGTCATTGCTAATGAGGCAAGTGCTTTGAAAGAGCACTATGACATAACATTTCATAAAACCTTAGCAAAGGTTGAGGTACCTGAAAATGATGAAAAATGAAGAGATAAATTATGTCGTATTGGAATTGAATCAAGATGGTCGTCGATGGTATATTTGATATGATGTAGCACTCAATGCTATAAATGGTTATGACAATCTTAAGTTCAAATCTGTCATATAGTGTGGACAGATAAATGATTGACACTATTCAAGTATAATTTCACTTAGAAAAGAGATGTTTTTGAACATATAGTTCATAGATCAAAATATATGTTAATGAGGGTACAAATGAATCATTATACGAAAGTATAACCGTCAGATATAAAGCACGGTTCGTGCCTCAGGGCATAAAGAATTTTCGCAAGAGTTCTGACATTATTAAATGGAGATATGTTCTTCAATAGTGGATACAATGAGACTTATTTCAGTCTGGCAATAAATGACATATATGAATATGTATAATGACTAATTATCATGTCTAACTAGACGATGAATGTTTTATGAATTTTTTTGAACGATTGAAAAGGTCTTAAAATAATTTCATTGAATACTCAATGGTTCTGAGATTGCTTAACACAGATAAATAATCTTTTCAACCTCATGAAAATGATTATAAATTCCATGTATTAGTGCAATTTGTGCACTTATAGATTGTTGGTTATGCAAATACTAGAAGATTATTTGATATACACAACAAAAGTTATGTGAAGGGATTATCATATTATCGTTCAATCTATGCCAAGAAACTAACAGATCAAATGACTCAATACATAGAAGATGTGTGGTTTTCTTTGAAAAAAATAAGCTTCAATAAAATTGTATTGATCAATCTCCGAGTCAGAAACTATTTGATTATATAGATGCAGAATATTTGTTTGATATGCATAAAGTTTGATGGTAAATAGGCTATTTGTTTACATATGGAGGCACAACAATATCTTGACATTCAAACAATCAACACTAGTAACCCCTTCTTCAAATTATACAAAAATAACATTGATCATGAAGTAAGTCGCGAGTATGTTTGGTTGGAATCATGACCTATCATATTCAAGAAGTATGTGAATTTTGTTTGACAAAGGACATTCCAGCCACCATATACGAGAATAATATATAGCTCAATTGAATGGAGGATACAATAAAAAAAAACAGACAAAACATATTTCACCAAAAGTCTTTTTCAAACATGATCTTCAACAAAATGGTGAGATAGACGTTCAAAGGCTCGTTCAAGTGATAATCTTGTAATCTTATTCACTAAAGATTACCAGCATCAATATTTGAGAAGTTGTGATATAAGATTGAAATGCATTGTCTTCGAGATATCAAGTAAAGTTTTCATCAGAGGGGAGAAAAATACATGTTGTACTCTTTTCCTTAACCATAATTTTGTCCCAAATGAATTTTCTTGGTAAGATTTGTAACGAGACAACATTCAAGCGTATTAAAATATATGTGTACTCTTTTTCCTTCACTAGGATTTTTTTTCACAAAGTTTTTTTCTTAGTAAGGTTTTAACGAGACATATTATCTATGGACATACAAGGGAGAGCGTTAAAAAAATATTATAGTGTGGATGTCCACTACACCAAGAAGTTATTCATCCATTATCTCCACTACTTTCCTCATTATGAAGATGACCATAACCTCCACCTTTATAACCATTATTCTTATAACGTTTCACTTTTATAACCTCCTCATTATATTCATGTTAATGTTATGTTTATGACTAACCTTTTGTATGCTTCTATGTTATACTACAACTAGAGGTATAAGGGTTCATATTTTATACACTTGAAGATTTAGTGAATACTTGAAAGAAAAATTGTAATCTTATATTGTTCCTCTTGTCTTATATTCTTCCTGTCTTTATTTTTATATTGTTCTTTAGTTTTATAACAACCACTAATTTGTCAAAAGTGAAGGGTAAGAATTTTTTTTTTCATTTGTTGATTCGAAGGAGTATTCATATGATAGTGATTGTACGAAAGAAATTCATTTTAGAACTGGTCCTACCATTAATTTATTTTATTCTGAGAAAGTTTTTTTGTTATACAATTGGATAAAACTTAATGATGTAATGCTTTTTTTTTTTTTTTTTTTTTTTTTTTATCTTTGTGTTTCATTAGGCCTAACTTTTAATTTTTCTTGAAATTCTGAAAATTAATATTTCTCAAAATGTAATGTTGTTTGTTCTATCGTTGAAACTGAAAGATAATACGTATTTGATAAACAAGTATTGGTGTTTGTGATGGTATAAATCATTGTACATTATGTGATGGTATAAAATTATGGTAAATTATGTGATGTAATTGTGGTATAAAGTTGGTGTTCAGACTATCAATTTAGAAAGAGAATCACACCATATTTAAATTCAACAATACATACACCTCAATATATTCATTTTTTATACGAATCTATTGAAATTTCCACAAATCTATTTATATTCAAATAGTAATTTTGTACCACAATCAAAATCACCGTTTTGACAATAATACTTTCAGTTACAACACTATATGAAACTAAACCATATTTGTATCAAGGTAAAAAATTTCTTACCCATACAAGTTATTTACAAATATTGCAATTTCTAATAACCAATTTCTTGATATAGTTAATTTAAAATTTTCATTAATTTCGTTAAAATAATAAATTCACATTTTGATGTCTAGTTGTTTATCATCTAATATCAAATAATATTTTATTATTTACATAAGAACATTCTAATTGGTATAGAAACTTGTATATAAATATTATCATGTACTTTTACAGATTAATTTAAATCCAAATATATCACCATTATTAGTACCACAAGAGTTACTACTATTTGTATCACATCGGCCACCAAAAATATTTACTAGTCTAATTATAAATGTATACAAAAACATATACCAATTAATAGTACCATCACAAAAATATACAGATTAATTTAAAATCTAACCATATAGTAACAAGTGTTAAAACATTTTAAACCATTCACAAATAATATTTAAAATGTTAAATACCATTAAATAATAACTCTAGAAAACACATTAAATAAATTAAAACAATATAACAATGCGAAGTGACCACATGTAGCAGAAGGAGATAATTAAGGAATAGTGAAAATAGTAGACCAGTAAGACTCTTCCATTTTCGTTTAAGTATTTATTTTATATTTCTGAAAAAAAAATATTGCTATGTTGGTAAGAAATAAAACTATTGTTATATGAAAGTAGTTTAGGTTCTTATTTAGTATACTTATATTTTTTGTTCATTGATTAATATGGGCCAAAGCCTAAATTTCTTTTATTTTTCTCCTTTGTTATTATTTGTTTTGTATTAACTCTCTAACATCTTTTTCTTTTGGTTTAGCTTAATTAAATCCCCAAGAACCATATTCCTCCGGTTATGTTGCTCAGAGTGCTTAAGTTCCTATTTTTATTAATTTATTTAGTTATTTATGGTTGAAAAAAATTATTCTCTCAATAAATTAGTTTTCTTTTAAGTTTATTTTCTTTCAAAATACATTTATAATAAATCTTTGCCCTACACTTATTTCTAAACATTTTTTTAAAAAAGTTCAAATCGTTGGTGAACCGCAAGTTAGCGGACATTTCTAAGGTTTAACACTGTCACGACCCAAAACCGAGCCGCGACTGGCACCCACATTTACCCTCCTATGTGAGCGAACCAACCAATCTAACCCTTATCATTTTAACATATATCAACAGAAAGTAATGCGGAAGACTTAAACTCATTAATAAAAACCAATTCAATAATTATTCCCCAAAATCTGGAAGTCATCATCACAAGAACATCTATGATCAAATTACTAACAAAAAATGTCTAAGAAGCTAAAAATACACAAGAAGCTAGTCCATGCCGGAAGTTCAAGGCATCAAGACTTGAAGAAGAAGATCCAGTCCAAGCTAGAAGCATTAGCTCACCCTGAATTTCCGATGTAGTAAAGACTGACTTGAATTACTGTTGAGTCGAAGATGACGGCACGTTTGCTGCACTCCACAAATAACAAAGAAGAAAACATAAAAGTAGGGGTCAGTACAAAACACGGGTACTGAGTAGATATCATCGGCCAACTCGAAATAGAAGACAATATATATCAAGTAATATTATAAAATGAACTATGATACTTAACATGTAGCAACAACAAGTACTATATCATTAACAATTACCGTCAAGTTCACACATGAGGACTCAAGCCTCAATACCATACTCATTTGGAGATTAGATTCATTAGATTGAGTATATTAACATCTTTCCAGATTCGTTATCTTTATTCCTCTTGTGTTGGTACGTGACACTCCGCTCCCTCATATTCATTAATCCTCTTGTGTCGGTACGTGACACTCCGATCCCCTACTACTATGTGTCGGAACGTGACACTCCGATCCCCTAAATCTACGTGTCGGTTCGTGACACCCGATCCCCTAAATCTACGTGTCGGTTCGTGACACCTGATCCCCTAAATCTACGTGTCGGTTCGTGACACCCGATCTCCTAAATCTACGTGTCGGTTCGTGACACCCGGTCCCCCTAATACTACATGTCGGTTCGTGACACCCGGTCCCCCTAATACTACGTGTCGGTTCGTGACACCCGATCCCTTAATTCTATGTGTCGGAACGTGACACTCCGATCCCCTAATCTCCTTCTATCAATTCATCAAGCCTTCTTTCTTACCAAGGCATCATCAATCTCATTACTTTAGTTCATCACGCCTTCTTTTATACCAAGGCCTCCTCATTAACAAGAGATTAGCTTTTTATCAAGATTTGGGATTCAATAGCTTCATCATGCTTAATATAATCACCATTATATAATCACATTCATGCAAGCATACAAATCAAGCACTTAGAAGGGTTTACAATATTATCAATACATATCATTCGCTATTAAGAGTTTATCTATCAAATAGAAATAAACCATAACCTACCTCCACCGAAGATTAGTATTCAAGCAAGCAAATTTTCCCAAGCTGCGTTTCTTCTTATCCCTCGTTCGATCCTCTCTCTTTCTCTTTGTTCTTTCTATTTTCTTATTCAAACCCTCTTTCTTTTACCCTAATTAGTATATAATTAAGTTTAAAAGATGGCATTAATAACCCAATAATTAACTTAAGGTTACCTCTTTTAACCCCAAGTAATTAGACTTATAATCCTTAACCCTCTAACTTTATAATTAAAGTAGGAATAGTCCAAAAACATCCCTTAAAACGTGTAAAGAAATCCGACCCAGACTGGGATTACGCAACCTGTGACGGCCCGTCGTGCCTGCGACGGTCCGTCCTGCAGGTCGTCGCAAGGTTCAGAGACTGGATTTCCACTGAAGAATCTGTGACGGTCCGTCACGCCTGTGACGGTCCGTCACGCCTGTGACGGTCCGTCCTGCCATTCCGTCACGAAGTTTAGAGAGTCGATTTTCAGTACCCAATTTCAGAATTTCTAAGTGTTTTGAAACGAGACCCTGCGACGGTCCATCGTGCCCATGACGGTCCGTCGTGGGGTCCGTCGTCTCAGCCAGTTTTCCAGAAATAAAATCTGCTGCTCAAAACTACTAAACAGGTCGTTACAATAGATACCAATTTACCCATCGTTCGTCCTCGAACGATCACAAGAAGAAAAACAAGGGCGAGAAGGAGTACCTGAATCTTTAAACAGGTGTGGTTATCTTTATCGCATATCAGCCTCCTTCTCCCAAGTGGCTTCTTCAACAGGCCGATTCTTCCATTGCACCTTGATGGATGCAATCTCCCTTGACCTCAACTTGCGAACTTCTCTACCTAAAATAGCAACAGGCTCCTCCTCATAAGACAAATTCTCATCAAGCAAAACTGAATCCCAACGGAAAATGTAGTTTCCATCCCCATGGTATCTCTTCAACATCGACACGTGAAATACCGGATGCACTCCGGACAGCCATGGAGGCAAGGCTAACTCATAAGCCACCTCCCCTACTCGCTTAAGTACTTCAAAGGGACCAATGTACCTTGGGCTTAGATTGCCTCTTTTACCAAACCGCATCACCCCTTTCATTGGCGAAACTTTCAACAAGACTTGTTCACCCTCCATGAACTCTAAGTCTCTAACCTTTCGATCTGCATATTCTTTTTGCCTACTTTGCGCCGCTAGAAGCTTTTCTTGAATAGATTTCACTTTCTCTATCGAATCCCTCAAAAGATCAGTACCCCAAGGTCTAACCTCGAATGCATCAAACCAACCAATGGGAGACCTACATCTCCTACCATACAATGCTTCAAATGGAGCCATATCAATGCTTGAGTGATAGCTATTATTGTATGAAAACTCCGCTAAGGGTAAGAAGTTATCCCAATGGCCACCAAATTCTATCACACATGCACGAAGCATATCCTCCAACACTTGAATCGTTCGATCAGACTAACCATCGGTCTGAGGATGGAACGCGGTACTAAGGTCCAATCTAGTACCCAATTCCGCATGCAATGTTTTCCAAAACTTAGAAGTAAACTGCGTACCTCTATCTGATATGATGGATAGTGGAACCCCATGCAATCGAACGATTTCTGAGATATAGATCTTGGATAACTTCTCGGCATTGTAAGTCACCTTACCCGGAATAAAATGAGCAGACTTAGTTAACCTATCAACAATCACCCAAATAGAGTCGTACTTACCCATTGTCTTTGGAAGACCAACCACGAAGTCCATTGCGATTCTCTCCCATTTCCATTCCGGAATGGGCATTCTCTGAAGTGTTCCTCCGGGCCTCTGGTGTTCATACTTTACTTGTTGACAATTTGGACATTTGGCAATAAAATCAACAATATCACGTTTCATTCTACTCCACCAAAAGTGTTGCTTTAGGTCACGGTACATCTTGGTTGCACCCGGATGTATCGAATACCTTGAACTATGAGCCTCTGTCAGAATAGTGTTGATCAAATCATCGACGCGGGGTACACATACCCTTCCCGTAATCCTCAAAACACCTTCCTCATCGATTATTGCTTCTTTAGCCTCTCCTTGCAATACTTTATCTCGGATCCGGATCAATTTTTCATCATTAAACTGCTTTCCCTTAATCTTGTCAAGGAAGGAAGATCTTGCCTCCACACAAGCTAAAAATCCTCCCTTCTCATTTACTTCTAATCTCATAAGGTCGTTAGCCAGAATCTGAACTTCTCTAGCCAATGGGCGTCTAGAAGCTTGCAAGTGAGCTAGACTTTCCCCGGATGATACAAAATAGTGATATCGTAGTCCTTCAGTAGTTCCATCCATATCCTCTGTCTCAAGTTCAAATCTTTCTGAGTAAAGACATACTGTAGGCTACGATGATCCGTATTGACCTCACACTTAACCCCATATAAATAGTGTCTCTATTGCTTTAATGCAAACACTACCGCGGCCAATTCCAAGTCATGAGTTGGATAGTTACGTTCATGCACTTTTAATTGTCTTGAAGCATAAGCAATCACGTTCTTCTCTTGCATTAGCACTGCACCCAAACCCTAATAGGATGCATCACAATAGACAATGAAATTCTTACCTTCCACTGGCAAGGTGAGAATTGGTGCAGTAGTCAACAGAGTCTTGAGCTTCTGAAAGCTTTCCTCACACTCATCCGACCATACAAATGGAACATTTTGCTTAGTCAAGTTCGTCAGTTGGGAAGCAATAGAAGAAAATCCCTTGACAAATCGGCGGTAGTAGCTAGCTAACCCAACAAAGCTCCTTATTTCTGACACATTAGTAGGTCTTACCCAATTCTTCACTGTCTCAATCTTAGAAGGATCCACCATCACTCCATCCTTAGAAACCACGTGCCCCAAGAAGGACACTGCATCTAGCCAAAACTCACACTTAGAGAACTTGGCATAAAGCTTTTTCTCCCTCAACATTTCCAATACCATTCTCAAATGCTCCTCATGTTCCTCCTTACTTTTAGAGTATATCAGTATATCATCAATAAATACGATCACAAAGAGATCCAAATATGGCTTAAAAATCCCGTTCATCAAACTCATGAACGCAGCAGGGGCATTCGTAAGACCAAAAGACATCACTACAAATTCGTAATGCCCATACCTGGTTCTAAAAGCAGTCTTTGGCACATCCGTTGCCCGTATTTTCAATTGATGATAACCGGATCTCAAGTCAATCTTAGAGAAGACACAAGCACCTTGTAGTTGATCAAACAAGTCATCAATGCGAGGAAGAGTATACTTGTTCTTAATAGTTACCTTGTTCAACTGCCGGTAGTCTATGCACATCCGAAAACTCCCATCCTTCTTCTTCACAAACAAAACCGGAGCACCCCAAGGAGATGCACTTGGTCTAATGAAGCCTTTGATCAACAACTCTTGAAGTTGAGCCTTTAATTCTCTTAATTCAGCGGGAGCCATTCTATAAGGGGGTATAGAAATGGGGCGAGTGCCCGGTTCAAGATCGATGCAGAAGTCAATATCCCTATCCGGTGGCATACGAGGAAGATCTGCAGGGAACACATCCAAAAACTCACGGACTACCGAAACTGACTCAATCGAGGGTACTTGGGTAGTGTCATCCTTGAGATGTGCCGATAAAGCTAAACACCCTTTACTAACCATTTTCTTAGCACGAAGAAAGGAGATGATACGCACCGGATTGGAAGTGTAGTCACCCTCCCACACTAACGGATCTGTCCCAGGCTTGGCTAACGTCACCGTTCTAGCATTACAATCCAAGATCGCAAATTGTGGAGAAAGCCAAGTCATACCCAGAATTACATCAAAATCAACCATTTCTAAGATAACCAAATCTACATAAGTGTTTCTCCCCACAAAGTTCACCAAACAAGACCTATATACCTTTTCAACTACCACAGACTCACCCACCGGAGTAGAAACACGAATAGGCATATCAAGTAATTCACAATGTAAATTTAGATCATTAGCAAATGAGGAAGATACATAAAAAAATGTGGATCCAGGATCAAACAATACAGAAGCCATGCAATCACAAACCAGAAGATTACCTGTGATGACAGCATTAGATGTCTCCGCCTCCGATCTCCCAGGGAAAGCATAACAATGGGCCCTATCACCTGTCTGCCCGTTGCCCCTACCATGTTGTGCTGTAGTGGCTCCAGTTTGCCCATCACCCCTGCCGTTTTGGTGACCACCATTACCTCGACCACCACGTCCTCCAGAATAACGGCCTCTACCATGACCACCTCTACCTCTAGCTATTGGGGGTCTATAACTCTGTCTGGGACAATTCCTCCTAATATGTCCAGTCTCCCCACATCCATAACACTCTCTAGAGTCAAGCATAGGTCTCTCAGAGATGTGTTGACCGGTCTGAGGTGGACCCCCAACTACAGTCTGTAGTGAAGACTGAATGGGTCGAACTGAGTAACCTCCGGAACTTTGTCCTCTAGAGTAGGAACCATTAAACTCACCTCCCTTTTGAAACCTTTTTGATGTCGATGTCGAGGTGAAGTCATCAGGCTTCACTCCTTCCACCTCTATCACGAAGTCTACCACTTCTTGGAAGGATTTTGCCGTAGCCGCTACCTGTAAGGCCGAAATCCGCAACTCTGACCTCAGCCCCTTCACAAACCGACGAATCCGCTCTTGTGGACTGAAACAAAGTTGGGTGGCATACCTGGATAATGCACGAAACTTAGCCTCATATGCATTGACCGACATCCTACCTTGCTCTAGGCTCAAGAACTCATCCCTTTTCCTATCCCTCAAAGTCCGGGGGATATACTTCTCCATAAACAAGCTAGAGAATGAGGCCCAAGTCATAGGTGGTGCCTCTGTTGGTTGACACTCAACATGTGACCGCCACCACATTTTGGCGTTCCCTTGAAACTGATAACTCACGAACTCAACACCAAACCGTTCTACTATACCCATCTTGTGTAGTAGCTCATGACAGTCAACCAGAAAATTGTAAGCATCCTCAGATTCCGCACCCTTGAAGACTGGAGGTTTCAATTTCAAGAACTTACTGAAAAGTTCATGCTAATTATTTGTCATTATAGGCCCAGTAGTCAGACGTGGAAACGTGCCTATGTCCAATGAGACATCTATACGAGGAGCCATAGTGGCTGCATGTTGTAACTCTGAAACTGGAGGTGTTGGTGCAGAAAACACTGGAGGTGCCTGACCCTGATCAGAAAACCCGCTAAGATAAGCCAGAACCTGATTAATCATTTCTAGGGTAGGTTGGGGTGGCATTTTCTCATTATGCACTTGTTCATTCTCCCCATCCTCCCCCTCTCTTACTACTTCCTCAGTCGGTGGAGGGGTCACCGCCCTAGCATCAGATGGACTAGGTGCTCGTCCTCTTCCTCTAGAGGACGTCCTCCCACGACCTCTACCACGGCCTCTTGCCACTCTTCTTCCTCGAGCCACAGCCCCAGTGGCTGGCTCAGATGTTTCTTGTCTTGCCGGTGTTGGTGCAGTCGTTGCTCTAGTTCTAACCATCTGCAAAAAGAGTGAAGATGGTCAGATACCAATTTGTATCACCTAGATACCAATTGGATTCAAGTAATAGCACGAAAGAAGAAAGAAAGAGTGGAATTTTCCTGAAGTCTTATAGCCTCCCAAAGAAAAGTAAAGGCGTCCCCCTACCGTTCCTTAAGACTCTACTAGACTCGTTCTTGTGTGATGAGACCAACGAACCTAATGCTTTGATACCAAGTTTGTCACGATCCAAAACCGAGCCGCGACTGGCACCCACATTTACCCTCCTATGTGAGCGAACCAACCAATCGAACCCTTATCATTTTAACATATATCAACAGAATGTAATGCGGAAGACTTAAACTCATTAATAAAAACCAATTCAATAACTATTATTCCCCAAAATCTGGAAGTCATCATCACAAGAACATCTATGATCAAATTACTAACTAAAAATGTCTAAGAAGCTAAAAATACACAAGAAACTAGTCCATGCCGGAAGTTCAAGGCATCAAGACTTGAAGAAGAAGATCCAGTCCAAGCTAGAAGCATTAGCTCACCCTGAATTTCCGATGTAGTAAAGACTGACTTGAATTACTGTTGAGTCGAAGATGACGGCACGTTTGCTGCACTCCACAAATAACAAAGAAGAAAACATAAAAGTAGGGTCGATACAAACACTGCAGTCTTGAGTAGATATCATCGGCCAACTCGAGATAGAAGACAATATATATCAAGTAATATTATAAAATGAACTATGATACTTAACATGTAGCAACAACAAGTACTATATCATTAACAATTACCGTCAAGTTCACACATGAGGACTCAAGCCTCAATACCATACTCATTTGGGGATTAGATTCATTAGATTGAGTATATTAACATCTTTCCAGATTCGTTATCTTTATTCCTCTTGTGTCGGTACGTGACACTCCGCTCCCTCATATTCATTAATCCTCTTGTGTCGGTACGTGACACTCCGATCCCCTACTACTATGTGTCGGAACGTGACACTCCGATCCCCTAAATCTACGTGTCGGTTCGTGACACCCGATCCCCTAAATCTACGTGTCGGTTCGTGACACCCGATCCCCTAAATCTACGTGTCGGTTCGTGACACCCGATCCCCTAATACTACGTGTCGGTTCGTGACACCCGGTCCCCCTAATACTACGTGTCGGTTCGTGACACCCGATCCCTTAATTCTATGTGTCGGAACGTGACACTCCGATCCCCTAATCTCCTTCTATCAATTCATCAAGCCTTCTTTCTTACCAAGGCATCATCAATCTCATTACTTTAATTCATCACGCCTTCTTTTATACCAAGGCCTCCTCATTAACAAGAGATTAGGTTTTTATCAAGATTTGGGATTCAATAGCTTCATCATGCTTAATATAATCACCATTACAAAATCACATTCATGCAAGCATACAAATCAAGCACTTAGCAGGGTTTACAATATTATCAATACATATCATTCGCTATTAAGAGTTTATCTATCAAATAGAAATAAACCATAACCTATCTCCACCGAAGATTAGTATTCAAGCAAGCAAATTTTCCCAAGCTACATTTCTTCTTCTCCCTCGTTCGATCCTCTCTCTTTCTCTTTGTTCTTTCTATTTTCTTATTCAAACCCTCTTTCTTTTACCCTCATTAGTATATTAAGTTTAAAAGATGGCATTAATAACCCACTAATTAACTTAAGGTTACCTCTTTTAACCCCCAAGTAATTAGACTTATAATCCTTAACCCTCTAACTTTATAATTAAAGTAGGAATAGTCCAAAAACGTCCCTTAAAACGTGTAAAGAAATCCGACCAGAATCGGGATTACGCAACCCGCGACGTTCGTCAGGCTCGCGACGGTCCGGCCCCGCAGTCGCCGCAAGGTTCAGAGATCGGATTTCCACCGAAGAATCTGCGACGGCCCATCACGCCGCGGACGGCCCGGCCCCGCCATTCCGCCACGGTTCGTAGAGTCGATTTTCAGTACCCAATTTCAGAATTTCTAAGTGTTTTGAAACGAGACCCTGCGACGGTCCGTCGTGCCCATGACGGTCCGTCGTGGGGTCCGTCGTCTCAGCCAGTTTTCCAGAAATAAAATCTGCTGCTCAAAACGACTAAACAGGTCAGAATGTACATTGACCTTCAAATGCTTTTATTTTCAATTGTTTTTATCTGGTTAAGTATTATGAAAACATTAAGTTTTTTCTTGATTTTTACAAAAAATTAAGTGGCGACTTTGTTCTTTTGGAAATTCGATTTCTCTTAAATCATAAGTTTAATCGATTTTTTGGAAACCTAGTCTGTTTTCTTTTATTTTTATTTTTTGAGTAAAACACTAATTTAGATGCACCTGCATTGCACGTGAATGTCAAACCGTATAATACATTTATTTTTTAAACTTCTTAGTTAATGAGTTTGTTTTTATATTTTATAGAACAAATTTGGGGTTTCTTTTTTCCAAAAAGAACGGTTTGATTAATTAAGTGATTTATACGATCTGAGATCTAATATTTTATATTTTTAAAATACTCTAATTTAGATGCACGTGTGTTGCACGTATTGCCAAGCCGTAGTTGATGATCAACGTCTCGTTGTCCGCCACATGCGGGCCTATTAGTGGTGGCGATGATAGCTTAGATGATCATTCCATCCGCTTGTGAATATGTCATTGAATTCATTTATCAACTTCTTATCCTAATTAGATTAATCATTTTGATTATAGTTTCGATTCTCACCATTTAGTTTCTTCCATCCAACTCTTTTGTTTCGATTCATCGAGCTATTGGTTCACTGATGGGTGTTTCTTTTGTTCATCTAATCATTTCCCTCTTTACCAAACAAAATGAAACAGATGAACAACCAACTCTTTGAAATTCAACGTGAACCTCTAGATAGACGATCAAGGTCGTAGACCGCCACACACGACCCTATTAGTGGTGATGTTGGTGGTATCTGTGATAACCAGAGAAGCAATCACTAAATCTACATCACAAATTCTTACCATAGTTGAATCACTAGTCTTGTCTATAGTTTTACTTTTCATAGTTCAGTTTCTTTTATTTGTTCGTGGTCATGGTGATTTAGAAGATTAAATTAGCAATTAGTTAATGAACTTGTTGTTATGTTTTTTTATAAGAAAAATTGTATAAATAACAAACTATTAATTCAAACTAAATGCTATAACCACAATTCCATTTAATTGTCATATGTAGAAAACACTTGTCATTCGCCTCTCACCTTAGAGAATTTTGCTCGCCACTCTCCCTCAACTCTCTCACTTTATACAAACACAAATGTATATATTATGTTTGTAATAAGTGAGAAAAAACTATAATACAAAATATTAAAATATGGATAGACATGAGTCGTACCTTCAAAACTTCAAACAAAGAACATGTTTAATTGAACAAGACACTCTCGCAATAATGTTCAAATTAGTAACTTTTTCCTTTTCTCATTCAACTTTAAAGAACCCTATTCCTACATAATTTCAACTGGGTTAAAGAAATTATATGTGAAATCGAAAATATAAATACCCAGAAAGGGATTTGAGGACATACCTGATGTAATATATTGTCACGATCCAAAACGAGCCGCGAGTGGCACCCACACTTATCCTATAATGTGAGCGAACCAACCAATCTAAACCCCAACATTTCAACCATAATAAACAGAATATAATGCGGAAGACTTAAAACTCATTAACAAAATCAATTAATAACTTCTAAAACTCAATACTTATCATTCCCAAAATCTGAAAGTCATCACCACAAGAACATCTATCCTCAAATTACTAAATCTAAGAGTATCTAGGAAGCTAAAATAAGTAAACAGATGGTCCATATCCGAACTTCAAGGACATCAAGACATAAATGAGAGAGAATCCAGTCCGAGCTAGGAACAATAGCTCACCTTGAAATCTGACGTGATGAAGATTGGCTAGAGTTGCGGTTGAGTTGAAGTCGATGGTACGTTTGCTGCACTCCACAAATAACAAAGAAAGAAACATACAAGTAGGGGTCAGTACAAGGCACAAGTACTGAGTAGATATCATCGGCCAACTCAAAATAGAAATCAATATATATTAAACAATAGTATAAAATCAACCATAGTACTTAACAGATGAAAACAACAAGTACAAGGATCATTGATAACAACACCAAGCGTACCCATGAGGACTCAAGCCTCCACACCATACTCATTTGTGAAGTAGGTTCTTTAAATTCGATTATAATAAGATAATTCAAGATTCATTCTCTTTATCATCCTGGTGTCGGAACGTGACACTCCGATCCCCTACTATCCTGGTGTCGAAACGTGACACCCGATCCATTAACCTCATTCTTTTAGTTCATCTAGCCTTCTTTTATACCAAGGCATCATCATTAATAGAGAGGTTTTAAGGTTTAAGATTGAACAGCCTCATCATGCTATTTCATCACAATTATATAATCACATCATGCAACCACACAATTAAGCATATAGAAGACTTTACAATACTACCCAATACATATCAATCGCTATTTAGAGTTTACTATGAGATAGCATAAACCATAACCTACCTCCACCGAAGAATCGTGATCAAGCAAGCGTTCCCCCAAATCCTTTGCTTTCCTCTGCGTTCTTCTCTTTCTCTCGGTCGTTTCTCTCTTCTTTTCTTTGCTCTTTCTATTTTTCCTTATTCAAACTCTTTTCTTTTACCCTAATTATCATCTAATTAAGTATAAAAGATGGTAAAAGTAACCCACTATTTATTTCAAGGTTATCTCCTTTAACCCCCAAGTAATTGAATTATTAACATTAAACCACTAACTTTATAATCATAAGCAGGAATAGTCCAGAACACCCCTTAAAAACTTTAGCACAATTTCGACCCGAGTGGACTTACGGAGCCTGTGACGGTCCGTCATGACTGTGACGGTCCGTCCTGCAGTTCCGTCATGAAGTTCAGAGAGTTAATTTCTGTGGAAAGGTTTGTGACGGTCTGTCGCGCCTACGACGGTCCGTCCTGCCGTTCCGTCACGAAGTTCAGAGAGTCGATCTCAGTACCCAAATTTCAGAATCTAAGTGTTTTGGAACGATACCCTCTCGACGGCCCGTCGTGCCCATGACGGTCCATCGTGGGATCCGTCGACCCAGACAGTTACTACCAGAAATAAACTCTACTGCTCAAAACGACTAAACAGGTCGTTACAATAGATACCAATTTACCCATCGTTCGTCCTCGAACGATCACATGAAGAAAAACAAGGGCGAGAAAGAGTACATGAGTCTGTAAAAAGACGTGGATATTTTTCTTGCATATCAGCCTCCTTCTCCAAGGTGGACTCTTCAACTGACCGATTCTTCCACTGAACCTTGATGGATGCAATCTCCCTTGACCTCAACTTGCGAACTTCTCTATCTAAAATAGCAACAGGCTCCTCCTCATAAGACAAACTCTCATCAAGAAGAACTGAATCCCAACGAATGATGTAGTTTCCATCCCCATGGTATCTCTTCAACATAGACACATGAAATACCGGGTGCACTCCTGACAGTCCTGGGGGCAAGGCTAATCCATAAGCTACCTCCCCCACGCGCTTCAGAACTTCAAATGGACCAATATACCTAGGACTAAGCTTACCTCGCTTACCAAACCGCATCACCCCTTTCATGGGCGAAACCTTCAGCAAGACTTGCTCACCCTCCATAAACTCCAAGTCTCTAACCTTTCGATCTGCATATTCTTTCTGCCTACTTTGAGCGCTAGAAGCTTTTCCTGAATGAATTTCACTTTATCTAACGATTCCCTCAGAAGGTCAGTACCCCAAGGTCTAACCTCAAATGCATCAAACCACCCAATGGGAGACCTACATCTTCTCCCATACAGTGCCTCAAAGGGGGCCATATCAATACTTGAGTGATAGCTATTGTTGTATGAGAATTCTGCTAAGGGTAAGAAGTTATCCCAATGACCACCAAACTCTATCACACATGCACGAAGCATATCCTCCAAAACCTGAATCGTTCGCTCAGACTGACCATCGGTTTGAGGGTGAAATGCAGTACTAAGATCCAACCTAGTACCTAACTCGGCATGCAATGTTCTCCAAAACTTAGAAGTAAATTGTGTACCTCTATCTGATATGATGGAAAGTGGAACTCCATGCAACCGAACGACTTCTGAGATATAGAGCCTGACTAACTTCTCTGCATTGTAAGTCACCTTAACCGGAATGAAGTGAGCAGACTTAGTTAATCTGTCAACAATCACCCAAATAGGGTCATACTTACCCATTGTCTTTGGAAGACCAACCACGAAGTCCATTGCAATTCTCTCCCACTTCCATCCAGGAATGGGCATTCTCTGAAGTGTCCCTCCAGGCCTCTGGTGTTCATTATTTACCTGCTGACAATTCGAGCATTGAGCAACAAACTCAACAATGTCACGCTTTATCCTACTCCACCAAAAATGTTGCTTTAGGTCACGATACATCTTGGTTGCACCAGGATGTATAGAATATCTTGAGCTATGAGCCTCTATAAGAACAGTGTAAATCAAATCATCGATGCGGGGTACCATACCCTTCCCTTTCTCCTCGCAATACCTTATCTCGAATCCGGATCAGTTTCTCATCAGTAAACGGCTTTCCCTTAATCTTGTCAAGAAAGGAAGATCTTGCCTCCACACAGGCCAAAAATCCTCCCTTCTCATTTACTTCTAGCCTCATAAAGTCATTAGCCAGAGTCTGAACCTCTCTAGTCAATGGGCATCTGGAAACCTGTAAGTGAGCTAGGCTTCCCATGCTCCCTGCTTTTCTACTTAATGCATCTGCCACAACGTTAGCTTTTCCTAGGTGATACAAAATAGTGATGTCATAGTCCTTCAATAGTTCCATCCATCTCCTCTGTCTCAAATTCAAATCTTTCTGAGTAAAGACATACTGTAGGCTACGATGATCCGTATAGACTTCACACTTAACCCCATATAGATAGTGCCTCCATTGCTTTAATGCAAACACTACCGCAGCCAACTCCAAATCATTGGTCGGATAATTACGTTCGTGCACCTTTAGTTGCCTCGAAGCATAAGCAATTACATTCTTCTCTTGCATTAGCACTGCACCCAAACCAGAATAGGATGCATCACAATAAACAATGAAATTCTTACCTTCCACTGGCAAGGTAAGAATTGGTGCAGTAGTCAACAAGGTCTTGAGTTTCTGAAAGCTTTCCTCATACTCGTCCGACCATACAAAGGGAACACTCTGCTTAGTCAAGTTTGTCAATTGGGAAGCAACAGAAGAAAATCCCTTGACAAATCGACGGTAGTAGCTAGCTAAACCAATAAAGATCCTTACCTCTGTAACATTGGTAGGTCTTACCCAACTCTTCACCGCTTCGATCTTAGAAGGATCCACCATCACTCCATCCTTAGAAACCACATGCCCCAAGAAGGACACTGAATCTAACCAAAACTCACACTTGGAGATTTGGCATAAAGCTTTTTCTCCCTCAACATTTCTAATACAATTCTCAAGTGCTCCTCATATTCTTCCCTTCTCTTTGAGTATACCAGTATATCATCAATGAATACAATGACAAAGAGATCCAGATATGGCTTAAAAATCTCGTTCATCAGACTCATGAAAGCAGCAGGGGCATTCGTAAGTCCAAAAGACATAACTAAGAATTCATAATGCCCATACCTGGTTCGAAAAGCAGTCTTTGGCACATCTGCTGCCCGTATTTTCAATTGATGATAACCAGATCTCAGTTGATTTTTGAGAAGGTACAAGCACCTTGTAACTGATCGAACAAATCATCAATGCGAGGAAGAGGATACTATTTCTTAACAGTTACTTTATTTAGTTGCCTGTAGTCAATGCACATCCGAAAACTCCCATCCTTCTTCTTTACAAATAAAACCGGAGCACCCCAAGGGGAAGCGCTTGGTCTAATGAAGCCTTTACCTAACAACTCTTGAAGTTGGGCCTTTAACTCCCTTAACTCAGCGGGAGCCATTCTATAAGGGGGTATGGAAATGGGGCGAGTATTCGGCTCCAGATCAATACAGAAATCAATATCTCTATCCGGTGGCATACCAGGAAGGTCTGCAGGAAACACATCCAGAAACTCACGGACTATCGAAACAGACTCAATTGAAGGTACTTAGGTAGTATCATCCCTGAGGTGTGCCAAGAAAGCTAAACACCCTTTACTAACCATTCTCTTAGCACGAAGAAAGGAGATGATACGAACTGGAGTGGAAGTGTAGTCACCCTCCCACACTAACGGATCTGTCCCAGGCTTGGCCAACGTTACAGTTTTAGCATTACAATCTAAGATTGCAAAATTTGGAGAAAGCCAAGTCATACCCAGAATTACATCGAAGTCAACCATTTCTAGGATAACCAAGTCTACATGAGTATTGCTCCCCACAAAAGTCACAAGACAAGACCTATACACCTTTTCAACTATCACAGACTCACCCACTGGAGTAGAAACACGAATAGGTATGTCAAGCAAATCACAATGTAAATCAAGACCAGTAGCAAATGAGGAAGATACATATGAAAATGTGGATCCAGGATCAAATAATACAGAAGCCATGCAATCACAAACCAAAAGATTACCTGTGATAACAACATCAGATGTCTGGGCTTCAGACCTCCCAGGGAAAGCATAACAATGGGCTCTATCACCTGTTTGTCCGTTGCCCCTACCATGTTGTGCTACAGTCGCTCCGGATTGCCCGCCACCCCGGTTGGTTTAGTGACCACCATTACCTTGACCACCACGTCCTCCAGAATGGCGGCCTCTCCCATGACCACCTCTACCTCTTACTATTGGGGGTCTGTAACTCTGTTTTGGACAAAACCTCCGAATATGTCCAGTCTCTCCGCATCCATAACACTCTCTGGGGTCAAGCATAGGTCTCTGTGAGAACGACGAAGTCTGGGGATAACCTCCAAACTCAGAGAAATGTTGACCGGTCTGCGGTGGACCCACAGCTACAGTCTGCAGTGAAGACTGAATAGGTCGGGCTGGATACTGAACTCTGCCCTCTGGAGTAAGAACCACTAAAATCCCCTCCCCTACGAAACTTCTTAGTTGTTGATGCCATGGTGAAGTCATCTGGCTTCACTCCCTCCACCTCTATCACAAAGTCTACCACTTCCTGAAAGGATTTTGCTGCAGTAGCTACCTGTAAGGCTGGAATCTGCAAATCTGACCTCAATCCCTTCACAAAACGGCGAATTCGCTCTTGTGGACTGAAGCAAAGCTGGGTGGCATACCTGGATAATGCACGAAACTTAGCCTCATACGCAGTAACCGACATCCTGCCTTGCTCTAGGCTCAGGAACCCCTCAAAGTTCGGGGTATATACTTCTCCATAAATAAGCTAGAAAATGATGCCCAAGTCATAGGTGGTGCCTGTGCTGGTTGACACTCAACATATGACCGCCACCACATTTTGGCGTTCCCCTGAAACTGATAGGTCACAAACTCAACGCCAAATCGTTCCACTATGCCCATCTTATGTAGCAGCTCATGACAATTAACCAGAAAGTCATAGGCATCCTCAGATTCAGCACCCTTGAAAACTGGAGGTTTCAACTTCAAGAACTTAGTGAAAAGTTCATGCTGATCACTTGTCATTATAGGCTCGGTAGTCAACCGAGGAAACGTGCCTATTTCCAATGAGGCATCCATGCGGGGAGCCACAACAGTTGCATGTTGTACTCCCGGAACCTGAGGTGCTAGTCACGTAAAACACCTGAGGTGTCTCGGCCCTGATCAGATAACCCGCTAAGATAAGCAAGAACCTGATTAATCATCTCTGGGGTAGGTTGGGGTGGTAATTCCTCATTCTGCACTTGTTCATTCTCCCCTTCCTCACCCTCTCTTAATACTTCCTCAGTCGGTGGAGGAGTCACCGCCCTAGTACTAGATGGGCCAGGTGCTTGTCCTCTTCCTCTAGAGGACGTCCTCCCGCGACCTCTACCACGGCCTCTTGCCACTGCTCCTCTTCGAGCTACAGCCCCAGTGGCTGGCTCAGATGCATCTTGTCTTGCCGGTGTTGGTGTTGGCGCAGTTGTTGCTCTAGTTCTAACCATCTGCGAAATAGAGTGAAGATGGTCAGATACCAATTTGTATCACCTAGATACCAATTGGATCCAAGTAATAGCACGAAAGAAAGAAAGAATGGAATTTTCCTAAAGTCCTATAGCCTCTCAAAGAAAAGTAAAGGCGTCCCCCTACTGTTCCTCAAGACTCTACTAGACTCGTTCTTGTGTGATGAGACCAACGAACCTAATGCTCTGATACCAAGTTTGTCACGACCCAAAACGAGCCGCGAGTGATACCCACACTTATCCTATAATGTGAGCGAACCAACCAATCTAAACCCCAACATTTCAACCATAATAAACAGAATATAATGGGGAAGACTTAAAACTCATTAACAAAATCAATTAATAACTTCTAAAACTCAATACTTATCATTCCCAAAATCTGGAAGTCATCACCACAAGAACATCTATCCTCAAATTACTAAATCTAAGAGTATCTAGGAAGCTAAAATAAGTAAACAGATGGTCCATGTCGAACTTCAAGGACATCAAGAATAAATGAGAGAGAATCCAGTCCGAGCTAGGAACAGTAGCTCACCCTGAAATCTGACGTGATGAAAACTGGCTAGAGTTGCGGTTGAGTTGAAGTCGATGGTACGTTTGCTGCACTCCACAAATAACAAAGAAAGAAACATACAAGTAGGGGTCAGTACAAGGCACAAGTACTGAGTAGATATCATCGGCCAACTCAAAATAAAAATCAATATATATTAACCAATAGTATAAAATCAACCATAATACTTAACAGATGACAATAACAAGTACAAGGATCATTGATAACAACACCAAGCGTACCCATGAGGACTCAAGCCTCCACACCATACTCATTTGGGAAGTAGGTTCTTTAAATTCGAGTATAATAACATAATTCAAGATTCATTCTCTTTATCATCCTGGTGTCCGAACGTGACACTCCGATCCCCTACTATCCTGGTGTCGGAACGTGACACTCCGTTCCCTTACTATCCTGGTGTCGGAACGTGACACTCTGATCCCCTACTATCCTGGTGTCAGAACGTGACACTCCGACCCCCTACTATCCTGGTGTCGGAACGTGACACCCGATCCATTAACCTCATTCTTTTAGTTCATCAAGCCTTCTTTTATACCAAGGCATCATCATTAATAGAGAGGTTTTAAGGTTTAAGATTTAACAGCCTCATCATGCTAATTCATCACAATTATATAATCACATCATGCAACTACACAATTAAGCATATAGAAGAATTTACAATACTACCCAATACATATCAATCGCTATTTAGAATTTACTATGAGATAGCATAAACCATAACCTACCTCCACCGAAGAATCGTGATCAAGCAAACTTTCCCCCAAAACCTTTGCTTTCCTCTGCGTTCTTCTCTTTCTCTCGCTCGTTTCTCTCTTCTTTTCTTTGCTCTTTCTATTTTTCCTTATTCAAACTCTTTTTTTTTACCCTAATTATCATCTAATTAAGTATAAAAGATGGTAAAAGTAACCCACTATTTATTTCAAGGTTATCTCCTTTAACCCCCAAGTAATTGAATTATTAACATTAAACCACTAACTTTATAATCATAAGCGGGAATAGTCCAGAACACCCCTTAAAAGCTTTAGCAGAATTCCGACTTGAGTGGACTTACGGAGCCTGTGACGGTTCGTCATGACTGTGACGGTCCGTCCTGCAGTTCCGTCACGAAGTTCAAAGAGTTAATTTCTGTGGAAAGGTTTGTGACGGTCCGTCGTGCCTACGACGGTCCGTCCTGCCGTTCCGTCACGAAGTTTAGAGAGTCGATCTCAGTACCCAATTTTCAGAATCTAAGTGTTTTGGAACGAGACCCTCTCGACGGCCCATCGTGCCCATGACGGTCCGTCATGGGATCCGTCGACCCAGACAGTTACTACCAGAAATAAACTCTACTGCTCAAAACGACTAAACAGGTCGTTACATATATACTTTAGAGAACCCTATTAGTGAAAAATTGAAGAATATTAAGCAAACCAACATACACTACTTCTTCCTCCCTTTTCACAAATTTGAGTAAAGAGGAACGAGCTTCTTCTTCATCCCTTTTCCCAAATTTAAGCAAAGATGAACGAGTTTTCTTCCTTCCTTTTCTAAGACTTGATAAAGAGGAACAATTGTTTTTCTTTCTCCCTTTTGCTATAGAAAACTCATTTGAGCTAAGAGGAACATTTGATTATTTTAGTTTGAGAAAGGAAGAACAAATGACTATTTAGTTTTATTTTAACTAGAACCTTCATTTTTATTTTTATTTCATTTTTAAAAAAAATTAATATCTAGAGGCGACATGATCGCTACAAAATTATATTTAGGTGCGACATTTAATAAGATGTTACTAAATATTTGAAGCCAAAATTTCATTTCAGAGAGAGTTATAATTTTAGATTTAGCGACAACTGGTAGTGGCGACACAAAATAAGTCAACGCTAAAGATAAATATTCAGGAGCGACCACAAGTGTTGCCACTGAATGTGTAACTTTTGTAGCAAAAACAAAATCGCCTCTAAATATCGTCACAATAAGTGTTATTTTTTGTGATGTGTATTTGTATAAAGTGAAAAAAATTATAATAGAAATACAAATACATATATTTTCATCATATACACTTATAATTATACAAATACAAATCTTGCCCTGCTAGATCTCTTTTGTCTTTATCTCTTTCTCACTTTATACAACATAAATTATATATTATAATATGTATAATTTGTGTTGTATAAAGCAAGAGAGAGATTCAATATAAAAATGTTTTATTTCAATCCAAATTGTATACAAACCCAAATTCTATGCAGATATACAAACACAATCATTGATACATATACATAGTAGTTACATATATACAGTTATCCAACCGATATACATCCAATTGTTGCACTTTTATACCAATGAATGTCTGTCTGCGATTTATACAAATTTGATGCTCCATAGCAAACATAAAATTTGCTATATATGGAGCAAAATCATGCAAACTATAGCTATAACATAAAAATATGATTTTTATATTTGCTGAACCTAAAATTCACTCTTTATTTATAGAGCAAATTTCATATTTAGAAGATGAAATATACAACCCAATGGTCCATGACATGAAGATGAAAACAAGTACAAAATGATGATGAAATAGAAGACGCACGAATCATCGAGTCATTCAGCGACCTCGACTAACCTCGACAAATGATTCGCCGCAACACTAATTCTGAAAACTATAAATACTAGCCTTAGTTATTTTTTTAAGAGTTTGAACATTATTGTAGTTTTCACCTTAAAATGCTATTTTTCTTGTATTTTCTCTCAATTTTGGAGATGTATTTTTTGGAAGATTTGAAGAAAGAAAGAGTTTATCTTCCCAAGTTGGAAGTGGGTGTTCTCCATTCTTCTTCCTTTACTTAAATCAATGTTTAGTTTCTTATACCAATTCAATTTTAATATCATTTTAGGTGTAATTTGTTATTTATTGATGTGTGGCTAAAACCCCATTCGTGGAGTGTGATTTAACAAATATGTGTTGATATTATTGTTGGGTCTTGCTTGCTGATAGGTTAGATGCGTTTTAATGGTGATTTCACATAGTGATTGTGATTTAACTTAATGGGCTTGTAGTTGCGAATGCAAAACCACCCATGTATTTTTGACTTGTTGAGAGAGAGGTCGCGAAACCAAAATCGCTAAACTGATGACATAAGAAGTGGGTCAGTCAACATGAGGTTCAACCCTAGAGGGTGAGCCCTAGTCCCATATCCTAACACCCAGTTCGAAAGAGTGAGTGAGGTAAGACGGAGGCTCACCTTCATGCGACAAATGATTGTCCGAGAGGGACCCATTTGAAATGGGGTAAGTTACTCGAGAGAGATTTTATTTTCATCGAAAGCTTAGCCTTGTCACTATTATCTTGCAAATTTCCTAACGAAAGTATGTACTCAACGATTTATATTAACTTTTATTTCCGTCACACCCCAAGAACTTCTCCCCATACTTGATTTTCTTTTTGCATCTTTTATACCGTTTTTATTATACTTGTGACAACCCCCCCCCCCAATCGATATTTGACACTTTCGTGCCAGCCCTTTAATTTATAATGTTTTTATTCCTAAATCTCTCTAGCTACGACTAATTAGAATGAAGTTCTAATTAACTATATATTTTCAAAATCGCTCTCTTGGAACACGACCCCGACCCTTGGTTGGGTTACTATATTACCGACGATCGTGGACACTCAAACCGTACGTTAGTGTCGTTGGTCATAATAAGCACCAACATGCACATGTGGAGAAAGTAGTATATATAAAACGATGGCTGATAATTAATTTTACATATTATAAATTATCTTTTGTTGTCGTATAGATGATGAACTTATAGTGTGAACAAATATGTGTACAAAGTAGTTATGCTTTCAATTCAACGTTTTGAGATCATGATTTCAAATTCCAAATTTTCTAAAAAGAAAATTAATTTTAAATTTCAAACCATGATTTTGTTTTATTTTTAAATGTAAGCTTGACTCATAAATTTATATTTTTTTAATAAAAAAGCCCATAATTTTGAATTTCATAAAAAGAAAAACTCATATTTGGCATGAAGAAATTGTTCATGTCATGTGAAAGAATTATATTTAAAAATAACTAGTTTCTACTATTGTTGACTAGTGAATTTTTATAAAGTATTCAAAATTATTATAATACAATATTTTATTCGAAATAAAATTTGATAAGTATTATAAAGAAACTTTTATTTGTGAATTTGATTAACAAGTAGTAACACTAACATCATCTAATATTATGATGTCGATATTTATAATAATATTTTAAAATTATAATATGATTTTAAAATTTATCAAAAAATATACTTTTGAAAAATGTGGGTTGGTGGCACAACCCGTAGGCCATAGCACACGTACTTGTGGATTGAGTTGGCCATTATCTGGCTCAAAAAATGGATTAACTCGTCATGATCCATCAAATTTCAAATCCTGCATGAGTTAGTCCAGATAGAGTAAGTCAGCTCATATGGACATTTGATATTCTAATAATTTGTCAATGAAGTGTGATTTGCTTATTTAATAAGAGAAAAGACATAAAATCACCATTGAAGTTCTCTCGAATTTTCAAAAAGACACCTTAACTTTGCAGGTGTCCTATTACCCCATTAAACAACTTCACAATAGTATGTATACCCCGTTTTCCACCTAATATCACTTATACAAAAATGTTTGTAAGAACGCACGAATAGTCACTTGACACGTGTTAAAATTTTTTTTATATTATATTTATTTGATTTCTTTGCTTTTCTTTTAATTTTCATTTTCCTTTTTTTTCTTCTCTTTTTCCTGTTTCTCTTTCTTCTTCACCCTCATTCTCTGTTCTTAACTTTTGCTATTCCTTTTGTTGTGTAGAACAACCGCTAAACCCGCTGTGACGGAACAAATTTTTTGATAACATTATTAATTATTTGTCTAACTACCACCAATTAATTTATTTATGAAAATAAATATTGGTAAATAATCAAAATCTAAATACTCAAAATATGACATTTAAATAACTTCCGTCTTCAACTTCTTGCTCCCAAATCGGGTTTTTCATAATTTCGCTATTCCTAAATATAAAACTTCATTTGTAGGAGGAATAAAATCACTAAACTAATTTGTTTTTCAAAAAAAAAAGAAAGAATAAGAATAAACACAATAACATTTATTTTTTAAAAAAAATGGAGGAAGACATAGATGTCCAAGAAATATGGGTAAACTAATCATGGTAAGAAATATGAGAAAATTTTTTTTGAAAAAATAAAAAATATTCATAATAAAGCTTTAAAAAAATCAATACATGAGTTTTTATATTTTTTTCAAAATAAGTTAAATTGGGAGTGCCACATGACAATTTTACGTTGGTCTGAAGCTATATGAACAATGCTTCACGCGCTCAACTTTCGTGACAACACGGGTGGTGTTAAAATTAGTCAAAAGGGTATGTTTATTGTGAATTTAGATAGTTTCGTCGAATAATAGGACACACACAAAGTTAAGGTGTCTTTTTAAAAATTTGATACAACTTCAATGACAACTTTATGTCTTTTCTCATTTAATAATTTTCACAACTTGTTAAATTTTTATATTATATTAAATATTGACATAGTACATATATATGCTATTTAACTTGACCTCATTCTACATCTATACATTCAAATTTTGAACGGAAAAGGGTCTAAAATACCTTCAAAATATTGGAAATGGTACAAAATTACCCTCCATCCACCTATTGGCTCCAAAATACCCTTCCCACCCACCTATTGGGTCCAAAATACCCTTGTCATCCACCTTTTGGTTCAAAATTGACCACTTATTTAACGGTTTTATATTTAAACTATTTAAATATTTTTTAAAATACGTGACGCTCAAATATTTGTTATAATTTAACTTATTAGTATAATTTATAAATCAATCCACTACCCACCCCATTACTAATAAAATCTCTCTAAGTTAATGAACCCGACACATTATTAATGCAAGCTACTGCCAATTGAGTGTTTTATAAAAATTATAGAAGTAAACTATCATACATTCAAGTGGCTAAATAAAAATCACCGATAAACTTAAAAGTCTTACTATGTTCATCTTAATTATTCTTACATCTCAATTATGTGATGTTACTTCATAGGTAAATTTTTTTCAAAATAATATATTAAAGGTTTTAAAACAAATCATAAGTATTTATAAAATTATATTTTAAAAAAGTGCATGAATTAATTCGGGATGTATTACTTCTTTACCTTTAATCATAAATTTCTAATTCAATTTTGAAAGAAAGTGTCCTCCTAAATAAGCGGCTCAACCTAAAATTAATTGGGGCTTCAATTCGGACTCGAATAATTTTGAATGTCATTTTCAGGAATCTATAATTTCATCGTGTTTTAGTAATGTTTATGACGATTTTGATATTATAATATGATTATTAATTGGGTCAGGTTTATTAGTAATGAGTGAGTAGTGAGTTAGTTTATAAATTATATTAATAAATTATAATTATAATCAATATTTGAACGCCAAGTATTTTAAAAAATATTTAAAGAGTTTAATTTTAAAACAATTAAAAAAGTGGTCAATTTTGAACCCAAAGATGGATGACAAGGGTATTTTGGAGCCAATAGGTGGATGAAAAAGGCATTTTGGAGCCAATAGGTGGATGAAAAGAACATTTTGGAGCCAATAGGTGGATGAAGAGTAATTTTGTACCATTTTGAATTTTGAATATGCACTAATATATTTAAATATGTACACTAATATATTTAAATATGTATAAAATTGAACAAATATAGATATTATTCTTATATGATATAATACATATAGAACCATATGCGTATTTGTATGCCTTTGAAAAATTTACAACATAAAAATCAAATCAAGAGACAAGCTAAAAGGTAGAGCGGTTGTTGATGCTTCATTTTGAATAGAGTGGAGTGATGATGAATGTGAGCTTATCCTTTTGTCAGCCATCAACACTCTGCACAAGTAAAACACAATTGTTTCCCTTCACCTTCACCTCCACCCCCATTTTATTTAGCTTCTCTCATTCTCGTAAGAAACGTCAGCGTTTTGTGAGTTGTGCTTCTTCCTCAGAGCTTCCGCTTCTCCCTTTCCCTATTGACCAGGTGAACCTTTTTTACTTCATTCTTTCCATTGTCAGATTTTGCATTTTGTTGGTCAAGTGACTGTAATTTGTTATGCAGGTATTAGTTCCTTCAGAGACGAAGACACTGCATTTGTATGAAGCAAGATACTTGGCACTCTTAGAGGAGGTATAACATATATATTAAGTTAGGGTTTCACCATAAATATTGTTTGGCCATCATATTTGAGAAATATATTTTATTTTTTTAGAAAAAGATAAGTTTTTCATGTCATCATCAACAACCCAAGCATATATAGTGCCTTTCTAGTTTCCAAATTAACCCTCAAATCTGTGTCTATACACCATTAACTCATTTCTTATGCCTACATGCACATTTGAGCTTTCTATTTAGGGATGGAAATTGGGAGGTACTTGGGTTGGGGATTATTCCTTTGAAACTTAAACTAAAGGCTAAACATTTTGCAATGGCAAGTGATGCTGTAATGTCCACAGCAAGTTGCCATTTGAAATGGCAAGTGATGTTGTAGTGTCAATTGACATTGACTTAGTGTCCAATTTATAACAAAACAAAGCTGCTAGTTCTGTGTAACTTGTTTTAGCAGTATCAATCATATGACATGTCATCAAGATGTGGTGGGATAAATGAGATTCCTCATTTCTCTATATTAATCAGAAGTCTTGAATTTTAGTTCTCATCGAGGGGATGCTTATCCCTTAAATGGGAGAAACAAAGTTGCTGATGTATGACGCTAGTGGATAGAGTAAAGATTAAGTTCTTAATGAACTTAAACTTCATAAATTGTTGCTGCTGTGAGGCCAGTGTATGAAACACCCACAAAAGTTAGTAGTAAAGATTTATAACTGGTACATTTCTTTTAATTAAAAATCATTTAGTAATTTATGCAGGGCAAAGCGGCGCGGGGTGGGGCAAAACAAGAATCATGCTACGGAGGATGGGGCAAAGTTTTTTTTGATTTTATGCTGATTTTCCCCGCCCCGACTCATTTGTCATTCCTATTTATACTTAGCAACTATCTTTGCACAGAGAGAGATATTGGTATGAAATGTGAAATAGATGTTCGAAATTTGAGAAGAAAAGCAATCAATTGAATATTATCACTAACATCATCATTTTAATGGGTGGTGACTATAAAAATATTCTAGCTTACCCATCCTTTTTTCTTGCTGTAGTCTCTTTTTAAGAAGAAGAAGTTCTTTGTGCACTTTGTTCTAGATCCTATAGCCATCAATGATACATCTGGAGAAGCATCTTTTGCTGCCAGATACGGTTGCTTGGTTGCAATTGAAAAAGTGAGTTTACTTGCTTTGCTGATATAAAAAAAATTACTATCATATAGAACTCACCGTAAATGAGATCTTCACTATGTTGGGCAGGTTGAGCAATTGGAGATTGGTGCATTGGTATCTATTAGGGGTATAGGCCGTGTCAAAATTCTGAAATTTCAACAGGTAAGAACCCGACATCGTAACTCTCCAATATGGCTGCTGACACATTTTTCTATATAGACAACCTGGTGGTAGATAGAATCAATTTAACCGCTTCATAGGAGTTGGAAAAACGAGTTTCTACTCAATGACTATTTTCTGTATTGCCTATTATATTTAATACTGTACTGTAACAATTCAACACTTTGAATACCTCTGAATGGAATTGGAGAGTGACTTTCTACAGATAAAAGTATCTTTAGTCTTTACCAGTTATGTCCAAAGTACGTTTCTTCTAAGTGGTAACATTTTAAGAAACCATAGTCATGGGACTCTACATGTGTGCTCCCTTTCTTCCCAAAACATTTTCTATTTGTCAATTTAAGTGTAAATACTAAAAGTTGTCTGTGAAGTCTTTCAAGCGAAGTTTGATTATAAAAAGGTAATAATAGATGTCAAAAAGTAGGGAATGGAGTGAGGTAACGACCAATTTACCTTATCAATCTTCAGCTTACTGATGGGAAAAGAGGGGGATTTTTGTCTTTGAGCTTTTATACATACTAGGTAGCTACGCCAACCGAGTACATTATTTTAATGGTATAGGGGCTTATAAGTAGTATAGAATCTTACTTCCTGTTTCTGTCAGCAATAAAATGCCATGAATATTGGCTGAAGCACTATAGAAACTCTTATGCTCACAGTCAGAATATCCAAGCAGGTCTTCACTTTGACATAATTTGTAGGCAGAGCCGTACTTGACAGGTGCAGTAATGCCATTGCTGGACAACACTCCATACAGTGATACAGAACTAAGTTCCAAAGTTTTGAAGATAAAAGAAGCTCTCCATAGTTTGAATAGCTTGGAAATAAAGCTGAAGGTTCTCCTTTCCCCCTTCTATCTGTGTTCAGTCTATTCGTGTTCAGAAAGCATTGCACTTAATTTAGCATATATTTTTCTTCAGGCTCCTCAGGACGCTGCGTTGCAAACTTTAACTGCGAACTCTTTGAGATGGTCTGAGAATACACCTGCTCTGGATTGTGACAACGGCTTCATTCCACCTCTGGCTGAGCTTGTATCCTTTGCAGCACTTCAACCTGTTTCTGGTAAATATTCAGTCTCCAAGTATATCTATGCATTATGTAGAAGCCTCATTTGACAGCTTCTGAACGGATTGGTAGCATGTTTCTATTTCAGGTCCAGCTTGGCTATATATAGATAACTATATATCGATACTTCGGAATATGATTATTGTCATCTTCTTTTTTAGCTTCATCAATGTAGTTGCTGCATTCTGAACTCTTTTAAGGTTTGTTAGTTGTAAACATGTGAGCATCTAGTTACTGTTCATCCAAAACTCAAGGTTGTACCAACTGCTGAAACAACTTGCACTGAATTGAAATGTCCCGTTGCACTGGATTATTATATACCTTTAACCAAATTAAGCTGGCAAAGCAAGATCTAAGCTACTGTATTGCCTCTTCTGATCTACCTTGTTTCTCCTTTTATCCAGGATAGAGAGCCCCTGGTTTGAGGCATAGTTTTATCCCTATCTAAATGTTCTGGAACAAATAAGTTTATTCCAGGTTACAGCATATACTAACAGTAATATAATAGTTTCATAGTTTACAGATGAATATCAATGCTCTCATTTGTCACTCTTTTTTTTCTTTTGTGCTTCAGTTTATCAAAACCTATAGTTAGATCTTTGCCTAAACAACGCGGAAATAGCTTAAGAAATATCCCAACTTCCATATAGCATAAGGAGCAGGGACAACCGAAGGAACTATATTTAGTAGCAAGAAACATAACTTCTCCATTCTTATTTCTATGTTGAACGAAAGAGAAGCCAGATCCTTTGTGTTACATCTTGCTCATCATCAGATTTTCTCAACCCAAAGGGGTAACCCTTATGTCCCAACTATTGCAAGTTGCACTCATTGGATCTGCAATAATAGGTATTTAATTAAATGGAAAGATGTAGCATGCTTATGTAGTTATGAATAGTGATGGTGGAAACCTTTCGGAGTAGTTCGAATAAGCAAATTGATGATCTAATATGTCTGTTTCTTATTTTTCAATGTTGCAATGATCTTTCCCTTTCCTTAGGATCCTCTGAGTCAGAACTACTGAAGCTGCAAAAGAAGAAATTGAGGGCAATGGACATCAAGGACACCCTAGACAGACTTGAAGATTCCATAGGATATGTGCAAGATAATATTTCCTTGGTAGCAGCCAAGCTTGCAATCCAATCTTTGGATTCCCGGTTATGAACGAATTCCTGAACAGGTTTCTATCTCTGGAACATGAAATTTGAATGAAATGCTGAACTAGGTTCATGTTGTTAGCGCATTAAATTTGGTTGAATGAAGAGATGGTGTATAGAAATCAGGACATGGTGATATGTTTATTTGTTTGGCAAAAGATCTTGTATATATTTGTTGGCAAAGGATGCTGAAAACTGAAGAAAAGAATGTTTGGCAGGAGAGGTTACAGCTCAGTTTGTGCATCTTCAAGTTAAAAGTTGTTTATCATTAGTCAACTGTATATCAGCAGGTCATTGGCATTCAAGGAAAGCATAGTATGTAATATTCACAAGGGAACATTGTATTAATTTATTCAATTCATCCAATTGCAACATTTATAGCTTTGTTTTATACAATCACAGAATAGCAAAAATATCTTATTCTGGACAAATAACTTTGAGTCAGCATCAACCAAGCCTCTACCCCAATTGTTTGGGTTTGACTATTTTAAAGTTACTTATCATACTTATTTTTATCATATATCATATCATATATTACTAAAAGTTGGAAGCTTCAAAGTTTAAAGTTGAACTACCATTTTATCCTTACACTAAATTTTAATGTTATAAAATATTTAATTAATTAACATATCATACTATTATTAAATTTATATTGCTTAATGTCAGCATACTATTTAATATGAAAGAACTTTTCACTTTCTCAACCTCATTTTATAAGATTGAAAGGAAATGTGAAAGTATTGATAATCGTGGTTCAATACTTCAATTTTGGACATCTTAAATGTAGGATATGCATTAATATTCCTGCAATCTCATTTTATAAGCCTAAAAGGAAATGTGAAAAGTATTGATAATCGTGGTTCAATACCAATCTCATTTTATAAGCCTAAAAGGAAATGTGAAAAGTATTGATAATCGTGGTTCAATACTTTAATTATGAACGTCTAAAATATACAATATGCACTAATATTCATTTTTTTCTCAATTATTTGTATATACTAAATATTTGAAGAGATATATGATTTCTAAGACACATATTAAATGGTAAATAATAGTTATACAAAGCTATTATTTAAAAGTTGGAAAGAACATGTTATCATAGTTTAAGGCTTTATGTCTCCCACACTAAAACTTTTGATTTACTTTAGTTTCCTAACTTAATTGACGATGAACGATCTTATCTAATCCATTAAATTATGCTCAGTGATCAACTTATATAAATGAACTTATAAACCAAAAATATGTACAACTCTCACAATTAGGAAAAACAGTAGAGGAAACATACAAATTTAATGAGTAAGTTCATTTTTCAGTTTTATTATTCTTTGTGAATGTGCTCGTAAAAATATATTATTCTTGTTTATATAATGTTGTATTTTATAAGTTTTATAAATTGTCAATGTTTCTTATATTCATGTTTATGAGTTAAAATCAAACTGATGTATTGACATAGAAGTGTTAAAGATTGACTTTTGGTCCTCTTAAATGTCATCTCTTTACCATTATCTTTGAGTCTTTGCTTAGCTTGAAGCTATTTAAAACTTTAATTTTTGATACCTTAAATTTGCTGAAATTGATTTAAAAAAAAAAAGTGGATAAATGAAAAAAAATAGGTATTCATATATAATATTTTGGCGATTCATGTTTATTAATGTTTTCTTAATTATATTTATAAGTGGATGAATGAAACTACTCTGACCGTTGAAATTGATAATCAAAACAATAACGTAGAATACGCACCAAGAACATTACTTATGGAAGAGTATCATGTAATATATGAGTACATTAAATGTTGCCCAAAATATAATTCATTAAGCATTTTACCTACCTAGCAAAATTTAGAAGTTGAATTTTGTAGTTTCAAATAATATTTAACCATCTATCATTCAACGAAGAAGTCCTTCAGACAATTCATCTATTTCAACTTGTATTTTTTTATTTTATTCTATTATTCATTACTATGTATTCTTAATATAATTTATTTTGTATCAACTACTTGTATGGGATACCCGTGCAATGCACGTGTCTAGAGATTAGTAATCGAAAAAGGATAACAAATATCTCTAAAGTATGAGGAATAGACCACTTATATCCTCCGTAACATTTTTTGAGATAAAAAAAATACCCCCACCATTATTCCAAAAGACCACAAATACCCTCAAGAGTTAACTACCTAAATTTTTAGTGATATGGCAAGTTACATGGGACTAATCCCTCCACTTAGGCATTGCCAACTATGATTTACTACAAAAAAACTTGACCTTTAGCAACGCAAAAGTTGTCACAAAATCCCAAAAATATTGCCACCTAAAGGTTATGAGTAATTTTTAGTGGCGACTAAGACTGCTACCGCTATTCGCTAGTAAAACTATTTTTCAATCCAAAAGTATGATATTTAATTTTCAGTTGCAACCTAATTTTCTAAAATAAATAACTTGCACTATCAATATTAGAAACATCCAATATTATTACCAAAATCATGAAAATTACTTTTCGGTTCAAATCTCCTGCTATATAATGCATCATTGTACATTTTCATTTTTATTCATTTACATATGACATACAAATAAAACATATTGTGTCTTTAAACTCTTCCGTAATCGATATCATTTTTGAATTTTTAAAAACAATGAAGAGATAAATATAAAATCAAAATTTAATGTTAAAAATAAGTTAAAACCTTATTTCATCAATAGGAGACGTCAAACCTCCTTTTTACATTTATATTTCTATTTCAATGCTAATATGGTACTACATTATTTTTAATTTTTACAAATGATTCACTATTTTACGATCCACGTTAGGATGTATGCTTCAGATACCTAGGATATGCTACGTGATCCTTGTCTGCACGAAGCAAAAGTTCGCACGGAATGTGGTGGGCGATGTATTATTACCATCTCTTCTTGTTGTATCCTTCTCAACATCGCTAGGTGATTTGCACAATTATTTCTTTATCTCAAAGTATGACTCGTCAAACATAGCCATTTCAGGGCTTCCCTCAAAACAGTCTCGATAATAACCTTGTATAGCCATTTCAGGGCTTCCCTCAAAACAGTCTCGATAATAACCTTGTACAAATTGTAATCCTTTACCAAAATCAAACCTCCGTATATTACGCATAACTCAGATATAAGACTCGCGTAACTTTCTTGCCAAGCCATCCTTAAAACCCGCCCAACCACCTTCGCCGGTCATCGCATGCGACCCCTCCAACCTTGAATTAGGCATGAAGTTGCAATTAGTATTCACCCTCCCAACCCTGAATTAGGCATGAAGCTACAACCAGTATTGGTCTCAATACGTCCCATGGGCGGAAAATCTAGCTAATGAAAATAGTTTTTCTATCTCGATTTTTTGTTAATTGAATTGGACAATATTCAACTCTTAAAATTGGGAAAAAATATGGATTTTGACAATAAAATGGATGAAATGGTCTCCTACCCTATAGGAAATATGAATGGAAAAATAATATCTTTCGAAAATGCTCAAGTTTATTATAGGCTACTTAAGGCCACTTGAGATGATTACAATCATCAACCACATCACTATTTATACTACTCAAAATAGAAAATAAAAAGTCTTGCACAAATAACTAAATACATGTATCACAATTTACTAGATACATGAACTACAAATTCTAAAAAGACTTCTTGAAAAACTAAGAGACAATTTTGGAAGACTAAACATTGATGCATTAATTCCAACACTCCCCCTTAGTGCATTTGCTTGATAACTCCAATGCATTCTCGAAGATAGCAAAATTTTTCTCTAGGAAGTGCTTTGGTGAAGATGTCAGCAAGTTGTTCTCCTGTCTGACAATAATGTAACTGAATTTCGCCTTTCTCGTGTGCTTCTCGGATAAAATGATACTTGATGGAAATATGCTCTGATCTTTCATGGCTGACTAGATTCTTGGCAATTGCAATTGTTGATTTGTTATCACAATACAGAACGGTCCTTTTATTTTGTTTTTCACCAATGTCTTCAAATATTCTCCTTAGCCAAATAGCTTAAGAAGTAACCTTGAATGCTGAAACATATTCTGCTTCGATAATGGATTGAGCAACAACACTTTGCTTTTTTGATAACCAAGAACAAATGCTTGATCCAAATAAGAAATCATAACCAGAAGTACTCTTCATGTCATCTATACTTCTAGCCCAATCACTATCAGAATAACCAATTAAGTTCAAATTTCCACCAAATTTGTACATTATCCCATAATCCATTGTTCCTTGCAAGTAGTGTAGAACACGCTTTGCAGCTCCAAAATGCACTTGGCTTGGTTCTTGCATGAATCTGGATAATAAACTAGCAGCAAACATAATATCTGGCCTTGTTGGAGTAAGATACAACAAACTTCCAATCAAACTCCTAAAAAGTGAGCTATTAACTTTCTTTTCTCCATCATCTGTTCTAAACTTCTCATTTGCTGCTAATGGTATGGCCACAGACCTGCAATCCATCATTTTGAATTTTTGAAAAATACTTTTAGTATACTTCTTTTGAGAAATGAAAATTGCTTCTTTCACTTGAGAAACTTCGATGCCCAAGAAATAATTTAGCAATCCAAGATCACTCATTTCATAAGCTTGCATCATATCTTGCTTGAAATTTTGCATCATCTTTACATCATTTCCTGTAAAGAGCAAATCATCCACATAGAGACAAACAATGATAATACTGTCGTGTTCTTTCTTCACATACAAAGTGGCTTTACTTTTAATTATCTGAAAATTATTTTTCAGAAAGTATGTATCAATTTCATTGTACCAGGCTCTTGGAGCTTGCTTCAGCCCGTAAAGAGATTTTTTTAGTCTATACACCTTTTCTTCTCCCCCTTGAACAAAAAATCCTTGAGGTTGCTCAACATAAATCTCTTCATCAAGTTTTCCATTCAGAAATGCTGATTTAACATCAAGTTGAAATATTTTCCATTTCTTTTGTGCCGCAACAACAATTACAGTTCTAATTGTCTCAAGACGAGCAACTGGAGAGAAAGTTTCATAAAAATTAATACTTGATTTTTGCGTGAAGCCTCTAGCAACCAACCTTGCTTTGTACTTTTGAATATCTCCTTCCTGATTGAGTTTGATTTTGTAAATCCATTTTAGACTTACAACTTCTCTTTCTCTAGGAATAGCCACAAGCTCCCAAGAATTATTTTTTTGATCATTCGAATTTCTTCTTCCATGGCTTTCTTCCAAACATCATGCTTTATTGCTTTTTCATAATTTTCTGGCTCAACACCAGCAAAATTACATCTTTGATAAATGTCACTCAACATTTTTGTTCCTCTTGGAGGCTGTTCTTCATTATCTGAATCTGGGATTTCTCCCCCTTGAGAGACATCTTCATCTTTCTCATCCTCTTCTTGATTTGAAAATATGATAGCAGTATTCTCTATCTTTTTATCCTTTCAATTCCATGTTGTTTTTTGATCAAAAATGACATCTCTACTAACAACGAGTTTGTTAGTTTTGACATTGAGAAGCCTATATCCTTTTGTCACATCACTATAACCAAGAAAGACACATTTTTGACTTTTTTCATCCAATTTTGTTCTTTTCTCAGCAGGTACATGAGCATAACAAATACACCCAAAAAATTTAAAATGACCTACAGAAGGTTTAATTCCACTCCAAGCTTCAACTGGTGTCTTGTCCTTTAGTGCCTTTGTTGGACACCTGTTATGGATGTGAACTGTTGTATACACTGCTTCTGCCCAAAAATATTTTGGAAGCCCTTTCTCATTCATCATAGTTCTGGCCATTTCAACAATTGTTCTATTTCTTCTTTCAAATACATCATTTTGTTGAGGAGTATACCCTGCTGTAAGTTGCTTCTTAATGCCTTAATTTTTGCAATATTCTTCAAATTCTCGACTTGTGTACTCACCTCCTAGATCACTGCAAATGATTTTGATGCTGCAACCTTTTTGCTTCTCAACAAGGGCTTTAAATTTCTTGAATGTAGAAAATGCTTCTGACTTTTCTTTCAAGAAATAAACCCAAGTCATTCTTGAGAAATCATCAATAAAGATTACAAAATACCTTTGACTTCCAAGAGATGGAGTCTTCATTGGTCCACAAATGTCAGTATGAATTAGTTCCAAAAATACACTTGCTCTCCAAGACACCCCTTTTGGAAAAGACTTCATGTGTTGCTTTCCCATTATACAACTTTCACATGTATCCACCTCAATATGTATCTCAGGAAGGCCTTGCACCATATCCTTTTGCTTGAGAAGCTTTAAACCATGAAAATTCAAGTGACAAAATCTTTTGTGCCAAAGCCATGAATCATATACAATTTCATTTTTTAATACATTGTAATGAAATTGCAAACGGAAGTTTCTTTTTATCATCTTTACTTCAACAATGACTTGATTTGGCTCAATTTTATCATAAATCTTGCAATAATTACTTCTAAACACAAGAGAATAACCATTTTCCATGAGTTGACCAATACTAAGAAAATTTTCTTCCAAGTCAGGAACATAAAGAACATCATGAATTTGCTTACCGCATCCTTTCATGTTGATCGAAATAGTACCTTTACCTTTCGCATCAACTAAGACTCCATTCCCCATCTTCACTTTAGTAGTGATGCTATTCTTAATTGAGAGGAAAGTCTTTTCATCTCCAGTCATGTGATTACTACCACCACTATCAACATACCATTAATTGCTTTTTCTTGAAGCAATCAGATTTAGAAACAAAGAAAGATTTTCTTTCCTTTCTTCCTCATGTTTTTCACAAAAAATTGCTTGCTCCCTTTTCTTGTGCCAGCAATCCTTTTCAACGTGGCCAAACTTTTTACAAAAGTTACATTGGGGCCTGCCTTTGTGCCAACATTTTTCTGCATTGTGCTTAGTCTTTTTGCAAACTTCACAAAAAAGACTAGAGTTTTTCTCACCTTTTTCTTCAACCTTCTTGGAAGAACCATCATGATCCTGCTTGTTTTTTGGCTTTTGATTTTTCTTCTAGTGATTTTTTGAGAAATTTTGAGAAGTCTCATTTATTTTAGACTGGAAAGTCGTCTCTTTGGGTTGATCTTCACGAAAAAATCTTCGCTCTCGTGTGCACGAAATGATCCAACTAGCTATTTGATGGATAACTTAGAAAGATCTTTCGTCTCCTCAGTGATAGCAACGATGTACTCATACTTTTCTGTGACACTAATTAGAATCTTTTCCACAACTTGTTGGTCAGAAATTGTATCACTATGATTTCTCATTTCATTAACAATATTCATGACTCTTGTGCAGTATTCATCAAATTTTTTAGATTCTATCATCTTTAAATTTTGAAACTCTCTTCTAAGAGTTTGAAGATTTATAGTGCGTACCTTTTCGTCACCATAAACCTCAGTTTCCAGAAAATCCCAAGATTCCTTTGTAGTCTCACAAGTAGCAATTTTTGCAAAATATGCTCTGGAGACTCCCATTTGAATTTTGCTCAAGGCTTTTGCATCTTGACGTACTTAGCCTCAAGATTTTTCATCTTTGCTGCTGTAAGATCACCATCGTTTTCTGGCTCTTCAAAGCCATTTGCAACAATAGTCCACAAACCTTCAGCTTTCAAATGTGTACTCATTCTTATTTTTTTCAGTATTCAAAATCAGTTCCATCAAAAAATGGAGTAAGAACAGCTGAAGAATCAGCACCTTCATTTGTTTTGGATGCCATATTTTTTTCTTCACCTAACCCCAGATTAAGAACGAAAACCTGCTCTTGTTACCAATTTGTAGGAAAAATGAAAGGAGAAATAATATCTTTCAAAAATGCTCAAGTTTATTATAGGCTACTTAAGGCCACTTGAGATGATTACAATCATCAACTACATCACTATTTATACTACTCAAAATAGAAAACAAAAAGTCTTGCACAAATAACTAAATACATGTATCACAATTTACTAGATACATGTACTACGAAATTCTAAAAAGACTTCTTGAAAAACTAAGAGGCAATTTTGGAAGACTAAACATTAATGCATTAATTCCAACAAACCCTACTCTATTTTACTCTCCATTCTCTATATTTGGAGAGTAAAATAGAGAATACCCTCTTCAAGCACTCTCTATTTTACCCTCTACTCTTCAATTATGGAGTTGAATAATAGTTCTCGAAAAAGAAAATATGTCGTGTATGATTTAGTGAAGTCGTGACTGTGATTGCGATTGTGCCTGTTGATTTCTTTTTCATTTATTCATAGTCATTTAGAAATTTAGAAAAAAATATAATTTAACATTAAATAAAGAATTTCAAAAATTAAATTTTAAATAACATGAAATTATATAGGGTGGTTATTAAAGAAACAAAAAATTTATATTATGAAATAAGAAAATAAAAGTAAAATAAAAATAATAATATAATATTAAAAGAGATTTTAAAAAAATATATATAATAGAGAATTGCGTTGGAATTGACCGTTTGAAAAAAAATTGAGAACTCTAAAAATAGAGTGTTCCAGTACAATGTTGCGATTGTTTTTGCAGTATCTAAAATGCAGTATTCAATTCAATTAGTGATTTATGGTAAGTTACAAAAAGCAAACTAACGAGGATTAGGATTGACTTTATCTTATAAGATAATTAATATTGTACTTTTAGGTTAGCATATAGTTTTATGTTTCTATTATTCTATTTTTTTAGACAATCAATTTCAATTTAATTCTCTATTTTTATTCTCTAAAAAAGAATCTTATTCGCTTTCCTTAATATTACATTATTATTTCTATTTTAATTTCATTTTCTTATTTTATAATAGAAATTTGTTCTTTTTTTATTTTGCAAAATAATTACCCTATATAATTTTCATGTATTATAAAATTATTATTTTTTTAAAAGTCTTTATTTAGTATAAAATTATATTTTATTCTAAATTTTAAAGAACAACAACAAATAATTGAAAAACGAAATCAACAAGCCCAACCGCAATTATAAAACACAACAATTTTCTAGATCATACACTATTTTTTCCGAATATTGTTAAACCTGAAAATGACCTACTGAATTACTAAATTATTGTTGTAATTTTAAAAATTATTATGTTATGTATTGTATTGTTATCTTATATTTAAATTATTGTGTCATGTATTGTATTGTAAATTAAAATTTTCATTTTATCATTTAAATTTTGTGCAATCTTCATATTGAAAATCAATGATAGTAATAATATCAAATTATTTCTTAAACTGACAAAATTGAAAAAAAAGAATATTTAAAATATTGTTGATTCGAGATGAAATTAGTATCTACTAAATAATATATTTTTTTAAAATTTTATTATTTTTTTAAAATTTTATATTATATTTAAAATTTTTTATGAACATTAGAAATTTAATCAATAGCTTTATATGAAAAATAAAATGTTAATTACAAATAGTAGAAATAATATTAAATAATGAAAAAGTGAAATAGAGAGGTGAATAGTAGTTGTTCAAATTTTCATTATAAATAGAGAATAGAAAGCTTTTTAGAGAGTGATTGGAGACCCAATTCTCTATTTTACTCTCCAAATATGAAGAATGGAGAGTAAAATAGAGTGGAGTTGGAGATGGTCTTAATAATCTCCTTTTTGTATTAGTTTTTATATTGTATTGTTTTAATCGAGGAACCATTGAAAACAACAATTTCTCTACATTCACAAGATTTGAGAAAATTGTGTATACACGATTCTCTCAAAATATGTAAAATTACACTAAATGTGTTATTATATAATTTATTGTTGCTTTAAATATACACTTTGCATTTAGATAATCAAAATAGCTACTAAAACATGATTTGTCCAATCTGCTCAAGTTTGGATGGTTTATTACTTTGTCAAGTTATTAACTTCCCTTATTTTGACCTCCAATTGGATTAATTTAGGTTAAATATGTAAGCGAGGATTGACCCGTGAGAAGTCTTGCTAAATATTTTTTAGTTTTATTCTGTATGATATATATGGTATATATGCAATTATGATCCATCCTATTTTTATTCGTTCAAATTCACTTCAATATCTGTCCACTTGAGAACAATAATTTATAAGATAAAACATTTGATCATATCATACACATCGAAGCACAATTCACATAAAGTCTAATGAAGTGATCATAGTCTTCTTAGATATTTCTGTATTCCACTACATGAAGCTACATCACTGCATTTTCCCCAAAAAAAACAAACCAATTAGTAAAATAATAAACCGATCATATTAAGTTAAAATTGAAATAAAAAATGGCAATTTTGCCATGAACTTAATTTACCTTCACTTAATTGACAATTAGAGGTTGAAATTGAATGGTAACTATGATAATTATAATTTGGTCTTCTAAATGTCATCATCTCAATATTCCTGTAATTCTTCAGCTTGAACACTCTAGTTGATGATGAATCTTTAAATCTGCTCAAGAAAATATTAATCAAATTAATTAGGATCAGTATATGATTAACGTTACCGGCACACGAAGACATTGTCATGAAATTTGAAACTTCACGATAGTGATGACTATATATGCAATTTCGGGATAAAAAGAGGCTACTTCATATTATTTGTATACATAATTGAGTTCACGATCAACACATTTGTGGCAAAGAGTGACAAATATAACCACAAAACTCTATTCCGCTCAAATTATATTGCCACTTTGATTGATTTAAGCAAATTCCTTTTTAGGTCACCATGCAGATTTTATTCCTATTTTTGGAAGTTCATATATAAAAAAAAAAAAAAAAGCCTTTGAGATTTTTAGTTTACTTAAGGAATCTATAAAGTGTAATCTAAAAGGTTCATATGAATAAAAAAGGGAAAACCAGCAAACATTATTGCCTTATTGCATTTTATTGTCAATAATTTACCAACATTGATTATGGTGAGATAGTTCGTGATCCCTTCAGCGTAACTAAGGGCTAATGTTTGAACACAGAGTCTTGCAACACGTTAATCTAGATTTTAATGAACTTCAACGCGAATATTGAATACCTTAATGAATAAAAAAAGACTAACATGACAAGTTGTAAAATAAACAAGTGAACAACTAATAAAAAGGGAGGAAAATATTACTTTTTGCAATCCACAAGAGGATCGATAGGAATAGGAAGGCTCATGTTGCAAAGTGAGGAGGTATTTGCTTAGCTCTTTCTTCAATTACTCCAATAGCCAAAGCTTCTTTCTTGAGGCATTCACAAATATTTTGAAGCTTCAAATCATTATCAAAAATAGCTATTTTCATTAATCCCTTAACACCATTGCAACAATGACCACTAATATCACCTGTTCCCATTAAAAAATCTTTGCGTGGCAAAAGCTTAATTAAGGTGTTAGGACATTGATAATTGCCATTAATGCAACTAATTGAAATAATTAGAGTTAAAAAACAAGCTCGAAAATCAAATTCGAACGACCCATTTTGGTAAAGAAAACAATTATTATTATTTGATGGAAAGTTCAAGGTTTTTGTATTTATATAGTAGAAATCTTAGGTTGATAAAAAAGTGTAACGTAAAAGTTAAAGTGAAAAGAGCTCGAATTTTACATGTGAGCATGCATCTAACTTTAAAAATGTGAATTGTTGGACTTTATGTGTAGTAGTAGCATAAAACATGTGTAATACACTTTAAAATAGTTATTGTGATTTTAAAAGAATAGAAAAGAAAAAAATATCACTTAGAAGCTTTTACAAAAAGGATTTTTCATATGTTGCTAATTAAATGGTAAAAACACATCTAATTTTTTTTTTTTAGTTTCATATTTTAATTATCCATTGTTCTGTTATATTTATCTATCTAAAATATCATTTTTTCGCAAGTTTTGTACCTTAACTATCAAACCTTTTTGTATTAGAACATACCTTGATTCCTTGAAGTTGGTTTTCAAGGACCATGATTAAGAAATTTGGGACTAAATTTTAGTCATGTTAATATTTTTGAAGCAAATCTTTATTGATTAGTAACTTACGTTTAAAAGGATAATAAGATTCATTCATTCAAAAAGACGAATTTTGTATTTCAAGAACTCAAGCTTTAAGAACACACATGACAAGGGTCCTGAGTGAAGAAGAACAATCTTCAAGTGTTGATGTTTTAAATGTTTAAATTGTGCTGAAATTGTAAGATTCATTTCTCATCTATAAAGAGACGTATCAAGTTCTTTCTCGATTACTCGTTGTAGGAACACAATTAGAGTTAATTGTGTATTTGTGTGCCTTATGAATTGACGTCTATATTAATTAGAGATAGTTAATATAATGGGCAATTGATGCATTGCTTTGGCTCAATTAAGTTGTTACTTGCTGTGAGATTTAGTAATCTCTTGTGGTGTATTTGAAGTATGTATTCACTTTTACTTGTGATTAGTGAAAATAATTGAAAATCTTATGTGACAGGTCGTAATTTTACTCCCTTGATAAGTATAACACAATGTGAACCTTGCACATCTCAAAAAGTACCATTATGGTCATCGCATAAATCCTTCTACAGAATCGAGCAAAAACAAGAGTATTAATCCGACTAATTCAAATTCAGAGTTTGTTGGACATAGTCATAGCATTTTTTGGTTTTTCAATTAACCAGTCAACACGACAAAGAAGAACATCTGATGTTATAAGAAGAATAAGAATGAACGTGGCAATGAATTCGTTCCTCCAAGTCCAAATAGACAGGATAAAAAATAGCCGAAATTTATATGATGACCTTGTAAGTTTCTTATTCTCTCTTTCATCTTCTTTGATGAAGTGATTTATACGGTATTTTGACAAAGGCGTTAAATTTTTGAATTAACATACATGAAAAATTATTAAGGTTGTGTAATTTTTAAAAATTGGCTGGTAAATGGAAAAATAGGTCTTAAAAATGGTGGGTCTATACGTAATGCTTCTTCAACTCATTACAGAATAATATTTTGAATGCTCCAAGGCATCAACTTCATGTGTTTATACACAATGAAAAATTGAAAAAGTTATGTAATTCATTAAGTTTTGGCTGGTAAATGCAAAATGAGTTTTAAAATGGTGGTACTACACGTAATGCCTTTTCAACTCATTGAGGATATCCGCATAAAGTTTTTTTTTAAAAAAATAATTGGGTGCTTCAAGGCATCAATCCATGAGCCAATACACACGAAAAATTGGAAAAATATCACAATTCCTAAAATTAAAGTTGGCTAAAAATTTTGAAATACTCTAAAAATGGTGGGACTATACGTAATACGTAAAAAATTAAGATGCTCTAAGGCGCCTTATCCACGGGAAAAGTCGGAAAAATTGCATAATTCCTAAAAAATTGATGGTAAATACGTGAATATGCCTTAAAATGGTTATACTATACGTAATGCTTCCCCAACTCATAACGGAGATTCTCATAAAATTTATTTAGAAAAAAAATTGGGTACTCCAAGGCGCCTTCAATGGCTAATACACATGAAAAATTGGAAAAGTCATGTAATTTATATAGTTTCTTGATAATGTGAAAAGACCTTAAATATTGTGGAACTATATGTAATGTTTTTCCAACGTATCAAGGATATCCACATAGCGACAATATTCTAGGCTTTTGTGGCGACTGTTGTCACCGCTAAAGGTCTAGTTATCTTGTAGTAAATCTTAGTTAGCAACGCTTAAGTGAAATGATTAGTCTCAGGTGGCTTGTTACATTACTAAAAATTTATGATATTAAACTCTTGAAAATATTTATGATTTTTTAGAACCAGAAACAAATTTAGAATTTCAAGAAGACGGATGACCATTTTGAGGGATAACTTTGCCTCTTTATGAAAAAGGCAACTACTTTATTGAATGACCACTATTATTTTAGCAATAATATATAGAAATATGCTTTGCAATATATATATATATATATATATATATATATATATATATATATATATATATATATATATATATATATATATATATATATATATATATATGAAAAAAAAGTTATTAGAAGAAATTTAATATATCTAGTGTACTATATTGTAAAAAAAATTAAATCTATTGATTATATGAATTACTGATTAAAAAATAATTATCAAAAGAATCTAATGATTAAAAAAATATAATTTTGCATCTCAAAAAATTTAAAAAATCAACTTTATAAAAAAATATTATTTTTTTCTTAAAAGTTTAAGGTCTGGGATTTGATTTTGTCTCAGACCACATGTGTGTTTGAGTCGTTGCTGATCATTGTACGTAAGATAAGATCTAAAATATTATAATTGATTTTGCTATTTACTTACTAAGAATGGTGATTTCAGTAGAGAAAAAAAAAGAGAGAAAGAAACGGGTTTTGTCGGCTGGTAAGTTCGAGCGCATACTGTGTTTTTTGTGAAATTAAGATGCTTGCAATTGGAACCTTAGATTTTTTTTTTTAATTGTAAAATAAGAAGTAAAAAACAAGCTGCATTTTTTAAAACTTTTTTTAAAAAACGTTAACCCCAGTGCTTTTCAATTTTAAAAGGAATGAATGTTGCAATTGGGAATCGATTCAGTGTAAAACAAACACTCAAACCTGTGAGCCATCCACTCATTTGCGTTCATAGGTTCCTTCAGTTGCTATTTGATATATTTTACAAACTAATTTAAAGACGTCAAAAAGTTTAAGGTAATTCGTACTATTTGTTAATAATTTTAAGAGTTGAGTTCAAGATAATTTTAATTGGATTCATTTTTAACTCAGTCAAGTCCTAATCTCTTTAAGAGAATCTTTAATTGAGCTCAATATAATATCTAATTTCAATTCGTTTTATGACTCTTTATTTGCATTAGTGTAATGTTCATTTCTATATTAAAATTATAAATTATTATCTATTTTATGTCTTATACGATTTATCTATCCATTTGAATTTTCTTTTTAAAAATCTTTCTTTATTTTAAATTCATATTATAGTTATAAAACTTAAATAACAATATATTAAAATTATTGAATTAAGTGGAAAAAATTAGACGGGTCAAGAGTCAACCAGTTTTTAAGTTCACTAAAGTCCAATCCATTTAAATCCAAAGTAAATTTGGACGAGTCAAGATCAACTTTATTCTTACTTCAACACATTTTAATATCTGTAATTTTAACTCAACCTCTCTATTTAACACCCCTTATGAATATACAAGTAGATATATGGAACTTTTCAGATAACCACGGGTTCTGATGACCCATTTTTTAACTTATTAAATTCGCCCTTTCTTAAGATAACGGCGAAGTATTTATTTTTATTATTTTACATAAGTGATCTATTTCGAGATGCTTTCCCATTTTATAATTTGTTGGGTTAGTTTAGAAGCAGTTCTACTATTCCATCGGATAGCTATCACCCCACCTAACACAATTATTATGCTTATCTTTATTTCAGAATGGTCATACTTTGTCGAACTCAAGCAGGCAAAATTTTAAATGTGTGGATGAGTGGAAAAAAAAGATATCATTTGTGAAATTATTTAGGATTGAGTTCCTTGTTGGCAAAGAAAGAAGATAAAACATATAGATATTTAACATTTGAGGCTCCAATTGTTGAAAGCAAAGATATTTTCTCCATTGTCCACTAGTTACTCCTTTTTCTTCTCTCTGTATTTGTCACATATCTTTACTTGATTAGCAGAAGACATAGTTGAAAGAATGGAGTCAGCCCTGGTGTGTTCAACCGCTCCAAGAACGACTACGAGCAGTCTCCTTAAAAAAAGAGAGACACCACTTGATGCTCCCTTTGGTCTTTCATTTTCGGTATGTTAGCTTCTGAATGATTAAATAATACGAATTCTCTTGTTTTATTTATTTATGCTCCATAGGCGGCATCCATAGCATCTTTAACTTTCCATAGACAAATGACTAAAATTCCAAGAAGCATATATACTATAATATTAGCAATCTATCACTATAAATTTCACCAATTTTTAATTTCAATAATAGCAAAATAAACTTTTTTATCCATGGCTAAGAATATCTCAGTTGCCTTGATTTTCATGGTGGTTACACTTAGCTTCTATGTCAGCACGAGCGAGTCGATTGAGAGTCATGTTGAAACTCCGGGAACCATTGAGTCGAGCTTCTTACCCAAAACATACTCTGTGAATTTAAGCTTACCAAGAACAAGAAATTTGCTAACTATGGTTGAATGTCCTTGTCCTGATTGCTCTTGCATGACTAGTTCTATTAATGAGATGTCCTTGCCCTGATTGTTCCTGTATGTCTGTCTGACTAAACAAGACCACAAGATTGGAAACTCCAATGTCAGTGAAGGTTTTCGAAAACAAACTAAAATGTTAGACCGTCTTTTGTGTACAAATAAATTGTGGTTCTTGATTGTTGTAACACAAAATAAAGATTGCCTCAGAAGCTATAAATAAATTACAGTGCCTCATGTTTTATTAGTTTCATGAATTGGTTATATGTTTAGCTTCTTGTTGTTGAGACCCATAATAGAAAACTTGTATTACCGTCGAGATAACAGGAGGAAGAATTAGTTAAAAACTCTGCTGTTCTGAAAATAAGTAGTAATCTTCTAATTAAAAGTTCAGTTGTGTTTGGGAAAGACAAGGCACTAACAAAGAATGCCTGACATGATAACGGCGGAAGAATACCCAAGTCTATATTTTCCCTTCTCGATTTGAACCAAGAGAAGAAAAACAACCACAAGCAATATGATAGTAAGGCAGCAAGTAATTCAACCAAACAAATATAACAAGGCAATAATAAACCAATCACACAAGACACCAAGATTTACGTGGAAAATCCTTCGATGTGAAGAGTAAAAAACCACGGGACCAAAAGCTCCACTATAATCACCAAGAGTTACAATATTGTTCTCCAAATTTGGCCACAAAAAAAGTGCCAAACAACGAGCAACAACAAAATAAGATTGCACCAAATCTAGAGAATTAAAGGAGCAAAATCACCAATTTCGCAGCTACTGTTCACGACAGCAAAACTGAAGCTGCAGGCCACCAAATCCAACTCTGTCAGTTCCTAATCAAATATTGAGATGAAGATAATATGTTGTCCAAAAATCAGCTCAATCGGACAAGAAACGAAGCGGGAATCACAATTTGAAGTTGGCTGTTAGGGCTGAATTTTGATTGCGAAAACTGCTCTCTTTCTCTCTTTTTGGATGCTGAAAAAACTCTTTGTGTATATGAAAATAAGACCTAAATAGGCTTATATTTGCCTCATAAGAATGGGCCTATGGGCAAAAATAGGTTGGTCCAAATTGGGCTTTTATTTATCCACATAGGAAGGGAAAAATGCCCATAACCCAACAATTCTCCCCCTCACGACTATGTGGAGGAGACCGCCATCCCGGTGACCATGCAACAATCTTCAAACTTCCCTCTTGGCAAAGCTTTAGTCATCATATCGGAACCATTGTCATTTGTATGATTCTTTTCAAGCTCAAGCAACTTAGAATCCAACACATCTCGAATCCACTGGTACCTCAAATCAATGTGTTTAGACCGACCATGGAACGTAGAATTCTTGCCAAGATGTATAGCACTTTGACTGTCACAATATAGCACATACCTCTCTTGAGCACAACCAAGTTCCCCCAAGAATCTCTTCATCCAAAGCAATTCTTTACAAGCTTCAATGACAGCAATAAGCTCAGCTTCTGTAGTAGATAGAGCAACACATTTTTCCAACCTAGATTGCCAAGACACAGCTCCCCCTGCAAAAGTAACCAAGTACCCTGAAGTAGACTTGCGAGTATCAACATCACCAACCATGTCTGAATCAGTATAACCACAAAGAATAGGCTTCCCTGTACCAAAACACAAACTCAGACTAGAAGTGCCACAGAGATATCTCATAACCCACTTCACAGCATTCCAATGTTCTCTTCCTGATTAGAAAGAAAACGGCTAACAACTCCAACAAATATGAGCAATATCCGTCTTGTACAAACCATCGCATACATCAAACTACCAACAAATTTGAAGCATAAAGAACTTTCTTAATATCTTCCTTCTCATCATCACTAGAAGGACACTTTGTTTTGCTCAATTTGAAGTGCATAGCTAAAGGTGTCTGAAAACCTTAGCTTTGTCCATCTTTGAATCTGCTGTACTTTTTGAATGTACTTCTCTTGTGATAATACCAATTTCTTGGCCTTTCTATCACGGACAATCTGCATGCCAAGAATCGCTTCTGGGTCCTAAGTCTTTCATAGCAAAAGACTTACTCAACTCTTGCTTCAACTTCTGAATCCTGCAAGTATTATGACCAACAACAAGCATGTCATCAACATAAAGCAACACAATAATAAAGTCACCATCAGAGAACTTTTGCACAAAAACACAATGGTCTGAAGAAGTCTTCTTGAAGCCCTGCTGACTCATAAAAGAACCAAACTTCCTGTACCACTGCCTGGGAGCTTGTTTCAAACCATACAAGCTCTTCTTCAATTTGCAAACATAATTCTCTTTACCCTTGACTTCAAAACCTTTCGGTTGCTCTATATAAATTTCTTCATCTAAGTCACCATGGAGGAAAGCAGTTTTAACATCCATTTGCTCAACCTCTAAATCTAGACTTGCAGCCAAGCCTAGAACCACACGAATGGATGACATCTTTACAACTGGAGATAATATCTCATCAAAATCAACTCCCCTTTTTTGATTAAATCCCTTGACAACTAATCTAGCTTTGTACCGTGGAACTGGATTACCATCTTCATGTTTCACCCGAAAAACCCACCTGTTTTTCAAAGCTTTTCTGTCTTTAGGTAACTTAACCAAATCAAAGGTATGATTATCATGCAAGGATTTAGTCTCATCTTCCATAGCATCAAACCACCTTTCTTCTTCTTCACTTTCCATGGCCTCATCAAGACTCTCAGGTTCTCCCCCGTCAGTCAAGAGTACATACTCATTGGGAGAATAACGAGATGAAGGAATTCTCTCTATACTAGATCGTCTGAGAGAACTCTCTGGAGCATCTATAATTGGTTGTTGGACAACCACATTATCTTGCACTGGAGCATCAACAACATCATGCCGGTCATTCTGAACATGATCACCATCTTCATTATCAACTTGATTTTCATCATTATGAAGATTTTCTTCCGGTGCAATAGTCAAAGGAACTGGATCAACATCAACTAAGCTCTCACTACTCTGAAAATCAGCCTTGTCAGCTTTGTCAAAATCTTCAATTGTTTGGTCTTCAAAGAAAACAACATCACGGCTTCTAACAAGTTTCTTCTCAACAGGATCATAGAAACGATAGCCAAATTCATCTTGACCATAACCAATGAAGATACACTGCCTAGTTTTAACACCCAACTTTGACCTTTCATCCTTAAGAACATGTACAAAGGCTTTACACCCAAAGACTCTAAGATGATCATAAGAAACATTCTTACCAGTCCAAACTCTGTCAGGGACATCACTATCTAAAGCAACAGCAGGAGATAAATTGATAACATAAGCAGCAGTATTAAGTGCTTACGCCCCAAAGGAATCGGCGACTTAGCATCTGAAAGCATACATCTAACCCTCTCAACTAGAGTTCTGTTCATCCTCTCTGCTAAACCATTTAACTGAGGAGTCTTTGGAGGAGTTTTCTGATGCCTAATACCCCGCTCTCTGCAATATCTATCAAAAGGACCAATATACTCACCACCATTATCTGAGCGGATGCATTTCAATGTCTTCCCTGTTTGTCTTTCAACCAAGGCCTGAAAACTCTTGAACACATCAAGTACTTGATCCTTGGACTTCAAAGGAAATACCCAAAGTTTGCGAGAATGATCATCAATAAAAGTCACAAAGTAAAGTGCACCACCATGAGATCTTACCTTAAAAGGACCACACAAATCAGAATGTACCAACTCCAGCAAATCAAGCTTTCTTGAAGGCGGATGACTCTGAAAAGAAACGCTTTTCTATTTACCGGCTAAGCAATGAACACATTTCTTCAACTTTGCTTGTTTCACTCCAGAAAGCAAATTTTTCTTAGCCAAACTATCAATCCCCTTCTCGCTCATATGACTCAGCCTTCTATGCCATAACTCTGATGAAGTATCATTCTCCACCAAATTTACTGAGTCTCTGGACATGGAGCCCTGAAATACATACAAGTTAGACAACTTGTCACCACGGGCCACAACCATCAAACCTCTAGTAAGCTTCCACTGGCCAACACCAAGTGTATTAACATAACCCTCATCATCAAGATATCCCACAGAAATCAAATTCAAGAGAACATCTAGAGCATGCTTGACATTATTGAGAACTAGTTTGGAACCATTGTTACTTTCCAAACAAACTGTCCCAATGCCAATAACTTCAACTTCATGATTATTGCCCATTTTCAACGTTCCAAAATTACTTGGAGTATAAGAAGAAAATAATTCCTTCTTTGGCGTGACATGAGAAGTAGCACCAGAATCCACAAACCAGCTAGACTCATCACGAACAAGATTAATGACATTTGCATCACAAGAAACAAGAAGATCATCATTAGCAACAACAACAACACGATTTTCATTATCGCCTTCTCTCTTTTGTTGTCTCATATCTCTCTTGTGCTTGTAACAATATTTCATGATATGCCCATTCTTTTGGCAATAGTCACATGTAATATTCTTGTATTTAGACTTTGACTTGCTTCTACTTTTACCTCTATCATTCTGACCTCTAGACTTGTTTCTCCCCCTATCTTCAGTAACCAAAACATCGGAGTGTGAAGCTGAAGAAGATGAGGCTTGAGATCTTCTTCTCATTTCTTCATTCAAGACACCACTCTTAGTATATTCCATGGTTACAACACCACTGAGAGCAGAATAAGTCAAAGAAACTTGAAGAGTTTCCCTAGAGTCTGGCAGAGTATTAAGAAGCCAATGTCCCTGTATCTCATCATCAAACTTTACACCCATTCCGGACAGCTGGTCAAGAACACCCTGAAAATCATTAATATGATCAGAAATAGGAGTGCCCTCTTTATACCTGATATACATTAATTGTTTCAATAGGAACAACTTGTTGTTGCCAGTCTTCGAAGCATAAAGTGTATCGAGCTTGTCCCACAAACTTTTGGCATGTGTCTCATTCACAATATGATTTCTAACATTATCTTCAACCCATTGTCTAATATAGCCACAAACCTGCAGATGCTCAAATTCCCATTCTTCATCATTCAAAGACTGAGGCTTATTAGAAGCAAACACAGGTAAATGCATCTTCTTGACAAATATAAGATGTTACTACCAAATATGATAGTTACTACCATTTAAACACACCATTTTCATCTTTCCTTTCCAAATATGATAGTTACTACCATTTAAACACACCATTTTGCTCATATTTGCCTCCATCATTCAAAACGACAATCAACAATAACCAATGCTCTGATACCACTTTGTTGGGAAAGACAAGGCACTAACAAAGAATGTCTGACAGGATAACAGCGGAAGAACACCCAAGTCTATACTTTCCCTTCTCGATTTGAACCAAGAGAAGACAAACAACCACAAGCAATATGATAGTAAGGCAGTAAGTAATTCAACCAAACAAATATAACAAGGCAATAATAAACCAATCACACAAGACACCAAGATTTACGTGGAAAATCCTTCGATGTGAAGAGTAAAAAACCACGGGACCAAAAGCTCCACTATAATGACCAAGAGTTACAATATTGTTCTCAAAAATTGGCCACAAAACAAGTGCCAAACAACGAGCAACAACAAAATAATATTGCACCAAATCTAGAGAATTAAAGGAGCAAAATCACCAATTTCGCAGCTACTGTTCACGACAGCAAAACTGAAGCTGCAGGCCACCAAATCAAACTCTGTCTGTTCCTAATCAAAGATTGAGATGAAGATAATATGCTGTCCAAAAATCAGCTCAATCGAACAAGAAAAGAAGCGGGAATCACAATTTGAAGTTGGCTGTTAGGGCTGAATTTTGACCGCGAAAACTGTTCTCTTTCTCTCTTTTTGGCTGCTGAAAAAACTCTTTGTATATGAAAATAAGACCTAAATAGGCTTATATTTGCCTCATAAGAATGGGCCTATAGGCAAAAATGGGTTGGTCCAAATTGCGCTTTTATTTATCCACATAGGAAGGGAAAAAGGCCCATAACCCAACAAGTTGTTCTAAAAATCTCCATTCGTCGTTCCATATTTCTTAGTAGATTCAAAGAATACAAATACGTTAACAAAGTAATAGTGTCTTTCTAAGTTGTATTTGAGTTGCTTAAAATTATTTGATGATTCTCGATAAAGGGCTGACTGTCATGCTTCAGTTATTGTCCAGAGAAACTATGTCAAGTGTTGGGGTATTTCGTTATCCTTGAGAAAGACTAAGAAATACAAAGACTTTAATTGCAATGTGAAAGTAGAGGATGAGGCTTGTGAACTAGTTAACGGAGTTGAGCTTTCCATTGGGGATGGAGTTGATAGCATTGATGCTTATCTCTGTAATGCTGTAAAGAACAACAATGGTACTGGCATTTTGCTCTTATCTGATATCTTTGGATTTGAGGACTCATTTACGAGAGATTTTGCATACCGTGTTGCATGCAATGGATACAAGTAAGTCATCGTATACCTTCTCTATTTATAAAAAAAAAAAGGTGTTTCCTTTGGTTATCATACTTCATAACATGTGCAAAAGAATCAACCAAGCTCGAGGTCATGAATTGAATGATTTTGCAGTGTTCTGGTACCAGATATGTTCCGTAGGAATCCATGGAGAAAGGATGAATCCAAAGCTTTGTTTGAGCAATGGATTGGTAGTGTAGACAAACAACAGGTTGTGAGAGACATTTTCACATCGACTAAATGGATGGCCAATGAGTTTGTGGCTGCAGGAATATCAAAGAAGTTTGGAGTGATTGGATTTTGCTTTGGCGGTGGCGTGTTAATAGACATATTGGCTCAGGATAAGGGTAGTGAGTTTGGTGTTGGGATCTCATTCTATGGTACACGGATCGACTTATCTGTTACTAGCAAGATTGAGGTACCTCTACTACTTATTGCTGGTGACAGTGATCCACTTTGTCCTGTGAATGTGTTGAAGGAGGTTGAAAATAACGCGAATGGTTGCAAAATGGCGATTTTTGAGGGAAGGGGTCATGATTTTGGCCATTGACCTCAATCCTTAGAAGACGATAAAGATGCAGAAGAGGCATTCTTGATGATGAGAAACTGGCTGCATGATGGACTACTTTCTGAAAATTGATACTCATTCTGTGAATAGTCAATCTGTTGTGTGATGAAATGCAATTTGAAACTTCCTTTCTTTAGTCTTATGAAGTATAAGAAATCTCATTTTCAACAACAGTAGTAACTATTGATCACTAACAACAAATAGCACAATAACTTAATAGTTGTTGTAGGTGGATGAGGTGGTAGGTATCTCGTGAAATTAGTCAGGGTGTGAAAGCTCATCCGAACACCTCAGTCATCAAAAAACAAAAAATAGAAGCAGGATTGTCAACTGCCTTGTACATTAACAAAGAAGAAACAATTTTTATAGGACGGATGATTCTTATCATTTGATGATTTGAAAGGCTATAAAAAACAATAATAGTACTGGCATTTTCTCTCTTTAAAAGGTGCAATCTTCTTTGCCGTATTTCATTCCATCATGTGCAAGAAAGTGATTCAAACAAGCAACATGAGTTGTGAACATGTCTAGGCATTTGGTTTAAATTTTTCAAAATCAGAGTATGCAAAATGGTTTTTAAAGCTTTTTGCAAACTCTGAACAACTAAACAGAGTTTGTGAACTTAATTTTCAAATGAGTGCCACCTAGAAACAATTAGCACAAATGTTGTTCTTTGAAGAATATATATCTTTTGGCATGATGGTAGGCGTTTGATCTTAACAAGTGATATCAGAGTTAAAGTCATGAGTTCGATTTCCAAGAGCAACATTATGCATGAGTCCAATTGAGTAAGCGAAGAGTCTCTTTTAAAGCGAGATCATTTAGCATGCCTAACTAAATGAAAGAAACTAAGAGAGAGAGTGGCCGCCAAGTGTTGGGAGGGAGATTGTTGAATGATGTCAACATCCTATATATATATCACGATTTTATACTGAGCATAATCCTTCCCTTTCTTAATTAAATCCTTCCCTTTCTTAATTATTCTTTGTTTTATGTGAAATGCATTTTCTTGTTTGAAACTTCCCTTTCTTTAGTCTTATGAAGTAACTATAACGAACCTCATTTTTAACCAATACAAATGACTGAAATAACTGTTCACTGACAGCAAATAGCATAAAATGGTCGATAATCAAATATTCACATGCTCACTCGGTTTCATATCATTTGTCAATACCATTCTTTTTAATCAGTTAAAAAATATTTTTCTCTTTTTTGTGATAGTTCATTAATTTAATTTTTTACTTGATATATTTAATTATGAAGTATTCTATATTAAGGAGCTTTCAAAAATAGCAAAGATTTGAAACATAATGAATCAAATAACTCAAGTTGCTTAATTATAATTTATAACTATATTTTAAAAGGCGAGAAAGGTGAGCGAAAATGAAAAAGACAAGCGAAAGAGAGGGAAAAGAGAGGAGATAGACTAATTATATTTGTATATCTGCTAGATAATTGTATACATGTAAGTAATAAGCATATGTGTCAGTGATTGTATTGTTGAGTTTAGCAAAGTGTGTGAATGAAAAAAAGAGAAGAGAATAATTGAAAAAGAAATAGGAAACTAATTTCGAGGGAAAATGAAAAGTCATTTCTTCCATATCGATAAAAGAAAGGAAATTTGTTATCCTTATATTAGGAAACACTTCATTTACTTCTTAAAGAGCTAAAAAGAAGGTGCCCCTCGCGCCGTCGTTGTCGCTCGGCCTCGAATTTGATGTGATGATAAATTTATTTAATCAATTTCTTTTCTCTTATAAATTAATTCAGAATTAATTTTGACGTAATTTGAGGTTTGCGTGTAACAATCATAATGGTCTAAATTTCAAAAAATCGTTAGTTTCCCAAAAGATATTTTTTTTGAAAAGTTGTTATTTTCTCATAAAGGCACAACCTTTTGGAAAAAAACGGATCTGAACAGACACGTTTCTTGCTGAAAATGGTTATAAAAAGAAGTCAATTTTTGTTTTTTCAAACACTGAAAATTTTTTCCTTCTCTGCATATATTTTCTCTCATAAACAATGTGTCGATCGACTGAGTCTGTGTGGCTTGTTACTGTTCTTAAGTTCGCTGAAGTTATGGAAGTTTGAGGTACCGCTACTTCTTTAACAAGACTAATCTATTTTAGCTTAACAGAAATTAATCCATAACCTCGGGTACAGTGAGGGGATTAAATTTCTTGAGGAGACACAATAATTTCTGTGGACTCGAATTATTTAATTTTTCTGTCTATTTTCATCTTCTTTCTGTTTCTGTTTTGACTAACCTTAATACAGGAAATAACAAACTTAAGAAATTTAATAAGTTTCTGTAATTGATGTCTGGAGATTAAAACCTTTATGATTTTTTACTCTGTTTAAATTTTAAAATTCATTCGATTAACGATTAAAAGAACATAAAAATTTTATCTTTAAATCAGAAATAATCTGTGTAAAGATTTATTCTTTATTGTTAATATTTCATATAGTAAAGTTATCTGCCATTTGTGACAGAATTAATGACTAATTCAAGTCAAGTAAATACTGGAACAGTGGGTGTTGCAACAACATCGGTTGCACAGAATCGTTCAACTGCTGCCTTAGCGTCAGCTTAGAGACCTGCAAAGTTTTCTGGAGTCACTTCAAGAGATGACATCAGAAGATGTTCTTCTATCTCACTACGTTGAGTCTGCGGAGGTTCATTAATGAAAATGTTCCTGTTATGTTGGATGATACCCCGCTTGAAGAATGATTCTTGGTAACAGAAGCATGGACACTCAGATTTTCTGTGTAAAAATTATATTCTGAGTGGCCTACAAGATGATCTGTACAATGTGTTCAACAATTTCAAAACCTCAAAAGAACTCTGGGATGCTTTAGAAAAGAAGTACAAAACAGAGGATGCCGGAATGAAGAATTTCATTGTGGCAAAGTTTCTGGACTATAAGATGATAGACAATAAGACCGTCGTCACCCATGTTCAAGAACTGCAGGTCATAATCCATGGTCTCCTTGCTGAAGGTATAAAATTATTTAACGCCTATGTTAGAAATATTATGTTTTTTCTTAATAGTCGCACAATCTTTAATGTAGGATTGATTGTGAATGATGTCTTTCAAGTGGTTGCCATTATTGAGAAGTTACCTCCATTGTGGTAGGACTTCAAAAAACTACTTGAAACATAAATGCAAGGAGATGACTGTTGATGATCTCATAGTAAGGTTGAGAATCGAAGAAGATAGTAAGGCTGCAGAAAAGAGGTCACGTGGTAATTCAACAATATCTGGAGTAAATATTGCTGAAGAAGATCCCACAAACTTAAATAAAAGAAAGAAAGCATCTGGTCCAAAAAGCAATCCTCCTAAAAAGAAAATTAAATGAAAGTTGCTTCAGTTGTGGCAAACGCGGTCATAGGGCTACTGAATGACGGAGTCCCAAGAAGGACAACAAGAAGAAGGATCAAACAAACTTGGCTGAATCCAAAGGAAAAATGGACGATCTCTTTGCAATGCTTCAGAATGTAACTTGGTTGAATATCCAAGAGAATGGTGGATAGATTCTGGTGCCTCATGCCATGTTTTGTGCCAACAAAGAATTGTTTTCATCATATACTCCAGCACCTACAGATGAGAAGTTGTTTATGGCAAACTCCGTTGTTGCAAAGGTGGAAGGAATTGACAAGGTCCTATTAAAGATGACATCAGACAAGGTGGTGACTTTAAACAGGGACTCGTATGTTCCGAAATTGTGAAAGAATTAATTTCTATTCCAGTTCTGACTAAGAATGGATTCAAATGTGTATTTGTTTCTGATAAATTAGTAGTGAGTAAGAATGAAATGTATGTACGAAAAGGTTACCTCAGTGATGATCTTTTGAAAATCAATGTAATTGCAGTTGATATGAATAAAAATTCTGCTTCTTCTTACTTGTTTGAGTCTAAATGTTTATGGCATGAATTTTTGGGACAAGTTAATAACAAAACCTTGCGAAAATTAATTAACTTAAATGTTTTGCCAAAATTTGAGCTTAATAAATCAAAATGTCAAATTTGCGTTGAATCTAAGTATGCTAAGCATCCTTATAAATTTGTTGAAAGGAATTCAAATCTTTTAGAATTGATTCACACTGATATTTGTGACATAAATTCAACACCTTCACATGGTGGAAAAAAGTATTTCATAATTTTAATTAATGATTGCACTAGATATTGTTATGTTTATTTACTAAATAACAAGGATGAAACAATAGATGTATTTAGACAATATAAAACTGAAGTTGAAAATTAGTTGGATAGAAAGATTAAAATGATTTGAAGTGATAGAGGCGGAGAATATAAATCTCCATTTGCAGAAATATGTTTGGAAAATGGAATAATTCATCAAACTACTGCTCCTTACACTCCTCAGGCTAATGGAATTGCGGAAAGGAAAAATCGAACTTTAAAGGAAATGATGAACGCTTTACTTATAAGTTCAGGTTTACCATAGAACCTGTGGGAGGAAGCTATCCTTACAGTAAATCGAATACTGAATAGAGTGCCTCACTCAAAGGCACATGTTATTTCATATGAGAAATGGAAAGGTAGAAAGCTCAACTTGAAATATTTCAAAGTGTGGGGGTGTCTAGCTAAAGTCCAGGTTCCTATACCTAAGAGGGTAAAAATAGGGCCTAAGACTGTGGATTATGTATTCATTGGTTTTGCCACAAATAGTAAGGCATGTCGGTTTTTGGTTCATAAGTTAACACATCTGGATATTCATGATAATAGGATAATGGAATCATATAATGCTGAATTTTTTGAAAATATTATCCGTATAAAACTAGACTTGAGTCATCTAGTGGGGGGTCTAAACAACCCCGAGAATAACCAAAATAAAATGAAACCAATGAAGAGAGTCCAAGGCGCAGTAACTACTTCATTTGGATCTGATTTTGTAACATTCTTTCTTGAAAGTGAGTCTCAAACATTCAAGGAAGCAATGTTGTCTAGCGACTCAACCTCTTAGTAGGAGGCTGTCAATAGTGAAATTGAATCAATCATAAGCAATCATACTTGGGAGTTGGTTGATCTTCCTCCAGGGAACAAAACCTTGGTTCAAAATGGATCTTTAAAAGAAAGATGAAAGATGATGGAACTATTGACAAATATAAAACAAGACTCGTTGTCAAAGACTTTAGACAAAAAGAAGGTCTTGATTATTTTGACACATACTCGCCAATGACTAGGATTACATCAATTCTGATGTTAATTGCCCTAGCTGCAGTATACAGTCTTGAAATTCATCAAATGAATGTGAAAACTGCCTTCTTAAATGGAGAGCTGGAAGAAGAAATTACATGGAACAACCTGAGGGTTTTGTAGTTCCTGATAAAAAAAAGAAAGTGTGCGACTTATTAAATCACTTTATAGACTAAAAGAAGCACCAAAATAATGGCATGCGAAGTTTGATCAAATCATGTTGTCAAATGAATTTAAAATCAATGAATACGTTAAATATGTTTACATTAAAGATACTCCAAATCAGGAAGTCATTGTATGTCTATATGTGGATGACATGGTGATAATGAGAAAGGATATTGTCAATATAAAAGCTACTACGCATATGCTCGCTAGTAAGTTTGATATGAAAGATCTAGGAGTTGCTGATGTGATATTGGGAATTAAAAATTCTCAAAACTCCTTACGGTCTAGCATTGTCTCAAACTCATTATATTCAAAAGGTACTTGAAAAATTCAAGTATTAGAATTGCAAAAGGGCAAAGACCCCAATTGATGTGAACCTTCATCTTGCAAAGAATAAAGGTGAAAGTCAGTCTCAATTGGACTATGTCAGAGTATGGCCCCTATATGCATACACTTTGATAGTCAAGCTGCAATAGGAAGGACTAAAAGCATCATGTATAATGGCAAGTCTCGTCATATAAGACGAAGACATAACTCGTTAGACAACTACTCTCTAAGTGAAATTATCACAATTGACTATGTAAACTCAAAGGATAATGTATCGGGACCACTTACAAAAGGCCTAACTAGAGTGTGAGTAGAGAAATCATCGTCGAGAATGGGACTATGGCCGAGAACAAATTATTATGACGGTAACTCTACCTAGAATACTGGAGATCATAAGATCTAGATTCAAGGAGATAAAACAAAGTCATTGATGACGGTTCAATATTGTCAAAAATTATTTTATGGTTCATTCTCATGATAAGACAATGTTCAGTAACCATGATAAAGGCATAAGGACATTTTAATGGTTTCTAAGTTTGATACAGGGTATATCAAATAGTGTATCTACTGAATAACACATTTAGAAATCACCTATGTGAGTATGAAGTGTAAGCCGCTTCAAGCAGAATCCGGTAAGGCCAGTTCTTTTTAGCACTTACCAATCGAGATGTGTTCATGACTAAAACAAACAAAACAATGAGAACTAAGAACAATTCAAGGGTTGACTGTGTGACTTATGTTATCTAGGTATACACAAAAGCTCGACGGTTCAAAGATATCAAATCTATCGATTGACCGAGTATATTCGTTATATGTTCACTACGGAAAGTTTAAAAGGAAACACTACTAAAAAATAGCATTTAGCGACAGCCACTATTCCGTCACTATATAATGACGGATTTTCAACGGAATTACTATTTTGTTGCAAAATTGAAAAATAATTTTTTTAGTTATAATATAGGGACGGATTGACAACAAAATATTTATTGTGTTACTAAATATTAGCGCGAAATTTTGACACCTAATTTTTTCTATGGATTTAGTAACAATGTAGGAGTGATAAATTTAATAATTACTGGGTAACATAATTAGTGACGGAAAAAAGGTTGCTAAACTTTTTAATATATTTTTTAAAAACATTATATTATATAGTGACGAAAATATCAGTCATTATAATTTTTTCTATATAAATACATTTATTTGAAAGCGACGGATGCTAGAATCCGTCAGTTTATCCATTGTAAATATTTTTAAAGTCATATATTCTAGAGCACAAATCTATTTTCACATTTTCAAGCTCCCCTCCAAAAAAATCCTCTCTCAAGCTTTATTTTCGTTGAAGCTTTCTAAGTCTCCCTGCAAGCTCCATTGAAGTTCTCGCTCTCCTTTCCAAGTCTCCATTGTAAGCCCAATCTTCCATTTCAATTTCATTTAGCTCTCCATCTCAATAGAGTCGTGGTTTATTCAAAATGGGTAATTTCATCTTTTATTTATGCAAAATATGAATCCCAACTCGTCCTTGATTTTTGATGTTAGATTCATTGGATTTGGGTATCAATAGCTTCACTTGAAAAAATCATTGTTTTTCAGTTCAACTCATCTTCTAAAAATAGAGATTTTAGTGGTTTGAGTGTATGAAAGTATGATATTTTAACTCTTAACTCTTTCCATTTCATTTAGTTTGATTACTTGAAGTAGGATCGATATTTTCTCAAAATAGGAATTTAAAAAATTTAAGTGTTCTAAGGGTTTTTTTTTTCTAGAAATTATGTTTTTCCTAAAATTTCATGAGGTTAATAAAGAGAAGAAAATTATATTAATTATATTTTCCCTAAAATGAAAGTAATCAGTAAATATATACACACTGAGCAACACAAAGAAATGAGAATAGGTTTAGTATGTGATACATGTTTAGAATTGCCTTGAATCTTCTAAACTTTAAAGTATTTCTCTGATTGAAGAGATTGAGTAATTATCTCATGTTGATACTTGTTAAAGTTATCTTCCTCTATCTGTTTTTTCAGAAAATAAAAAAAAAATCAGATTCATTGCTTACTGTATAATTGATTGATTCTTAATTGTCATAGAGAGTAGTACATTTAGAAGAAAGCGTATGCTTAGCAGTAAATGATCGTTTTGACTGGGATGACTTTTTATTCAAACTGTTGAATCAAGCTCATCTTCAACGAATGTCTGCCCGCAATGTGACTTATGTTGTGAAAATCTACAATTTGATAGATTCTATGAATGAACATACTTGACAAGACTTCGTTTTCTGATTAGAGTTGTATTGATGTATAGTTTTGATGATTTACAATTGTGTTGGATATTAAACTTGTATAGAGAGAAATAACCAAGAATCATAATTAGATTTGAAAGTCAAATTCCTCATGTATGCATAATACAGAAGTTTCTATGGTTTATTTTGTCTGTATTTTTGACACAGTTGAACACTGTACATTATGTAAAAAATTTTAAAAGAATGAAGTATTATCTAGTGCTTAAAACCTACTTCTGATTGATTTTTGTATTCTGACTAAAATGGTCAACAAAAGTGGACTCTTCTTCAGATGAAGTTTTTATTTCCTCCTATCATTAAAGTCATGTATAGATAATTGAAGAAACTTAAATCACTATCTAGACAATTAGATGGTGAGTGTTATAAAGGAACTACCTATAAACTGAATGTATCCAGACAACAACTCATTCATATTAATTGTTTATTTTTATTTATATTGTTATTGTTTCATATTCTTTCTAATAACCACGGTAATGAAATATTAAAATGTTTCAGCTCCCTGCTATTATAACCTCATCATCAAGGACTGGTTTATTCGCTTGAAGTAAGTCTCACTCTTCATTTCTATCTCTAGTTTAGCTCAAGATGTAAGTTTTGAAGTATTTTCTTTACTCAATCTAACTATGATGAAGATTGTTGTCATTATCTTAAGACTATTCAAGTTAGGACTTTTTTAAAGATATAAGTGAAAAAATTGTAGAATTCTCATTCAGTTGTTGTGGGTATTTTTGTGATTAGTTCTTAGTGGATGAAAAGTAGTATTGGCTCAAAAAAAATTCTTGATCTAGTTTTTTTTCACAGTGGAAAGTGTTGTTTGTAGTATAAATTAACTATATGCTTCAATCCCTTTTGTTTGTCATCAATTTTGTGAGACTAATATAGTAATTAGATAGTTTCAATAAGTTCAGTACAACTAGAATGCTTCAGTAAGTTCATTGAATAAATTGAAGATATTTAGATAAAATTTTACTATCACATACCAATTGCTCGTCCTTTAGGCATAATATTTAATCTAGAGAACATGACCTCTTCTGTGTTGAATGTGCTACCATTGAAATCTGATTTGTTTGGTTTAAATGTACTATTTTTGAAATCTGAGTAGTCTAGTGAAGCAACCTTTAAGTTGTGGCTGCCTATTTAGGCTACTAAATTACTTTAAATTTCCCTTCTTTGTTCAGAAATAATCGGCTGCTTCTAGCTTTCTCGTTATGCTAAAAAAATTTCTATTTTACTACCTGCTCAATTGTCCAGACCTTTCTAATTTCACTATGAGGCTTTAAATTTTATTTATAATGACCTATTTATTTGCTTGAAAGATGAAAAACCTTTGATACATGACTTGCATTAGTTTTTAACCATATCTTAATGATGAACTCATATTTTTTTGTGACTAAAGTTATGTGCACAATTAGTCAATTTCATATGTATAAGATGCTCTGAATGAATCCAGGATATATTTCTGCTACTTGTTGTGTCAATGACACTTTTTTCTTTGAATCTAGAAAAATTGAGTCTAACGAAAGTTCTGGATGCTAAAATTAACTTATAAGTTGTGTAGATAACACTATGTTAGTCTTTTAACTCAACTAATATAGTTAACAATTGATAGATTTGTAAATCAGTAATAAAAATATTCTTTCTGCAATCACTTATAAATATAATGATACTTATATTACTTTTGATTTACGATAGTCCTCCTAATAACCTCTTCAAATTTATATAGTCTAGAACCTTCTCAAATATGCTCTAGTTTACATCCAAATCCTTCAAAAGTGATGTTGATCGCAATGAATCAATTGGAAAGGTGTCTCAAATGATGTAAGAAATGGTTATTTTAGAGAATTCAAGGTATAAATTTACATCATAAGTGAGTTTAACAAGTGTATTCGCATATATAGATAGGACATTAATGTATTACTTTCAAAACTTATTTCAGAAAAAATTCTATCGAGATGTTTCCATTAGTGAAAAAGAAGAAGACACTAGATGGTTAAGGCAACATTGAAATATATACAAATTTCATTTCTAAAATAAAAAAAGGAGTTAGGCCAGGTTATGTACCAAGTGAGTTACCTCTGGATGTTCATACACATGGACATGATGGAAAATCATATATTGGTGAGTGTTCTCGAAATGTCCATGTAAGTCTAAATTTGGAGGTGTTTCGGTTCTTTTCTACTTTAGTTTTTAGTGCAATTTTAGTCATGTTTTAAAGTGTATCTGTTGCTGCTATTTAATATAATTCTAATGATGTTTTAAATTTTTTCGAAGCAATTTAAGTGTTGTTTTAATGCGATTCTAGTGTTGTTTTTGTGTGACTCTAGTGCAGTTTATTTTTGTGCAATTATAGTTCTATTTTATAGAGAAACTAATGCTAATGTTTTTGTGTAATTCGATTGTTGTTTTGAGGCATTTCTGATGCAATTTTAATATTGTTTGGTGTGACTCTAATGTTGTTTTACTGTGACTCTAGTGCAGTTATTTTGAGTGCAACTCTAGTCCTGTTTTAGTGAGAATTGTTTTAGTGTAATTCAGGTGTTGTTTGAGGCTTTTCACTCGAACATGAATTTCTTCTTATTGCTATATCAACCACATTCACTCCATTGCCTGTCGTGCTTACCTGCATCTAGTACATCAAATAACAAGAAGAAACTTTGAACATAAGTAATATAATTTGGATTATTAATACTTCAGAATTATGAATAGGCACCAATAACTACATAACATTCTTGTTATTTGAGTTTTGATAGATAACTTTACAGTTTTTGCATCTAGAAGAAATGAATGATCTGTAAATTTTATCCTTAGTAGTTTTCTAGATGTGCTCGTATTGCAGTATTCATAGAATTAATTTATACTATCTTGCTCTGATTAGACAATTATTTGTACACACTTCTGATTATAACCAATTGAAAAAGTTTGACAGTATTCTTGCAAATATGCATAAGTTAATATTGTGGCATATATGTAAACTACTTTTGTTGGTGTGAGTAGAAGAATGACATGAACTTTGAGAAGTTGGTACTCACACTTTCTGATATCCTCCAAGAGAATAGGAATATTGTAGCTATTAATTTTGGCGACAATTTTCTGATCCAAAAAAATATCGGTTATCTTTCAGATTATTCGAAAAGAGGCCAGGGATGATTTAATTATACAAGAATTGTGGCCCTTTACTACCCCTGTAGCAGCTGTTATACGTTGTGTATAGGTTTTTGTTGTAATTCTTATGTCATTTTAGTGTGAATCTAGTGCAATTGTTTTCATGTAATTCTGATTTTGATTGGCTAATTTTCGAGTGTTTTTTATGCTATTTGATAATAGAAATTAGTTTGTTTTGAGGTTCATCTATTCCAAAAATGTGTGAGTTCAAGTATGATCTTTATTCTGCAATTCAAACGAGTTCAAAATTATAGGTCTAAGTTAATTACTACAATTTATAAACAACACTTCATAGACCAACTAATATAAGTTGCACTGTCTTCCTTTCATTGCATTTTTCTTGCAACAATTATCTACTAATACAAGATATTAGAGTATTGTATGCACATGGAAATCAAATAGACCATTTTGCTGCAACAACGCAGTTCTTCCTGGGAAAATAATAGACATGTTCTTTAAGCTTAAAAACTTGTGTTTTTTTTTGCATTTTCCTTCAAAATTTATTTTGTTTCCTACCTTAAATGCTTTCTCATTTTTTCTAGTTATTATAGGAAAAATATGAAGAAATATTACGAAAAACAGTGTTTCAAACGGATATTGATCAACGTGAAGCATATTACCAATCTGCATGAAAATAAAACAAAAGAAGAATATACAGACTTGGTCTAAAGCAGAAAATTACTATAGGAAGAATCTTTGTGGCTCATCATCATTACAACCTCCATTTTTTCAATCAACATCAATAACAAATATGGATGAGTTTGTAAAGCAAATGATGTTTGCACTAACTAGTTATCTTGTTCATATTATTGTTGAGCAGGTGCAAGCATCGATTACTCCATCCAGCAATCCATCAATTGTGAAACCCATAGTGCCTGCTGTTACTAATGTGGACGAAGTTGCTACCTAAATTTCAAGGGAAGATCGTATCCCTTAGTTCTCCAACAACTTTAATTTTTGATAAAGTCATATTTTTTGAAAACTACAAATTGCGTAGTAATATTTTGATGAACATAGTTTCATTTAAGAGTACTTGATATATTTATTCAAATATATTTAACCAAAAATATGTGATTTTGGAGTTTTCTATTTATATATTATAAATTGTTTGTGAGTATTATATTATATGAATGTTTGGTCATTGCTATGAAAAGAATGTTGGGACGGATCAGCTACGAATTATTGAAGGCCTAATAAGTTGTAACAGAATATGTTGCGAAGGAAATTTCGTCGCAAATTTATCCAAAATGACAAAATGAATTATGAAGTAGCAACTAAACTATATAAATATAATTATGAATCAGTTCGTGGCTAACATGTGGTGACGAAAATGTTTCGTCACTATCACGTCGCTAAACTTATGATGAAACTCATTTTTTATCTTCGAATTATGAAATTACCAACAAAATTATATAAGTATAATGATGACTAAGTCCGTCGCAATATGAAAATGTTTCGCCACTATGACGTCGCTAAATTTGTGACAGAACTAATTTTTTTGTCACTAAGAGCTTACTAACGAGCGTTATTGCAACAATCAATACTCTCTTGCTAATCTGTCACTAATCATGATTAGTGACAGATTTTCATTATATAGTGACGGATTGTGTCCGTCGCTAAACACTATTTTTTAGTAGTAAAACCTACTTATCCAGATACGATTAACCCTTACTTACAAGACACACAAGTTTTTCATGCATATGTTTTACCAGTAGTCATTCCCCATTCATGTGGGGGATTGTTCGATTTTAGCAAAGTGTGTGGTTGGGAAAAAGAGAAGAGAATAATTGAAAAAAAATGAGTGAACCGATTTGGAGGAAAAATGAAAAGTCACTAAGAGGAAATGAAAAGTCATTTCTCCCATACCGGTAAAAGAAAGGAAAATTGTTGTCCTTATATTAGGAAACACTTACTTCACTTCTTAAAGAGCTAAGAAGAAGTTGCCCCCTTGCGCCGTCTTCACTCGCTCGACCTCGGTTTCGGATTGAAAAAAATTATTTAATCAATTTCTTTTCTCTTAAAAATTAATTCAGAATTAATTTTTGTGCAATTTGAAATTTGCGTGCAACTATCATAACGGTCTAAATTCCAAAAAGTCGTTATTTTCCCAAAAGACACATTTTTTGGAAAAGTTGTTATTATTTTTAAAAGACACAACCTTCTGAAAAAATGGATCTGAACAGACACGTTTCTTGCTGAAAATGGCTAGTAAAGGAAGTCAATTTTCGTTTTTTCAAATACTAAAATTTTTTTCTTCTCTGCATATATTTTTTCTCATAAACAAAGTGTCAATCGACTGAGTCTGTTTGGCTGGTTACTGTTCTTAAGTTCGCTGAAGTTATAGAAGTTTGAGGTACCGCTACATCTTTAACAGGATTAATCCATTTTAGCTTGGGAGAAATTAATTCATAACCTCGAGTACAGTGAGGGGATTAAATTTCTTAAGGAGACACAGTATTTTCTGTGGACTCGAATTATTAATTTTTCTGTCTATTTTCATCTTCTTTCTGTTTCTGTTTTGACTAACCTTAATACAGGAGATAACATGTATTTGTATAATTGTATATACTTATTAGTATATATATGTATCATTACAGGACCATCTTAATCCCTAGGCCACTAAAGTCATCGCTTGGGGGCCCCATTTACAAAAAATAATTACTTATATATGTTATTTTTTTAAAAAAAATTATATATTCTATGAGTGCTATAATTTCTACTAGGAAAATTGCATATCAGATGAATACAAACCTGAATTTTGTAAAAAAAAAGTTAATTTGATGAAAATATGGATAACGAAATGACAAAATTCCTTGAAGAATCTTTTAGAGTTGATTACTTTTATACATGTAGAGAAGATCAAACTATTTTTCATTTCAAATAGATTTGAACCAACTGAAGTATATGAAAATAAAGTGATTTCTTATTTAGTGATAAAATATTGAGATTTCTAAATGATGAGAATTTTTAGAAATAGTGTTTAACTTTGAACTTTCTTTAACACGTAATAGTTATTTTGATATTGATGGTTTAGATTTATTTTTTAAATTAAAAGTATTAAGAGAAAAATACTAGTGGAAGATAATGAACTAATGAAAATACTTATAGAATAATGTTAACCGTTCATGTAACTGTTGCCTCACCCGGAAGAAGTTTATCGAAAATAACATTGATTGACTCTTCTTTAAGATCAACAATGTCTCAACTTTCAAGAGAGATTGAATAAATTAGTTATATTATCATTTGAAATGGAATTATTAAAACAAATTGATTATAAAACAATACATAATCACTTCGCTGGTTGCATCTAATATAGCTAAAAGAATATAAGATAAAAAAAATACTAAGGCCCCTCTCTTAAATTTCGCTTTAGGTTCCCAATATTGTTGAGTCGGCATGTGTATGAATGAATACAATTAGTTGTACCCGAATATAATCTATATCAATGAAAATTATATCAGCGAATTACAATTATATCAAGTTGAATATTTGTATTTATATAATTGATTGTTATAATTGTATCAATCTTGCATCAATTGCATTAAAGGATACAGTTTGTATCAATCTTGTATCAAATTCAACATTTGTATTTGTATACTTTATTTTTATCATACCTATCAGTAAATACATGTGTATTTATTTGTTTCCCTAAAAGTTAAGGATATATATATTGAATAATTACTAGAATATACACCTTTAGTTTATATATTCACCATATTTCCCTACTATTTTTAAAAGAATACAAAAAATTTTATTTCTCCCCAAATTCAAAACAACCGATACATTATTTTTTTAGAATTCCAAACCATTACTTTTCACCCTAAATTTACTCCTCTATTTACTTCACAATCTTATCCCTCAATAACCAAACCCAATTTTCACTCCTAAATTTTGTCCGCCATATTTTCAACCGTTCCATCTTCTTAATTTTGAATTTCAAACCTGTTCTCTCTCTGCCATATTCTCCATCAACCAATTTCAAAGTTTGAAATAGATAAATTTTCATCTTCAATTTTTTTTCTTTCTTTTTTTCTTTCTAATGCTTCATGGATCATCTGTCATTTTGTATTATGATTACCCAAATAGTTACATTAAACACTAACAAATCCTTCTTCGGGCACGTAGTTTCTAAGGATGGAGTAATGGTGGATCCTTCTAAGATTGAAGCAGTGAAGAGTTGGATAAGGCCTACTAATGTTACAGAGGTAAGGAGCTTTGTTGGTCTAGCTAGCTACTACCGTCGATTTGTCAAGGGATTTTCTTCTATTGCTTCCCAATTGACAAATTTGACTAAGCAGAATGTTCCATTTGTATGGTCGGACGAATGTGAAGAAAGCTTCCAGAACCTCAAGACCTTGTTAACTACTGCACCAATTCTTACCTTGCCAGTAGAAGGTAAGAATTTCATTGTTTATTGTGATGCATCTTATTCTGGGTTGGGTGCAGTGCTAATGCAGGAGAGGAATGTAATTGCTTATGCTTCGAGGCAATTAAAAGTGCATGAACGTAACTATGTGACCCATGATTTGGAGTTGGCTGCAGTAGTGTTTGCATTAAAGCAATGGAGACATTATCTATATGGGGTTAAGTGTGAAGTCTATACAGATCATCGTAGTTTACAGTATGTCTTTACTCAGAAAGATTTGAATTTGAGACAGAGAAGGTGGATGGATCTACTGAAGGACTATGATATTACTATCTTGTATCACCCAGGAAAAGCTAATGTTGTTGCAGATGCTTTAAGTAGAAAAATAGGGAGCATGGGAAGTTTAGCCCACCTACAGATTTCTAGACGCCCATTGGCTAGAGAGGTTCAGACTTTGGCTAATGACCTCATGAGGTTGGAAGTACTAGAGAAAGGAGGATTTTTGGCCTGTGTGGAGGCAAGATCTTCTTTTCTTGACAAGATTAAGGGAAAACAGTTTACTGACGAGAAATTAATCCGAATTCGAGATATGGTAATTCGAGGAGAGGCTAAAGAGGCAATAATTGATGAGGAAGGCGTTTTGAGAATTAAGGGAAGGGTATGTGTGCCCCGTGTTGATAATTTGATTCACACTATTCTTACAGAGGCTCATAGTTGAAGGTATTCTACATCCGGGTGCAACCAAGATGTATCGTGACCTAAAGCAACATTTTTGGTGGAGTAGAATGAAGCGTGACATTGTTGATTTTGTTGCCCGATGCCCGAATTGTCAGCAGGTAAAGTATGAACACCAGAGGCCCGGAGGAACACTTCAGAAAATGCCCATTCCTGAATGGAAATGGGAAAGAATTACAATGGATTTTGTGGTTGGTCTTCCAAAAACATTGGGTAAGTTTGATTCTATTTGGTTAATTGTTGACAGATTAACTAAGTCTGCTCACTTCATTCCGGTTAAGGTGACTTACAATGTAGAGAAGTTAGCCAAACTCTATATCTCTGAAATTGTTCGATTGCATGGAGTTCCACTTTCCATCATATCAGATAGGGGTACGCAATTTACTTCTAAGTTTTGGAGAACATTGCATGCTGAATTAGGTACTAGGTTGGATCTTAGTACTGCATTTCACCCTCAGACCGATGGTCAGTCTGAGCGAACGATTCAGGTTTTGGAGGATATGCTTCGTGCATGTGTGATAGAATTTGGTGGTCATTGGGATAACTTCTTACCCTTAGCAGAGTTCTCATACAATAATAGCTATCACTCAAGTATTGATATGGCCCCATTTGAGGCACTGTATGGGAGGAGATGTAGGTCTCCCATTGGTTGGTTTGATGCATTTGAGGTGAGACCATGGGGGACCGATCTTTTGAGGGAATCGTTAGATAAAGTAAAATTCATTCAGGAGAAGCTTCTAGCAGCTCAGAACAGGCAGAAAGAATATGCATATCGAAAGGTTAGGGACTTGGATTTTATGGAGGGTGAACAAGTCTTGCTGAAGGTTTCACCCATGAAAGGGGTGATGCGGTTTGGTAAGCGAGGTAAGCTTAGTCTGAGGTATATTGGTCCATTTGAAGTACTTAAGCGCGTGGGGGAGGTGGCCTATGAATTAGCCTTGCCTCCAGGACTCTCAGGAGTACACCCGGTATTTCATGTGTCTATGCTGAAAAAATACCATGGGGATAGAAACTACATTATTCGTTGGGATTCAGTTCTTCTTGATGAGAATTTGTCTTATGAGAAGGAGCCTGTTGCCATTTTAGATAGAGAAGTCCGCAAGTTGAGATCAAGGGAGATTGCATCCATCAAGGTTCAGTGGAAGAATCGGCCAGTTGAAGAGTCCACTTGGGAGAAGGAGGCTAACACGCAAGAAAGATATCCACATCTTTTTACAGATTCAGGTACTCTTTCTCGCCCTTGTTTTCTTCTTGTGATCGTTCGAGGACGAACAATGGGTAAATTGGTATCTATTGTAACAACCTGTTTAGTCGGTTCGAGCAGTAGAATTATTTTGATAAAAACTGACTGGGTCGACGGATCACGTGACGGACCGTCATGTCCACGACGGACCGTGATGGACTCCGTCGTCCCATACTTGTGTAATTTCTCCTGCTGCTCTCCTCATTACCCTCGACGACAGGTAGGACGAACCGTCATAAGCACAACGGTCCGTCGAGGGTCTCCGTTCCAAAACACTTCAACTCAGAAATCTGGGTACTGAGATCGACTCTCTGAACTTCACGACGGAACTGCAGCACGGACCGTCGTAGATACGACGGACCGTCACAAACCTCTTTACTGAATTTGACTCTCTGAACTTTGTTACGGACCTGTAGGACAGACCGTCGCAGTCTGACAGACGTCACGAAGCTGCGTAACCCGATCGCGGATTTACGCTAAAAGTTTAAAGGGGTGTTTTGGACTATTCATGACAAACTTTATGAAATTTGTGGGGTAAGTTTAATAATTTAGTTACTTGGGGGTTAAAGAAGATAATAAGGAAATAAATAGTGGGTTACTTTTATCATCTTTTATAATTGATTATATGATAATTAGGGTAAAAGAAAAAGAATCTGAAGAAGAAAAATAAAAAGAACGAGCGAGAGAGAGAGAACGAAGAGGAAAGCAAAGGCATTGGGAAGTAGCTTGCTTGATCACGATTCTTCGGTGGAGGTAGGTTATGGTTTAGTTCTATGTGATAGATAAACTCTAAATAGCAATTGATATGTATTGGGTGGTATTGTAAAGTCTTCTATCTACTTGATTGTGTGGTTGCATGTTGTGATTATGTAATTGTGATGGATTAGAAGGGTGAGACTGTTGAATCTTAAACCTTAAATCCTCTCTATTAAGATGACGCCTTGACATAAAGAAGGCTTGATGAACTAAAATAATGAGATTAAGGGATCGGGTGTCACGTTCCGACACGTAGTATTAGGGGATCGGAGTGTCACGTTCCGACACGTAGTATTAGGGGATCGGAGTGTCACGTTCCGACACGGCAGTACTAGGGGATCGGAGTGTCACGTTCCGACACGATAATAATAAAGAGAATGAATCTTGAATTATGTTAATATACTCAAATTCAAAGAACCTATTTCCCGAATGAGTATGGTGTGGAGGCTTGAGTCCTCATAGGTGTGCTTAGTGTTGTTGCCAATGGTTCTTGTACTTGTTGTTGTCACCTGTTAAGCATTGTAGTTGATTTTATATTACTATTCGATATATATTGCTTTCTATTTTGAGTTGGCCGATGATACCTACTCAGTACGTGTTCCTTGTACTGACCCCTACTTGTATTTTTCTCTTTGTTATTTGTGGAGTGCAGCAAACGTGCCATCAACTTCGACTCGTCCGCAACTCTAGCCAGTCTCCAGCATATCAGATTTCAGGGTGAGCTATTGTTCCTAGCTCGGACTGGATTCTCTCCTTCACGTCTTGATGTCTTGAAGTTCGGACATGGACCATCTCTTTTACTTATTTTAGCTTCTTAAATACTCTTAGATTTAGAAATTTGAGGTTAGATGTTCTTGGTGTGATGACTTCCAGATTTTGGGGATGATAGTTGATAAACTTTAGAAGCTTATTTATTGGTTATATTAATAAGATTTTGAGTCTTCCGCATTATATTTTTGTTCATTATGGTTGAAATATTGGTAATATTTGGGTTTTAGATTTGTTGGTTCGGTCACATAGTAGAATAAGTGTGGGTGCCACTCGCGGCTCGTTTTGAATCGTGACATATATATATATATATATATATATATTTATATGTATGTACTGCTTCTATGTTGGAAGCATTGAGTTGATTGAGAGTGATGTTGAAACCACTCGTACCGGTATTATACTCAGTGAATGATGTTGAAACCACTGAGTCAAGGATCATACCGGCATTATACTCAGTGAATTTAAGCTTACCAAGGACAAGGAATTTGCTAACTACGGTTGAGTGTCCTTGCCCTGATTGCTCTTGCATGGCTAGTTCTATAAATGAAAAATCTGGATGTCCTTGCCCTGATTGTTCATGCATGTCTGACACAACAACAAACACACAAGGCAGATCGTTATTATAATTCTGAAGAAAATGAAAAGAAGTTATATATGTGTTTGGTCTTTTTGATGAATACATTGTGGTACTTGACTGATGAAACACAAAATAACTACTAGTAGTACTTATGTTTCAGTCGTCTGCTTTTATAAATAAATATTGTGAACCCTAACCATCTGACGCCATATACTTAATAGAAAACTGTATATGAAATAAATAAATAATTTTCTTCAGATGACTAATTGCTTTGCATTTCAATCTTATATATCCTATACTACATTTTTATCAGAAAGATGTGGTATAATGAAGGTGAACAAAAGTATGGGATTTCTGCTGAAAGACCTTATGATTATCAACAACAAGCAGCACCAAATTGAAGAAACTATCCACGCTACCCTCAACGAGTCATCAACTTGTATTCCATAGAAAGTTATAATCTAAATACTTTTACATCTACTATAAATTTGCCTTCACCCGAAGTTTAATTATATTCAACAACTAGCTAGTCACAACACTTCACAAGTGATCACACCCCTATAACTAGCACTCAAATGCCGTTATATTAAGGTTTTTGGTCTAAACGCAACACTACTATTCTAAATTTAAATTATCATATTAACTTATTCTTGAATTAAAATAATAACATCAAATTTAACAAGTTCTTTTTTATCCCAAAATTCTTATTTTCATCCTTAATTATTCGAGATATACTGTAAATAGTCACAAGTTTCTTAAATTATTTACAGTCCCACCCTGTACTTCCTCATGTTATGTTAATCTAGTATAATAATTTCATATCTTAAAGTAAAAATGTACTTCTAAATTAGTCCAAATATATCATATTTCCTACATAAAAGAACCAAAAGCACTATTTTTTAATCAATTATGTCAACTCATATATCACAAAGACCAAAATTAAAATACACTCATAACTCTTTATTATATTCATGATGTGCAAGTGCCATAGAAATGATGGTGTCAAACATTTCTCAAATTTTAAAAATAGATCACTATATAAAATGTATGAATGGAGTATAAAAACGATTAGCATATAGATTTTCCTGTCAAAATACAAAAAAAAAATAGCTCATAACGCAAACACACAGCTCGTTAAAAAATTGTGGAAAGAGAGGAGAGACAAGAAAAACTTAATTCATCAATTTCTACTTCAAAAGCCCGTAGGCCACGGGATACTTCAATCAGCAAAGGTGTGCAACACAACACGAAAATGCAGATAAAAGCAATTATTTCTTCTCCTTCCTTTTGTTATATAATTCCATTTTGGTAGTAACAGTTACAAAGTAGAAAAAAAAAAAAAAGCCAAATGAGCCATAGATTGCTCTAAATATCAAGTCATGCAAAATAATATTTGGCATAACAAAGGACAAAAGGCCAATGGGTGAAAACAGGGAAACAACAATCTCATACGTTAAAGAAAAATTTGATCTGTGATCTCCCTGAAAGGGTTGCTTCAGTCCTCTCCGACCTGTCAAAGAAGAAATTTAGGAAGATAGAAGTAAACAGCAATAACAAAGAACAATAACGCATCCATCTCTAATGCAATTGCGGCAATTATACTCTGTAACCATGTTTCTCCGTTTAAATTAATTCCATCCAACATTGTACAGACACAAAATTAATAATAACCAATGTAACACAAACATAAAAGATGACGTGAACATTAGTAGTTACACAATAACATAACCTTATGGTACATACTACAAACTCCATCCTTCCACCCTCACGCCCCTTCAACAAGAAATATATGTGTACATTGGTGGACCCAACAAGAAGATAGTGTGAAAGAAGAAGAATTCGATGGCGCATAGGATAGAAGAAAATACATGTTAGTATAGTACGTACACAAAAGGCATACTACAAAATCAGAAGGTAGACCAATAGACCCTAAATATACATAGGAAACATTCAGGAAACAATTAAAGCTTATGCACACCATTACTAATTCAGCCAATCCGAACAGGCTCTTAGTTGGGTAACTAATACAAATCCTCATTATCCATTTTTCCCATTTGGACCTGTTCCATTGCAATACAAAACAATTTGAGTTCACTAAACTAAGAGGTTCCATATGTTTCCTACTGATAAATATTTCTTTATACACTAAAAGGACTCTAGGCAAACACTAAATCTAATGTAAACACACCAACACGATTAAACCATAACCCAACTAGTATGTATCACATAATTAGAGCCAATTTGGCAAAGCTTTTGGAAGGCCAAAAGTGCTTCTTTTTTTTTTAAGAAAAGGTGAAGTGCTTGGTCAAAGTTTTAGAGAGAAAATAAGTACTTATGCTGAGTAGCAAAAGCAGTTTTTTAAAAGCTAAAAAAAACCGTTGTTTTTCCCTACTAACACTTTTGAGAAAAAACACTTGCAAGCACTTAAAAAAAGTTTGGCTAAATATTTAATTGTTTGAAAGTGCGTTAAATTTATAAACACAAATTGCTTCTCATCAGAAGTACTTTTTTGAAAAACAGTTTTGGAAAAAGGCTCTTTTCAAAATAAGCTGATCGTAGAAGCTTGGCTGAACATACGTATTAGACCTTTGTTTACAATTTCTTCTATCTTTCATGAAGTTTGCCTCAATTCCAAGAGATTGTACATCTTTTACGGAGTGTTCGGTAACGCGGAAAAACATTTTCCAAGAAAAGAAATCCAACTTTTTCATGTTTTGATTGGTAAAATTATTGAAAAACAAGTTGCTTAACAATGAGAAAACCCATAAGTGGCACTCCACTCCTCAGCATCCTACAATACAACACATCCCATATAGGGCTGTTCATGATTATGGTTAGAAACCAAACCAAACCGCAATTCGAACCAAACCGATGAAAAAAATCAGATATTTGGTTTGGTTTGGTTTTAAATTTTGAAAACCAATACTATTTGGTTTGTTTTTGGTTTTACTAAGAAACAACTGCAAAAATAACCAAACCAAACCAATAAATTAGATATATTATTCATAAATAAAATATAAATGTTTTGTTAGTTTTTAATTAACTTGAGTCTTTAACTTTACAATTTTCTCAAGCCCAACAATTAAATTTTAGCTCAACCATTACAACCCTAAGTCCAAGTCTATCAAAATCAATTACTTTACTCTATAACTATCCTACCTCATATAAGATGGTCAAAATTTTCTTAATTGGACCACTTTGTTCGTGTGATAATAACTCTTGTATTGCTTAATTGTTTAATTGAACTTACATTAAATTTCTTGTAGATTTTTCATGTAGTAGGTGTCCATGTCTATCAACATACACATGTCCTAAAAGAATTTATTACTTTCAAAACGGTTAAAACCAGAAAAAACAAACCAAACTGCCGGTTATTTTTTTTGTTTTGTTTGGTTTGGTTTTAGAAATTTAAAAACCAACTTAAATTGGTTTAGTTTTGGTTCTAATCAATAACCGATCCAAACCGAACCGCGAGCACAATTCCATATACACTCCTCCCATAAGCCCCACCTGCACCACCCCTACCTCTCACCCCCACCCTCTAGAGTGTTCGCATTGATTATATATAAATGCTTTTGAGCAATATTTTATGTTTGCTTACCATAAATCAGAAATAAGTAAGAAAGCACTTATTTTCTAAAAAATAGTTTCGACAAAAACATTTTCCTTCCTAACAGACACATCCTTGATATAACTTTCTTTCACGTGATTTAGATCCACCTCATCTCTTTTTAATACCTTCAACAGTCGTGGTTTAACACCTATATATGGGTGTTTTTGGGAGGTCTACCTACAACGTTGTGAAACTATCTTACGCTCTTTTTTCAATTTATCCTCTATTTGTGCTACTTGCATCTTCAGTCGGATGTACTTATTTATGTTCTCTCTTTTTTTAGATAGGCTTATAATCTGCATTTCATCGATATACCTGTCAAAATAAAATGAAAATAACTATGAGCAGCATTTTACACAGAAAAGCAGCCAAATTTAAGCCACACAGGGAAGTGATGTGCACGTCTTCCTGTTTCCCTCAACCCCAACCCCCATCCCCCACCCCTAAAGAAAATATTATATATTTTTATAATATATAAAAGGGATTCACATCTGAATTTCCACCTAAAAGTAATTATTCATTGCTACCCTCCTTTTCAGTTTCTGTTTATTCATTCCCTTATTTGACAAGACACTTTCATTTTATCCATATACCTCTAGTACTTTGCCATTACATTCAGACATTCAAGGAATGAAGTAGAAAAAGGACTACACTTCCTTGATATCCTTGGAAAGCGAGTCACAGAAAAGAAAAAGGGAATTTTGTAAAAGCAAACGGAAACAAAGAAGAGTAAAAATGAGTGTCCAGTCGTCAACTATTCCTTATAGGGCAAGGTAGAGCTAATCTGCTGCACTGTCCCTATTAGGGGTGTCAAATGGGCGGGTTGAGTTGAAATTGAGAATATTAAAATGGGTTGAAATAGAAGTCGGGTTGGGTCTTGACCCGCCTAAGTTTACTTTGGACTCAAATGGGCTAAAAAACGGGTTGAGTCTTGACCCGATTAATCTCAATAATTTAACATGTTGATATTTAACTTTTATAATCACAATTTGAATTTTAGCTTAAGAATTTTTTTTTAAAAAGCAACAAATGGATAGATAACAATTCACACCATAATATAGGAACATATCTTAATAAAAAAAATTAAAACGGGTTGAAATTGGAGATTGAATTGGGCTCAATTGAGGATTCTCTTCAAATGAGTTATGCTTGAATGGGTTGAGATTGAACCAATTCAAATTATCTTGAGCCCAACCCTTAAAATTCTGAGCGGGTTACTTATGTTTGGGTTCATTTTTGACACCCCTCGTCCCTATCATCAACCCTGATTAACCACCTAAAATCTTATGCACACTATATTTTAGGCAACCCTAAAATTATTTAGCACTTCTACGAACAAAAAAGCACTGGTGTTGCAGGCGGGGAAGTCAATTAATTTTAAGAATTTAATTATAATTTTAAGTAGTATTTTTCATTAGTTATTAATTATATTTCTAATTTTCTTTCTTATTCTGTTTGTGTGCCCCTGTTATAACTTCAGGTAATGAACAACAGTGCAAACTTTTCTCAACAGGAAAGAAAAAGAAATTTAAAGAATACAAAAAAAAAAAAAAAAACTCACACCAGCTGGACAAGGTGGCAGCACCATTATTGTTTTATATGGATGTCTGATGGGCATAAAATACAAGTCTGTTGGCCAAAAGGACGTCAATATTCTAACAAGTTTTCAGTGTATTTGTGAGGTTCCAAACAATATACTTGTAGCAATAATGACCATTTGAAATTAGTAATTTGACACAAACAAAGAGCCTGAGTGACACAGAGCACCAAAAAAATGATAGCCTTGCATTGGTTAAAGCATGTTTTAGATGGTTAGCTATTGTTGTACCTTCGAAATAAACTCTTAGATACAGAACATTAGAGAACTAAGAACAAAAAGATGGATGTCAGTTACAGATCAGTCCATTTAATTCCTTGTAGCATTCTCCACATCATTTATCCCCTGATTAAATGCCGCCCTAATCATTTTTTAAATCTTTAGGAATTAAAATATCTATTCTGTAATTATCCATTCATCAATGACAGAACAAGATTAACTGTTTCAAAAGCAAGAAATAACACAGTAAGGTCAAGTCATGAAGATTCAGCACATGCAATACAAAGTAAACTTGAATGTAAACAGCAGTTCAAGGAAAAAGGCATTAAGAATAGACGGACATTTGATCAGGGAATCGACAGACATTGCCTCTTGATTCACCATGCTAAGCAAAGATTTGATTAGAAAATCGACAGACATTTTCTTTGAATTGATTTTGAAGGTTTAAGGCAACTCATACATTTCCAAGCTCAAGCCCGTGAGTTACAGATTTTTTAATCAAGAAGCAACTAAAACATAACTGAAATAGTAGGATTTATCTTTATAAGGTGGTGTATTTACCACTTTTCTGCCATATATATTAAATTCTGCAACAGGTTAGTTTTTCTACTTCTTATATGTACAATAAGGCCTCATTTGTTTACATCTAATGAAGATTCAAATCCTAATCATTCAAATCCCAGTCACTAAGTCTATTTATTTTTTAGGTCTGAATCTTAATCATCGAGATATCAATCAGTAAATGTATTTGTTTCTTTTATTCTGCAACTACTTAATGGGTTCAAACAGATTTAAATGATTAAGATATGTAATAAAGTCTTAATATTATTAAGATGTTATACATTAAAAAACATTGAGAGGAAGTATCTCAATATCATTCCATCCACTCTCACTGCTACTTACCATCATCCTTGTTGTTGCCGCCACACTATTAACTACCACTACCCACTCCACTACCCACTCCACCACCCACTAATCACCACTATCAGTTGTAACTACTAACCACCATTTGTAATTATCACCACCAATCATCACCATTATCTATCAAAATGATCCACAACTTTATCACCTGCCACCACCATTAACCACCATTATTGTCAGTTACCGTCACAGCTAGCTCAGTTCTTTCAAATAAATGTGAGAATTACAATGTTACTACCCACAACCATTATTACCAGAGGCTGCCACCACCAATTACGTACCATGTGCAGTCAAAACCCACGATCACCACCAACCGCCATACAAATTTATTTTTAAATTTAATTATTTTTACATAGAGTATTAGAGTAATTAGTACTTTATTTGAATTTTTGCATTTATTAATTTTCAAGAAAGAACTTTTTACATTCAAATATTGAGAAACAAGCAACATAATAATTTTGTACAATTCAGATCTTAATACATAGTTCATATTCATACGTGTTAACCCTAATACATTTCTTAATATTCATGTGTATTCAAATTCAAACATCTTAATGTTAATAAAAACAAATAAGGCCTAAATGGAATCACTCGATAAGGATTCAAAGCAAACAAACTTAATTCTGATCAAGTTTAATTAGACAATAATCTAGGTCTCATGAAGATTACTTACAAATCACAATCTTGACCATATTCCATATCCTAAAGGGTCAAAAATTATATATCCTTCATAAACATTAACGCTGAAGGTCTCTTTATTTCATAAAAAGTATTGATAAATCTCTTGTAAGAAGAATATTTTGGAAAATGGAAATCCAAGATTTCAAAGTCAAACTAAATTAATCTAAAAGATGTAAAGACTCACACAACCAAATGCGAGCATAAGTGAAAACCGTTTTACTTAATCAGCTAATACACAAGGATACAAGATTGCAGCTTCACAGCTAAAACATTGCAAGCTTAAATATTGCTCCCATCAATAGTTAAAAAATCAGATGCAACATGGAATGCTATCCTTCTACTACGTTACGACCCCTGGCTCCACAACAATTACACAGCAAGCACACTTTTTTTATCAAGTCAGCTTTTTAATAAAAGAGATGTAAGCAGGGCTTATTGGTAAAGAAGCTTATAGACACAGCAACAGACTTCTAACCCAAAAAAAGAAAAAAGAGAAACAAATAGGAAAAACAAAAAGCAGGAAAGAGCAAAACTTTATTATCAAAGAAAAGAGCATAACTATAAAAGCTATCATGTCCAATTAAGTATTTCAGGCTAGACACATGTAGAAGAACAACAATGCACAAGTTACTGGAGAAAAGAATGTTGACCATTTACCGAATATAATTGGGGAAAGACATGCCTATTTGTATCATGCCTTCTCTTACAAGATTAAATTCTATCTCGGGAAATCCATTTAACCCAAAAAAAAATAAGCTCGGGAAGTAGCAATACATGCAATTCATTACCTTGGTAATAGGAGTCTCAGAAATACTAGCAGTTGATTTTCCAGGATATCCACCAAATTTCTGAGAGCATTCTGTGTATGCAGATCCTAGACCTGCCCCAGCACCAAATGCCGTAGATGCCCACCGTGTCACGGGACTCCCTATGATAATAATGAATACAAATGAATAAACTGATTACATTTTCTTCCTAATAGATTTTGGAGATAACTTGGAGAAACACGAGCAGGTACAGGTCATATTATAGCAAAACTACTCATTTTACATATATCAAAGAACAATAAGCAAATTTTAAGCACAACTAGAATATACACCTAGACATCCAGCTAGAAAAAACTTAAAGATAGAAGGGGGATACTGATTGACAAGGCAACTGTAAAGGGTTATTACATCAAAATCTAAAGTCTTGCATGCCATAGACTACACTTTGTCCCCTTTTTCTCTCCGCAATCACAAACTGTGCATATAGATAAACTTTAAAAAAATAATTATTCAAGTTCTCACAAACAATATGGAACCATATAGAATGAAGCTAATAAGAAACTAACCCGTAACCACTCCAGTGCTATTTTTTTCACAAGCGCTGCTCATTACTGATCTAGCCATACACCCTTCAATTTTGCCCTTCAAACATTGATATATTACTAAGAAAATGGCATCACTTCTCTCTCTTTCTCCCTCCCCCGTCTGATACTAGACCACACCCCACCCCACCCACGTACACATTCGTTTGGGGTTGGGGTTGGTGTGGGGGTAGGGAGTTGGTGTTTGTCCTTTGTCCAATTTTTATTTGTTTACTTGCAGAGTGATACATATTTCAAAGAATACTACACTTACATCATTTACCACTTCCATTTGTGTTCACTATAAGATTACACAATCACTGCATCACACAAACAAAACTAAACTAAACAATATCACATCTGAAATGTCCAAGATAGTCAAAACTAATAGAGCAAACTAACCCGTATAAGCATTTTCACACTGTGGTGAACTGACAGAAGATGCTCACAAGCAAAAGCTCTAAGTCCAGCTTCAATTTCTTGGTAAAATACACAAACTAAAATATTTTCAATGAAAAAGAAACCCTTTTCGGTATTTTCCCAATTTAATTCATCCAACACCAATTGCAAAGTCAAACAGTACTAAGCAAAACAAGAACACATCTGAAACATCCCATAAAAGCAAGCAATAAAATGCGAATTTATGGGGGGAAAAAGCACTCACGGAAGAGGAGAAGACCAGCAAAGCCACCGATTAATGAAAAGTAAGTAAAACGGCGAACACCCAAATCAAGACAAGCATCCCATTTTGCATCCAAATTGTATCCTGATGGTACAACTGATTGTTCTTGCTTGTTCTCTTCAGCCATTGCCACACAATCTCACTTTCTAGGGTTCCTTGTTGTTTGATCTTGATTTGATTAGCAGCCGAGGGTTTCGTTTTCTGTCTGTACCTTCTTTCTGGAAAAATGTACAACTCTCCCAAATTTTCTAAGAGTCTTTTACCCAAATAGTCCTTTAACTTTGACATTATGTCTATTTCATCCTTCTAATATTATACTCCCTTCGATCCATTTTATGTGAGCTAGTTTGATTTGGCATGAAGCTTAGGAAAGAAATGAAGACTTAAAAATTTATGATCCAAAATGAATAATAGAAATTTGTATCGCTATAAATCATTTCATTAGACATAAAATAGACATTTTATAATTTATTTCATTAAGAATAAAATAGACATCTTATAGTTAAATTTTTACTTAATATAGGAATGTGTCTTTCAGATAAATTGGGAGAGAAGGAGTATTTGATTTGAAGTATTTATCTTTATGTCTTCATAAATTGAGCATAATGTCACAAACTTAAATCCCTTTGGATTGACTTTGAAAAATATAATTTTTAAGTCGAAAAATATAAAGTCAATATTGAATGATTTTTAAATTAAAAAATTATAAATAGGAGAGACCGACTTTTGGTTTTTAACTTTTTTAAGTCACTTTAAACTTATTTAAAGTTATTGTTGCTTTACCAAACACTCTCTTAGTTATTTTAAGTCATTTTTAACTTATTTAAAGTTAATTTTATGTTTTTCAAACACTTTCAACGGTCAAAATTAACTCAAAAATAATATTTTTTTAAAGACAATTTAAACACCCTCTTAAAGTTTGTTTGATTTGGATTAAAAGTTGATCAGACTTACTTTAAAGTCATTTTTAGCTTTTGAAAGTGTATAGCAAGATTAAAAATAACTTAAGATAATTTTAAAATGACTTAAAAATCAAAAGTAAGTCTCCCCTATGTTTTATTTCTCGACTTAAAAGTCATCTAAGTTTGACTTTTTTATTTTTTTGACTTAAAAACTACTTTTTTTTAAGTCAATCCAAACTGGCTCTTACTCCAAATAAGCACCCTGCACGTCACTCAACAACTTACTCACGATTCCTTCACGATCTTAAGTAAGCCCTTTCAAACTAGACTGCTAAAAAAATGAAGAAAGACACAAGAGAATTTATAAAGAGGTTTTGTGTATTGCTCGAAGATTTGCTTGGTTTGAGTTACAAATGACCATCCTTCTATTTATACTACACATAGGGGCTAAAGTGCAAATAAAAATTACTACACAAGTCCCTACATATTTACAAATAGGTCTCTCTTCTAGAATTTTATTCAAGCCTAGACTTTCTAACGCTTTCCATGAACTACTCTTAAATATTCTCGAGTCTTCTTATAAAACCTACATAACTCTAGATTCTCCCAATAATGTTAGCTCATTGTGCTTCAATTTTATGCTTGAGTGGTATGACAAAGTGGTCGATTATGACACTCTCCCCCACCTAATGTTGCGTCTATTGCGACGTATTGTTGCTACATGAACAATCAAATTTTGTCTACACACATGCTTGACTAGTAGTACATTAACTCGATTAATGCCCTTGAGCAAATCTTCAGACATCATGTCTTTATTCTCTTTTAGAACTTTCTCTATTCATATTGGCAAAGTCCATTTAGCACTATTGTCTTTAGGCACACTCGCAATGGTGGTTATGAACGTAGATTCTTCTTCATAAGGCCTTTCACGAGTTACATGACTAATAGTTGAGTTTGTCCATTTGTCTTTGGTACCTTAACTAGGGCACCATACATGACCATTTTTGCTCCGTGACCAAAAGTTGTTGGAAGTAAGTTCAATCATCATGTGATATTTCTGGAAGATCTCTTGCCTAAAAATTATCTCAAAGATGTCTAAATGAGCGATAGTAAAGTTGATTTTACCTTGCTACTTGCCCAACGTGATACATACTCCATGAGCGACTCCACACACTAGAGTCAGTGGTGAATTGACCGTCTAGAGGTTGGTCAACCCCAACTTTGTTGCTATGGTGTTGGTCATAGACATTGACCTTTGCACTTATGTCGACCATAGCACAAGTCGGTCTTCCATTGATTATAATGTCTACAAATTATGCGACATATTGTTTCGTCTTCTCTATTTTCTTTGTGATAGCTCTGCATACTCAAATTAGGCCCAACTACATCGTGCTCGAACCTTGTATGGTTTTTATGCATTTTTCTCTCCATTCCCATAATATTGCACCAATGTTCTTTAGTTTAAGGCATCTTGTATAGCCCTGTGGGCCATCGTATAGGTAGTGTAGAAACTATTTCCCTTTATAGTTTGTGTCATTTTATCAACATCGTTTTGACATCCAAACGTCTTACCATTATACTTAAGGTGTCATAATTTTGGGATGTGATTGTTTCCCCTTGATTTTCCACGATTCCCCCCTACACACACTTTGTTCATGATTACCTCTCATGTATTCTCCTTTTATATGTCATGCTTAAAGTTTGTCAAACCTTGGTCTGCATGATGGTTTCATCAATTGTCCTAACTTTTTAGCGCTCTAACTCTATCCTAGCCTAATTTGTACCATATCCATGAAGTGTAACAACATATTTTCATCATTTAAGTTAGGAACAAGAAGTGTGAGGGTGGTGAACTCATTCACATATGCTCGTATGATGCATGTCTACTTCAACACCCTAAACTTGTGTTTTGTTCATGGATGATGTTGTTGGGAAAGAAATTATTTTTGTACTTTACTCAGAATTCTTCATATATGTTGATGGTACAAAGACCATTCTTTGTCTCGGACTCTTTTCGCTTTGAGCCATAGCCTCTTCGAAAAGCTACAACACAAGAGTGTTAATTTATTCTTATGGCTTTCACTTTCTTATGTTAAAGCAATTCTCCAAGGGCCAAAGAAAATTCTCCACCTCTTGTGCTTCACGAGCGCCTTTAGACATCGGTGGCTTGGGAGCCTCAATTTTTACCTCTCTATCTGCTTTGGAAGTCACAAATCCTCCATCTTCAATTCCTTTCTTGAGTGCTTCTATCTCATATTCATGGTTTCAACTGTGCTTAATGTATTCATAAGCGAAACTCCAAGAAAGTGATGATTTCATTTACTCATATTATGCATGCTTATGCACTTCCATCTCTTTGCGGATGTTGTCATTCTCTTAAAGGGTGAAGTGTCAAGAGTCTTGAACTTGTTATCGACCCAATTCAAGCGTCTACCTAAAATCTCTATGGCCTGCCTTACCGTGTCAACCCTCGTAATTCATTCCATCTAGGTATAATGTCCACGGGCTACTCCACATATTCATCATTACTCGCCTTAGTGACCTAAGGTTAGTGTGATGTTAGTATTTCACTTGGTGTAGGTCGTAGAACAATTCTTCAATCTTTTTAACATTCTTCCTCTATTTTACGTGTTTCATTCCAACATCCTTCTTGACGTTTGTGGTGCTAGTAGCGTTAATGTCTCCCTCGTTTGACAATTACTTATTAGTCAACCTTTGCTTCGACACCACTTTGTCATAGACTTAGACTCAAAATAAGTACATTGTACAGTATTCGACAACTTACTCACGATTCTTTTACGATCTTGTAAGCTTAAGTAAGTCCTTTCAAACAAACCACTAAAAGAATGAAGAAAGACACAAAATAATTTATAAGGCGGAAAAGGGCCTAAAATACCCTCAAAGTATTGGAAATGGTACAAAATTACCTTCCATCCACCTATTGACTCCAAAATATCCTTCTCACCCACCTATTGGGTCCAAAATACCATTGTCATCCACCTTTTAGTTCAAAATTGACCACTTATTTAACGGTTTTATATTTAAACTATTTAAATATTATTTTAAATACGTGGCGCTCAACTATTTGTTATAATTGAACTTATTAATATAATTTATAAATCAATCCAATACCCACCCATTACTAATTATACCCCTCCAAATTAATAAACCCGTTACATTATTAATGCAACAACAGAAAAGCTAAAATTATCTTACATTCAAATGTCTAAATAAAAATTATCAATAAACTTAAAGTCTGACTATGATGTTACTTCATAAGTAACTTCTTTTCAAAATAATATATTAAAGGTTTTAAAACAAATCATAAATAGTTATAAAATTATTTTTTAAAATAGTGCATGAATTAATTCGGGATGTATTACTTTTTTACCTTCAATTATAAATTTCTAATTCAATTTTTGAGAGAGAATCCTATTGAAAGTATCCTCCTAAATAAGCGGCTCAACCTAAATTTAGTTAGGGCTTCGATTCGGACTCGAATAATTTGTACATCATTTTCAGGAATCTATAATTTCATCGTGTTTTAGTAGTGTTTATGACGATTTTGGTATTATAATTGGATTATTGATTGGGTGAGGTTTAGTTAGTAATGAATGAGTAGTGGGTTGATTTATAAATTATATTAACAAATTAAATTATAACCAATAGTTGAACGCCAAGTATTTTAAAAAATATTTAAAGAGTCTAATTTTAAAACAATTAAAGAAGTGGTCAATCTTGAACCCAAAGGTGGATGACAAGGGTATTTGGAAGCCAATAGGTGGATGAAAAGGGCATTTCGGAGCCAATAGATGGATGAAGAGTAATTTTGTACCATTTTCAATACTTCAAGGGTATTTTAGACCCTTTTCCGTTTATAAGGAGACTTTTGTATTGCTTGAAGATTGATTGCTTGTTGCTTGGTTGAGTTACAAATAAAAGCTCATTTATTTATACTACACACCTAAGAGTCAAAGTAAAAATAAAAATTGATACACAAGTCCTTACATATTTACAAATAGGCCCTTCTTCTAGAATTTTCTACGAGCCTAGAGTTTTCCAAGGAATTCCAAGAACTTCTCTTGAATATTTTGGAATCTTCTTAAAAACTCTACACAACTCTACATTCTGCCACTAAGGCTAGCTCACTTGTGCTTCATTTTTATACTGGTATAATAAGGTGGCGGGTCATGACAATGGTAACACTATGAAAATATAAAGTCAAGTTTGGAAGAGAAAGTTGTTTCTTTCCATTGATGTTGTGGTCTACGAGTCCAACCTACGTATGGTAGGATGAAAGTCGTTAGGCTTGGTTTGAGTTTTGAAAATGTCAATTATTTGATGTAGTACCTACGAGTGAACAAGAAAAGTCATAGGGTATTCTACAAACCGTATGAGGAATATGTGGTAGTGCTGTAGACTTAGTAAAATTTTGGGCTTGAATTTGGATTTTACGGAAAGGGTCTAAGGACCATAGAATGGATGATGGCACGTCAAATGGTTTTGTCGAATTTGAATGGATTTTAGGCCTTATAACAGGTTCTACAGTTGACCAGGATAACTCGTAGAAAGATCTACAAACCATAGGTTCAAACCATGGACCTGCCCGACGATTGCTAGCCCTAAACTACGTCACTTTGGCCCTATAGCTATCCCTATAACCAATTTTACCCTTACAACTAAGTCTGAATTCTCTCATTCACTCAAACTCTCCCGAAATCTCTCAAGTCTTCTTCTACACATTCTCTTAAGAGGTTTCAAGGTAAAGGTTAGGGTTTCAAGAGGTTCAAGATCTCATTCAAGCTTCAAGAGCTTCAATTATTTATTTTCAATCTCATTGTGCACGATTTTGATTCATTTGTATGGTTTTCAATTGATTTAATATGGACTCACGTCCATGTTTACTTTATGAACATGAATTATGTATTATGCTTATGAACTTATGAAATATGAAAGTTGTGCATGTTTTATGAATGATTTATGAACTATGGATGCTTTTGAGGTAAGTATCAATGATTTGTGCAATGTTTGTGATAATCCTGTTAACGCTTTCTAATTGACTTTCTAGCTTGTACAGATCTTTCTTGCCTTTTCTTTTTCATCAAGTGACAAATTTTCTCCTTTTTTGGTAAGTATTCTTCTTTAGTAAGAAGAGTACTGCCTAAAGCAATGTGATTTAAATGAAATCGTGATATAGATGCTCTCAAAGGTAAGAATTTATTATGAAGAAGTTTATGAAATCATGATCTTAAAGGAGCTATTCTATGATGACTTATGATTAGATTGGTAGTTTAATTGTGTATTTTCAAGTATTTTGATATGGATATGATTATATATTTTCAGTTGGAATTTACTTAGCACCGAGAAGACTTTGAGATAATGGTTCTTCCATTAGTATATGTCAGGTCTCTAGAAGCAATCTCATTGTCCCAAGTTACATGTCCCGTAAAATTCTCTTAAATAACCTACCTAGTATATAGCAATTATGAATGAATATAATGGAGTTATACCTTTGCAAATAAATGCTCTTTTTCTATAAGAGGGTCATAGGAATTCCATGTTACTACTCATGTGGTCTTACTGTCGATTAACGGTAAATACCCTATAAATAAACTATGTTTTCTTCAAGGATATTATGAGAACTTCTCAAAAGGTTTTGAGTATGCATTGAACTCATATATGATTTATGATTTCTCTTTAAAGGCTGTTACTACGTTTTTCTTGGTCTTGCATATCATATTTAAGATCATCATGTTATCATGCCTATGTTTTTATGAATTTCCCCATAATTAGTACATTCAATGTATTGATGCATTGTTATGCCTATACTGTCTCGTAATATAGGGTCTAACGCTCCTCCTCCCGGACATGCTTAGATCAAGATTGTTCAACTTGATCACTTGGATTGGTGAGTACCTTTAAGATTTGAGGACAAGGCCATAGAAACTTTATTGCTTTTATTGTCTTTTTGTTTCATACTTGTATGTGGTGTAAGGGTTACGTTCCAACCACTCTTATAATGTTAAAAATGTTTTTGTCAGACTTAGTAGTATTTCGCGTATCTCTTATTTACTCTATTGATATCGTTTATACCATTTTATTATTTGATACTTATACTGACTATATCTCTTAAATTGTATTCGATTACATCATGCTTATGTCAAGTGATTTGTTTAGGGTCTCTCGAGATTCTATTCACCATGTCACACCTAGGGGGTATTTTTTATCGTGACAATAATAAGGTAAAAAGAACATGTAAACTATCTCATTTTTTTAGCTACATACCTGAGTTATTGCGAGTGTGAGTTTCCTATCTAAAATATTACATAATAGTTAGTGAAACACACCTCAACTGATTTCTGGTGATGTCTTTACACTCTCTTTTATTTAAAAGTTTTTGACACTTGACACACCACCACAACAACAACACACTAAGCGAAATTTCACGTGACACTCTATATAGAAAAATAATTCATTGTGAAAAATTAAAATAAATTAATATAAGGTTAATAATTAAGGTTAAAGGTTAAAGCTATCACCGTAAAATTTAATTTTTCCAATCTTGACATTCACCATCTTCTTGTCCACCTTCTTAGTCGTGGTCTTGTCTTTGTCATTGCATCGATATTTAAATAGTCATTTAAAATTAAATTAAAAAATTATTGTGTCAACAAATAGAGGCATTATATATGTTAGGTAGACAAAGATTTTATGAGAATACAGTTAGAGACATTTCTAGACAAAATTGAACTTAGGGATTATTTGATTGACTGTTTTTTAGTCACCTTATAAGTTAAAAGTTAAAAGTTATAAGTCGGGAAAACCCAACTAAGGTGGCTCTAAGGTCATTTATTAAAAGAGAAAAAACATAAATATATTACTCCTCTTGTTCACTTTTTTCCCACTATTTCAATATTCTTATAAAATCAAGCTCAGAATAATACAAGTATAAAGAGAATAAGGCAAGAAATGTGGATAGAAGAGAGAACATTTCTTTTTATTCAACTGTGTCTTAAAATGGTGAATGATATCTCTATTTATATGTTAAGAAATCAAACTAAATTTCACCATGTTTAATGCTAAATTAGTAGATACATTGTTGTCCCAAAAAGATTAATTTCACCTTGGGGATACATATTCATGATAAGGATAAGTTCATGAATAAAATTAATAGACAATCCACTTCGTTCAAGGATTTATCAGACTCCCTTGGATGTCCATAGATAATGTACCTCGTTATAGCCTTAATAGGAAAAACCCTATGGGAAAAATTCTACTGAAGAAAAAAGAGTATACATATCTTTTGATCAGTGGGACAAAACCTTGGTCAAGGAAAAAATATTGCAACGCATATTATATTTCCCAGGTTAAAACATCACTTAATTTCTTCTGATGATCTCATACAATCTTATATACCAACTTCTCAAATATTGACAATGTTTTTGTGATCAAATCATATTCACGAAATGTTGCATGATTGAATGCATCTTGTTATATAATTTTTGGTTTCATGGATATGATGATGCTTTGAGCTTAATTGAATACATCTTGAAAATCGCTTATTTGTGACCTCGTTGTTGTAAGTAAATTTCTCATTCAACTTGTTCATAGTAATTATCATCTTATAGAAATTTTTATTTGCAGTTGATTGCTTTGCAGAATAACTTTAAATAAATGCCCTTGATATCATTTAAACGTCTTTTCATTGGGGATGAGCGAAATCTTGTTAAAACTCATTGAAAACTATTTTAATCGTTCATTAGTGCCTCCAATTGACTAATATATGAAGTTTAAACATTAAGAAGTTGGTCATCCTTCTCTTGAGATCAAATGGATCTTTATTTAAATCGATCTTATAATCATTGGGATACTCAATGATGTGATAAGTTTATGTAAAATAGCATCAAAATTTTTCTATGTATGTAGATTGATGGACAAATATTTTATTTGTCAAATCCTCAATTTGCAGGTCAAGACAAAATTTTCTCTTTTTTGGATCCTTTCATTTTAGATTCTCTTCAGAAACACTCACAATTTTTGAAAGCTAAGAGTACTAATAATGTTCAAGTCATCAAAATACACAACTATTATAAAAAAAAAATCATATTTTGACCTTTTCATAAAAATGCAAGGACTAGGGTCATTTTTTGTATTATTTCTTCCTTTATTATTTCAATCTATATAAGGATTCTTGAAGCTTTTAGACACCTTGATTGCTTCAAGGATTTTCATATAACCTTCAATATTGTCTAGTTAGACATAATAATTATTCATTATATGCATTAACGTTTCATATATTGTCAAATCAAAACAAATCTCATTACATCCACTATAGGAGAAAACGTCTCTAATAATGTCAGGATTTTTGCGACAAACATTATGTCCTAAGGTACAAGCCGTATTTGATATCTTACGATTATACCATTGCATAATAATTTTTCTATGCACAATGACATTATACCTTGATTTATGGATTATTAATCCAAAACATAACTTTTCTATGTGAAACAAAATATACTTGAATTATACATTTTACTTGGCTAATAATTTATCTCTACACAATATATGATAGATTTGAATTCAAAATCATCGTCATAATTATATCATCGAGCGCTACTTCATATCAAAGATACCGTTGATGGTTAATTGATATCGATTCCAATATGACTTAACTTATGGAGATCTCTTCAATTTTCATCATTTTTTAGGTACTTGAACCTTTTCCAAGGTTTTATGAAGTGCTATATCGTGATGCTCTTTTATAGCACTTGCCTCATTGTCGTGATCATATTGATCATTTGATCCTCTCCTTCTTCAATTTTTTTTTTATATAGGGTGTATAATTCTATCATCTGCTAAATATATTTCAATAGGTGTATCTATTCCTTCTCTAAAACAAGCTTTTATTAATATTTCTGTTCCTCCTAAATGTACATATTTTATAGGTGTTTTAGCTTTTATATCTTGTATTTCTTTATTTATTATTCTTTTATTTAGTATAGGTATCTGTGCTTTTCCTTTTGTATATTTACAATCTATAATATGTTCTTTTTGGCTAACTACATAGTATTCTATTCTTCAAGGACTTCTCATTGGAGCATTTGCAGCTGAATTGTAACATATGGTCAGTAAATTTACATGCCAATAGATTTGCAACATTATGCAAAAGAATTATCCCTTGACCTTCAAGTTTACACAATAATAATAATAATAATAATAATAATAATAATAATAATAATAATAATAATTATTATTATTATTATTATTATTATTTTTATTATTATTATTTTTTTTTAACGGAGGATCTAGATAATTTATAATTCACCTCATATTTAATATTCAACTACCAATTATCTCTCCTCCTAATGTTAGAAAATCTAACATTCATCCCAACATCATTTGAAAATTCATCTTTGAGCGTGGTGGATCAATTAAATCATAATATGCACATTCAACGTTTTAGATAAAAAATATTTGGTTCCTGACCGTGAATCAAATTTGATAGGGGAACTTTGTGGATTGATGCGTATAAATTTTGCTACATGTTAAATAAATTCATATCATACCAAATTACTTTTTGGGGGATTTGTTCTCATAACTAAAAATTTATCTATAATGGAGACATACAATTTATGTTAAATCAATCAACATTATCAATATAATTTTTATTATGGAACGTGCTCTTGATCTAATAATTCGAGCAAACGACCTTACAAAAATCAATTTGTAAGTTGATATTGAATCACATGTGACCATTGCATAAATGTACTTATAAAAATTATATAAGTTTAGACGGTCCACATGCAGGAGAACAGACCCATAATCTTATTTTTGTTATACGTTCCAAAATTTTAGGGGATACAATCCCAAGCTTAAGTGGTACAATGATCATTTTATCATAAGAATAAACAATATAAGTGAATTCTTGAAGAATCTTTTATTTCTTTAATGTATAATCAAGTGGATTCCTAATTACTTTTGCATCACATTTAAACTGGAATGGTCAACCAGTCATGCAACTTATCTTTATTTCAGTACACTAATAATTTACTTTTGTATGTGATTCCATCAACATGTTCATGTTTGTGTGCAACAAACAAGGGAAAAATGTAAGACATTGCAGAGAAATGACGCAACAGAAATATAGAGTGATCGACATACCTCCAGCCATTGTTAGCGATATAGTCAGAGTCTACAATTCTTCTTTTCTGCAAAGATCTTCTAAGCACTCAAAACCTCACTCTTAGATGGTATGGAGTTTTTAGAAGTACTGTTCTTAGAGATCTTTGAACCAAATGACATATTTATAATGTGCTTCCATCAAGAACGGTTAAGAGGTTATGAGAAGTTACCAACCACTAGAGTAGTAGGATCGTTGATCCATGTAGTGGAATAATGGGTAGTTAATCATTATCCCATTAGTGGGATAATGAGTAATTAACTACTTTTCCATTAGGGGGATAATGGATAGTTAACATTCTCCCACTTGGTCTGTATATTCTAATCCCATTAACGAAATATAATACACGAATCATGGCGATAGTTTCTCTTGCAGTAAGTAGTATCTTCCATGTATCACAATGCACTATATCTCTAAACTTTAACCCATATAATTAATGAATAAACTAAATATTTATTCAAGGTCCATACTTTAGTGACATTTCTGGAAAAAAAAGCTGAATGTGCACACAGGTAACGAAAAATATCATATAAAATAGAATTTCGTAAACATTCATTGTTACAATGAAATTTTTACATAGTGGCACTAAGTTCCATTGTGACTACATGATCCTTAAATTTTTGTAGTGGCATGCCTTTAGTTAAAGGACCAACTAACATTACTTCAATGCTGAAGTGTTCAATGACCACTTTCTTGTCATTAACACGTTCTCTTATGGGTAGATATTTGATGTCGATATGCTTGTTTCGACTACCACTTTTATTATTCTTGACCATAAAGACAGAAGTTAAATTGTCACAATATAACCTTAATGGCTTAGATATATAGTCGACAATTCTAAGTCCAGAAATAAAACTCTTTAACCATACACCATGTGAGGTAGCCTCGAAACAAGAAACGAACTAAGACTCCATATTGGAAGTAGTGACTAAGGTCTGTTTGGCACTTCTCCAAGATGTAGCTCCACCGGCTAACATAAATATGTATCCTGAAGTTGATTTCCGTGAATCAACACAGCCGACAAAGTTTGAATCATAGTAGCCAATGACTTCAAAGAAATATGATCGTTTGTACATAAGCATGTAGTCTTTTGTTCCTTGAAGACATATTAAGACTTTCTTTGCAGGTCTCCGGTGGTCAAGACCTGAATTACTCTGATATTTTCCTAACATTCTAACAACAAATGATATGTCATGTCTTGTATAAACTTGATCATACATCAAGCTTCCGACAGCAGAAACGTAAGGAATGTCCTTCATTTGTTCCCTATCAAGATCGTTCTTCGCGCATTAATTCAAGTTGAACTTGTCACCCTTCACGATAGGAGCTACATTTGGTGAACAATCTTTAATTTGGAACTTCTCTAAAATTTCATTGATATAGGATTCTTGATATAAACCTAAGGTACCTTGATGTCTATCTCGATAAATCTTAATATCAATAACATAAGATACATCACCTATGTCTTTCATATCAAAACTTTTAGAGAAAAATTATTTCACCTCGTGTTTCATTCCCTTATCATTGGATGCAAGTAAGATATCATCCACATATAGTACTAAGAAACATATTTTACTGCCATTGATCTTATGATATATATATATATATATATATATATATATATATATTGATCCATCATGTTCTCAACAAAGTTTAATGAAGAGATAACATTATGAAATTTCAAGTACCATTGACGGAAAGCTTGCTTTAGTCCATATATGGATTTCTTTAACTTGCATACCAAGTGTTCACCATTACTAGAGAAGAATCATTCATGTTGTTTCATATAAACCTCTTTCTCTAGATCACCATTAAGAAATGCGGTTTTCACATCCATCTGTTGCAATTCTAAGTCAAAGTGTGCTACTAATGCCTATATTATGCGCAAGGAACCTTTTTAGACACATGAGAAAATGTCTCTGTGTAATCAATTCCTTCCTTTTGAGTGAATCATTTTACAACGAGTCTTGCTTTATATCTTTCTATGTTGCATGATGAGTCCTTTTTAATCTTGAAAATCCATTTACATCCAATGGTTTCAACATCACTAGGAAAATCGACAAGATCCCAAACCTCGTTACTTTTCACAAATTTCATCTCTTCTTTCATGATATTGTACCACAATTCAGACTCATGATCATTTTCAACTCCAATATCAAATTCTTGCAAATATACAACAAAGTTAATAGGAATTGCTGATTTTCTTTCTCGAGTAGATCTTCTCAATGTTGCACCAACATTTTCTTGTGGATTATGTTGTTCAACTGGTTGTTCAATAATTTCAGGAATTACTTGAAGAAATTGATTTGTATGCATGTTTTCAGCAGCTTGTGGAATCTCATTGATTGGTTGCTCAACACCAAATTGGACTTGAGGGGTATTATGTACAATAATCAATTTTTGACTTGAAGTGGAAGGCTGATCTCTTATAAAAATTATATTCTGAATTTGATCAATCCAACTAATTAAGTCATTTTCAAGAAATTTTGCATTTCTTGATTAAAGTAGAATTTGTATCCTTTAGACCTTTCTGCATATCCAATGAAATATCCACTAATGGTCCTAGGATCCAGTTTCTTTTCTTATGGGTTGTAAATTCTAACTTCAGACGGGCATCCCCATACACAAATATGTGTCAAACTAGGTTTCCAACCTTTAAATAACTCAAAAGGCGTCTTTGGAACAACCTTGGTTGGAACTCGATTTAATATATACACTGTTGTCTTAAGAGATCCAGTCCACAAGTTAGGTAGCTTAGAGCTACTTAACATCCCACGCACCATGTCTAATAATGTTTGGTTTTTTCTTTCTGCTACACCATTCTGATATGGAGAACCAAACATAGTATATTGTCAACAATCCCATTTTGTTGAAGAAACTTCGCAAACGGACCTTGTGCTTGTCCATCTTCTGTATATCTACCATAATATTTACTATCTCTATCAGTTCTCACAATATTAATTTGTTTTTTGCATTGTTTCTCTACCTCAGCCTTGAAAACTTTGAAGGCTTCTAATGCTTTGCTCTTATTATGAAGCATGTAGAGATACATATATCGTGAGTAATCATCTATAAAAGTGATAAAGTATTTCTGACCATATGCGTCTATGTTTGGACAACATATATCTGAATGTATGATTTCTAATACGGTTGAGCTCCTCTGGACACCTTTCTTTGACTTGTCGGTCTTCTTGCCTTTAATGCAGTTCGTACAAGTATCAAAATCAGTAAAAATAAAGTATTAAGTACTTCATCATTTACTAATCTCTTAATACTATCGATGGAGATATGTCCCGATCTCCAATGTCATAAGATAGAGGAATCTTCATATATAACACATCTTTTAGTGCCAGTTTGTACATGCATAATAGTATGAGTGGAATTATTTTGTAAATTAAGAGAGAAAATACCATTAGACAATGTACATATCCAATAAGTTTAGATTTATAAAATAGTTTGGAAATACCTTCTAGAAAGAAGGTTTATCCTAAAGGTACAAGTCTTGATACTGAAATTAAGTTCCTAGAAAAATTAGGAACATAAAAAGTCTTTTCCAACTCTACAATAAAACCACTACTAAGAACTAATTGCATGTCCCAATAACTTCCACATGCAACTGCATCTTGTTTCCAGAATAGATGCTTCGCTCAGCTCCCACTGGCTTCCGCAGGTTTCTTGAATCCTGCAAGGAATTCGTAATATAGATTGTAGAAGTAGAATCAATCCACCACGTGTTATGATTAACATCAATCATATTATCTTTATAACAAACAAGAGAGAAAGAAGTATCTTTCTTATCAAGCCATTGTTGAAACTTGACAAATCCTGCCTTATGTGCCTCTTCTTTTTACCAAAGCGACACTTGGCTTCCTTTTTTATGTCAGTTTCAAGTGGTGCCTTTCCTTTAAACCTCTTGTTGTCTTGATTGGTCTTCTTTCCTTGAGTAGTTATGAATGCACTCTCTCCTTTTTCCATTAATAGTTTACCTTTCTCTTGAAAACACATGGTCATGAGTTCATTAAAAGACCATTTATCTTTATGTGTGTTATAAGAGATCTTAAAGGTACCACACAATGTAGGTAGAGTATTCAAGATATAGTGCACAAGAAAAGTTTTAGACGTTTCGACTTCAAAAATTTTTAGTTGAGCTGCTAAGTCTAGCCTTTTCATAATGTGCTCACGCACATTTCTCACACTAGTGAAACTCATTGATGAGAATTTCATAATTAAGGTGCTGGCAAGACCTTATCTAATGTCTCAAATTGTTCGTCAACAGCCTTCTGTAACGCCTTGACATTGTTATGTTGTTCGACAGAACCACAAATACCAGCAGAGATTTTGGTCTTTATGAACATAACACTCAAATGGTTAGGGCGTTTCCATTGTTCATGAAGAAAAATCTCATCTTAAGTGTTGATTTCATTAATAGGTGGATCGTCTTTCCTGATAGCATAATCAATATCCATACACCCTAAGTGAAGGAGAATTCTCTCCTTCCAAATCCTATAGTTCTCACCATTTAGTTCGGGAATATCACAAATATCAGAGAAATTTGCATGTTGCATAACTGCAAAAAATATACATACACACTAAACATAAATTTGAGGCAAGTAATATAAAGTTGAATCTACTGACATAAAAATTGCATGTGGACTAAATTTTTAATTCAATTAGATTCATATTTATGATAAAATTATCAATTTAATAGCATGATATTCTATCTTTATGAAAAAACTATTAAACTCTCATTCATAATTCCTCTTGGTAATTATGAAAAGTATTTAATATTTCATCTTTATTAATTATGCAACTTAATAATGAAGAAATTAAGTTATCATATCATGCATAATTAATTACAATTCTAATGTCTAAAAATTTCTTTATGTGATCCTTAACTTTTAAAATTTTATTTAATTAAAGATATTGTGACTAAACTTTAATCAAATAAATTCTAGATCACTTAGACATATATTTCTTTAAGTGATCCAAAATATAATATATAATATTATTTCATTAAGATTGTTGTGGCTAAATCTCAAACAAATAAAATTATATGAATCATTAAATATTAACTCAAAATCATATACAAGATTTATTGTTGAACATTATGCAACAAAACAACAATCTCTTTGCTTTTTTTTATTAGAAAATGTTTTCAAAAACTTCAAAATAAGATATGAATTTTTAAGAACCATTTTGAGTGATTATAGAGAATTCTGACAATTAACAAATCAGAGGAAATTCAACGGCTGTGATGTCAAATGTAAGACATTGCAGAACAATGACGCTGCGAAAATATAGAGTGATCTACATACCTCCAGCCATTGTTAGCGATATAATCAGAGTCTACAATTCTTCTTTTGTTTAAAGATATTCAAAGAACTCAAAACCTCACTCTTAGATGGTATGGAGTTTTTAGAAGTAATGTGCTTAGGAACCTTTGAACCAAATAACATATTTATAACCTGCTTCCATCAAAAATGGTTAAGAGGTTATGGGAAGTTACCAACCACTGAAGTAGTAGGATAGTGGATCCATGTAGTGACATAATGGGTAGTTAACCATTATCTCATTAGTTGGATAATGGGTAATTAACCACTTTTCCATTAGTGAGATAATGGATAGTTAACTACCTTCCCATTAATGAAATAATGGGTAGTTAACTACCTTCCCATTAGTGGGATAATGGGTCCATAAAGTGGGATAATGGACCCATCTAATACGGATTATATCAGCATCAACAAAAATGCTAACGAAAAATGGATAATCTTTTACATAAATCTGTATAACGTTCTCCAATTGTAGTAATATAAATCTTTTCATAATTTAAAGTCTCAATATGTTAATTTTTTCTTTTCAATTCATCCGAAACTCAAAAAATTTCTTTTGAGACTTACTACAACCTCATTATTCCTCCGATAATAACACAACTCATTAGATCTTACAATTAATTTTGTGTACTATCACATATTCCTTGATACCATCCTTATGGTGAGCATCTCCTTCAAATTGGAAATTATATCATTATTGTTATGTCAAAATTATTACAATCAAGACACATTTCTTTCTTAACTTTTGTCGTACCATAGGTACACAATCAATGAAAAAATTGTACTGCCACACAATAATATTATTTTTGTCATGACCACAACCTTTATAGTTTTCCTTTCGGTAGTTCACAATAAACACCCTATAATATTTATGACGTACAAACGTACACGACCATTGAATTTCTTCCAAATAAAATTTATTTATTTTTCTCAAACCTCCCGTAGAGGTGAGTTGTGCCATATTTTTAACCATACATGAAATATGTTCTTATTCATAGTTTGACACATTCACCTTAAAGAATAACAAACATCCATGATGTTTATTTCAAGTCACAGTATCTTCATGAGTTGACCATAATCATTTTACATGTCATATTTTTATATTTAACATATTTACATGACTCATCTCTTTATCACTTTGAAAGATAAATAGCACCATGATTTTATTATTTTATTTTGATAGAAGAATTATAAAACTTACTAGACTAGGTCCGCATGACCTCTCATATGAAATCACAATAACTACTTTCAACCTTTGAAAGACCATTTGAGATGATAATAATTGCCTTCACTTTTTTAAAGATTATTTGGAGAACTTATAATGTTCCTTTCCAAATTATCACAATAATAACTATTATAATTATGTCATTTCACGTCCTTATTCACACATTTGATCACTTGTCATCTTTCACACTTACTATTCACTGTAACCACATTCACATGATAGAATGGAGCAATTGGACAAATTTCAAACTTTTTAAATACTGTTACTACATTCGCTTTAGGGAATGGAGCAAATTCAATGGGGCACACTTCAACACTTTTCATAAAAAAAATAGGGATAATGCACAGTTACCCTCTCAACCTATGATGGAAATCTCATAGACACACTTATACTATACTAAGGTCCTATTAGCCCCCCCCCCCAAACTTATTTTATTAATAATTTTTACCCCTTTTTTGCCTACGTGTCATGTAGGCCGAAAAGGGATAGAAAATTAGTTATAAAATAAGTTTAGGGGGTAATAGGACTTTAGTACAGTATAAGTGTATCTCTGAAATTTCGGACATAGGTTGAGGGGGCACTTGTGCATTTTCCCTAAAATATATATGTCACGACTCAAATCAGGGCCGCGACTGGCACCCACATTTACCCTCCTAGGTGAGCGAACCAACCCATATAAACCTTAACATTTTAATACAATATCAACAGAAAGTAATGCGGAAGACTTAAACTCTAAGTATGCTGAAACGATGCACCCTCGACGGGCCATCGTGCCTGTGACGGTCCGTCGCAGTGCCCGTGGTCTTGGCCAGTTTTTCCAGAATTAAAATCTGCTGCTCAAAACGACTAAACAGGTCGTTACAATAGATACCAATTTACCCATCGTTCGTCCCCGAACGATCAAAAGAAGAAAAACAATGGCGAAAAGGAGTACCTGAATCTGTAAACAGATGTGGGTATTTTTCTTGCATATCTGCCTCCTTCTCCCAAGTAGCTTCTTCAACCGGTCGATTCTTCCATTGAACTTTGATGGATGCAATTTCTCTCGACCTCAACTTGCGAACCTCTCTATCTAATATAGCAACCGGTTCCTCTTCATAAGTCAAGTTCTCATTTAACAAAACTGAATCCCAGCGGATGATGTAGTTTCCATCTCCATGGTATCTTTTCAACATGGACACATGAAATACCGGATGTACTCCGGACAGCCCTGGAGGCAAGGCTAATTCATAAGCCACCTCTCCTATTCGCTTTAGTACCTCAAATGGCCCAATGTACCTTGGACTTAGCTTACCTCTTTTGCCAAACCGCATCACCCCTTTCATTGGCGAAACCTTCAGCAAGACTTGTTCACCTTCCATGAACTCTAGGTCTCTAACCTTTCGATCTGCATATTCTTTTTGTCTACTTTGCGCCGCTAGAAGCTTTTCTTGAATAGATTTCACTTTCTCCATCGAATCCCTCAAAAAGTCAGTGCCCCAAGGTCTAACCTCAAATGCATCAAACCACCCAATGGGAGACCTACATCTCCTACCATACAATGCTTCAAATGGAGCCATGTCAATGCTTGAGTGATAGCTATTATTGTATGAAAACTCCGCTAAGGGTAAGAAGCTATCCCAATGGCCACCAAACTCTATCACACATGAACAGAGCATATCCTCCAACACTTGAATCGTCCTTTCAGACTGACCATCGGTCTGAGGATGGAACGCAGTACTAAGGTCCAACCTAGTACCCAATTCCTCATGCAATGTTTTCCAAAACTTAGAAGTAAACTGCGTACCTCTATCTGATATGATGGATAGTGGAACCCCATGCAATCGAACAATCTCTGAAATATAGATTTTGGCTAACTTCTAGGCATTGTAAGTCACCTTGACCGGGATAAAATGAGCAGACTTAGTTAACCTATCAACAATCACCCAAATGGAGTCATACTTACCCATTGTCTTTGGAAGACCAACCACAAAGTCCATTGCGATTCTCTCCCACTTCCATTCAGGAATGGGCATTCTCTGAAGTGTTCCTCCGGGCCTTTGGTGTTCATATTTCACTTGTTGACAGTTTGGACACTTGGCAATAAAGTCAACAATATCACGCTTCATTCTACTCCACCAGAAGTGTTGCTTTAGCTCACGATACATCTTGGTTGCACCCGGATGTATAGAATACCTTGAACTATGAGCTTCTGCCAGAATAGTGTTGATCAAATCATCAACTCGGGGTACACATACCCTTCCCTTGATTCTCAAAACACCTTCCTCATCGATTGTCACTTCCTTAGCCTGTCCTCGCAATACTTTATCTTGGATTCGCCTTAGTTTCTCATCATCAAACTGTTTTCCCTTAATCTTGTCAAGAAAAGAAGATTTTGACTCCACACTAGCCAACAATCCTCCCTTCTCATTTACTTCTAACCTCATCAAGTCGTTAGCCAAAATCTGCACTTCTCTAGCCAATGGGCGTCTAGAAGCTTGCAAATGAGCTAGACTTCCCATGCTTCCCGCCTTTCTACTCAAAGCATCTGCCACAATATTCGCCTTCCCCGGATGATACAAAATAGTGATGTCGTAGTCCTTTAGTAGTTCCATCCATCTCCTCTGTCTCAAGTTCAAATCTTTCTGGGTAAAGACATACTGAAGGCTACGATGATCCGTGTAGACCTCACACTTAACCCCATACAAATAGTGCCTCCATTGCTTTAATGCAAACACTACCGCGGCCAATTCCAAGTCATGAGTTGGATAGTTACGTTCATGCACTTTTAATTGTCTTGAAGCATAAGCAATCACGTTCTTCTCTTGCATTAGCACTGCACCCAAACCCGAATAGGATGCATCATAATAAACAATGAAGTTCTTACCCTCTACCGGCAAGGTGAGGATAGGTGCGGTAGTCAACAAAGTCTTAAGTTTCTGAAAACTTTCCTCACACTCATCCGACCATACAAATGGAACATTCTACTTAGTCAAGTTCGTCAGTTGGGAAGCAATGGAAGAGAATCCCTTGACAAATCGGCGGTAGTAGCTAGCTAACCCAACAAAACTCCGTATTTCTGACACATTGGTGGGTCTTACCCAATTCTTCACTGTCTCAATCTTAGAATGATCTACCATCACTCCATCCTTAGAAACCACGTGCCCCAAGAAGGACACTGCATCTAGCCAAAACTCACACTTAGAGAACTTGGCATAAAGCTTTTTCTCCCTCAACATTTCCAACACAATCCTCAAATGCTCCTCATGTTCCTTCTTACTTTTAGAATATACCAGTATATCATCGATAAATACGATCACAAAGAGGTCCAAATATGGCTTAAAAATCCCATTCATCAAGCTCATGAAAGCAGCGGGGGCATTTGTAAGACCAAAGGACATCACTACAAATTCATAATGTCCATACCTAGTCCGAAAAGCGGTCTTTGGCACATCCGTTGCCCGTATTTTCAATTGATGATAACCGGATCTCAAGTCAATTTTAGAGAAGACACAAGCACCTTGTAACTGATCGAACAAGTCATCAATGCGAGGAAGAGGATACTTGTTCTTAATAGTTACCTTGTTCAACTGCCGGTAGTCTATGCACATTCGAAAACTCCCATCCTTCTTCTTCACAAACAAAACCGGAGCACCCCAAGGAGATGCACTTGGCCTAATGAAGCCCTTGCTCAACAACTCTTGAAGTTGAGCCTTTAACTCTCTTAATTCGGCGGGAGCCATTCTATACGGGGGTATAGAAATGGGGCGTGTGCCCGGTTTAAGATCGATACAGAAGTCAATATCCCTATCCGTGGCATACCAGAAGATCTGCCAGGAACACATCCAAAACTTCGCGGACTACAAACCGACTCAATCGAAGGTACTTGGGTAGTGTCATCCCTAAGGTGTGCCAAGAAAGCTAAACACCCCTTACTAACCATTTTCTTAGCACGAAGAAAGGAGATAATACGCACCGGATTGGAAGTGTAGTCACCCTCCCACACTAACGGATCTGTCCCAGGCTTGGCTAACGTCACCGTTTTAGCATTACAATCCAAGATCGCAAAATTCGGAGAAAGCCAAGTCATACCCAGAATTACATCAAAGTCACCCATTTCTAAAATAACCAAATTTACATAAGTGTTGCTCCCCACAAAGTTCACCAAACAAGACCTATATACCTTTTCAACTACCACAGACTCACCCACCGGAGTAGAAACACGAATAGGCATATCAAGTAATTCACAATGTAAATTTGGACCATTAGCAAATGATGAAGATTCATATGAAAACGTGGAGCCAGGGTCAAATAATACAGATGCCATGCAGTCACAAACCAAAAGATTACCTGTGATAACAGCATCAGACGCCTCCACTTCAGATCTCCCAGGGAAAGCGTAACAATGGGCCCTATCGTTTGTCTGTCCATTGCCCCTACCATGTTGTGTCGTAGTGGCTCCAATTTTCCCATCTCCTTGGCCGTTTTGGTGACCACCATTACCTCGACCACCACGTCCCCCAGAAAAACGGCCTCTACCATGACCACCCCTACCTCTAGCTAGTGGGGTTCTGTAACTCTGGTTTGGACAATACCTCTTAATGTGTCCAACCTCCCCACATCCATAACACTCTCGAGGTTCATACATAGGTCTCTCGGAGTAGTGTTGACCGTTCTGAGGTGGACCCCCAACTACAGTCTGTAGTGAAGACTGAATCGGTCGACTTGAGTAACCTCCGGAGCTCTGTCCTCTGGAGTGAGAACCATTAAACTCACCTCCCCTTCAAAACCTTTTTGATGTCGATGTAGTGGTGAGGTCATCTGGATTCACTCCTTCCACCTCGATCACAAAGTCTACCACCTCTTGGAAGGATGTTGCCGTAGCCGCTACCTGTAGGGCTGAAATCCGCAATTCTGACCTCAACCCCTTCACAAAACGGCGAATCCGCTCTTGTGGACTGAAACAAAGTTGGGTGGCATACCTTGATAAAGCACGAAACTTAGCCTCATATGCGTTAACCGTCATCCTACCTTGCTCGAGACTCAAGAACTCATCCCTTTTTCTATCTCTCAAAGTCCTTGGGATATACTTCTCCATAAATAGGGTAGAGAAGGATGCCCAAGTCATGGGTGTGGCCTCTGTCGGTTGACACTCGACATGTGATCGCCACCACATTTTGGCGTTCCCTTGAAATTGATAGCTTACGAACTCAACGCCAAACCGTTCTACTATACCCATCTTGTGTAGTAGCTCATGACAATCAACCAGAAAATCGTAGGCATCCTCTGATTCTGCGCCCTTAAAGACTGGAGGTTTCAATTTCAAGAACTTACTGAAAAGTTCATGCTGATCATTTGTCATAATAGGTCCAGTAGTCAGACGTGGAAATGTGCCTATTCCCAATGATGCATCCATGCGGGGAGCCATAGTAGCCGCATGTCGTACCTCTGAAACTGGAGGTGTTGGTGCAGAAACCACTGGAGGTGCTCGACCACGATCGGATAACCCGCTAAGATAAGCAAGAACACGATTGATCATCTGCAGGGTAGGTTGGGGTGGCATTTCCTCATTCTCGTTCTTGTTCGGTTCCCCTTCCTCACCTCTCTTACTACCCCTCGATCGGTGGAGGAGTCACCGCCTAGCATCGAGGTGGACTAGGTGCTCGTCCTCTTCCTCTAGAGGGCGTCCTCCCACGACCTCTACCGCGCCTCTTGCCATCGTTCTTCCTCGAGCCCACGGCCCGGTGGGTGGCTCGATCGTTCTTGTCGTGCCGTTGTTCTTTCTTTGGTGCGGTCGTTGCTCTAGTTCTAACCATCTGCGAAATAGAGTGAAGATGGTCAGATACCAATTCGTATCGCCCAGATACCAATTGGACTCAAGTAGTAGCACGAAGGAAAGAATGAAAGAGTGAAATTTTCCTAAAGTCTTATAGCCTCTCAAGGAAAAGTAAAGGCGTCCCCCTACCGTTCCTTAAGACTCTACTAGACCTGTTCTTGTGGGATGAGACCAACGAACCTAATGCTCTGATACCAAGTTTGTCACGACCCAAATCAGGGCCGCGACTGGCACCCACATTTACCCTCCTATGTGAGCGAACCAACCCATATAAACCTTAACATTTTAATACAATATCAACAGAAAGTAATGCGGAAGACTTAACTCATTAATAAAAACAATCTAAAACTATTATTATTATCCCCAAAATCTGGAAGTCATTATCACAAGAACATCTATCTCAAATTGCTAAACTAAAACTGTCTAAGAAGCTAAAACAAATACTAGCTAGTCCATGCCGGAAGTTCAAGGCATCAAGACTTGAAGAAGAAGACCCAGTCCAAGCTAGACGCATTAGCTCACCCTGAATTTCCGAAGGTAGTGAAGACTGGCTAGATCTACTGTTGAGTTGAAGTTGACGGAACGTTTGTTGCATTACACAAATAACAAAGAAGAAAACATGAAAGTAGGGGGGGGGTCAGTACAACCACAAGTACTGAGTAGATATCATCGGCCAACTCAAAATAGGGAACAGTATATATCAATAATAATGTAAATCAACTACAATACTCAACATGTAGCAATAACAACATAAATTCATCAATAACTACAACCGAGTTCACACATGAGGACTCAAGCCTCAATACCATACTCATTTGGGAATTAAGTTCATTAGATTGAGTATATTCATTATCTTTCAAGATTCATTATCTTTCTTCCTCTTGTGTCGGTACGTGACACTCCGCTCCTCTATTTCTATCCTGGTGCCTAACGCGTGGCACTCCGATCCTCATATACTATCCTGGCAGGGCGTGGTACCCGATCCATTTACTATCCTGGTGTCGGAACGTGACACTCCGATCCTCATATTCATTCTATCCTGGTACCGGAACGTGGCACCCGATCCATATTCTATCATGGTGTCGGAACGTGACACTCCGATCCTCATATTCATTCTATCCTGGTACCGAAACGTGGCACCCGATCCTCTATCTCTATCCTGGTACCGGAACGTGGCACCCGATCCACTAATTCATCAAGCCTTCTTTCATACTAAGGCATCATCAATCTCATTATATAATATATCGAGCCTTCTTTTATACTAAGGCATCATCAATCTCATTATATAATATATCAAGCCTTCTTTTATACTAAGGCATCATCATTAACAAGTGAATTAGGGTTCTTTCAAGATTTGGGATTCAAAACTTCATCATGCTCATATAATTACATATATATATATATATATATATATATATATCATATTCATACAAGCTTACAATTAAGCACATAGTAGGGTTTACAATACTATCAACACATAGCATTCACTATTAAGAGTTTACTACAAGTAGCATGAAAACCATAACCTACCTCCACCGAAGAATTGAATCAACAAGCTATCTTCTCAAAATCTTGCTATCCTCTTCGTTTCTCTCTCCCTCTACTCGTTCGTTTCTCCCTCTCTTCTGTTCTTTTTTTTCTTTTTCTTATTCAAACCCTCTTTCTTTTACCCTAATTTATATATAATTAAGAATGAAAGATGGTAATAATGGCCCACTAATTAACTTAAGGTTACCTATTTTAACCCCCAAGTAATTAGATTTATTAATATTAACCCCCAAACTTTATAATTAAGGAAAGAATAGTCCAAAACGACCCTTAAAACGTGTAGAGGAATCCTATTCACTTTGGGATTTGCGCAACCTTTGTGGCGGGCCGTCGTACTGCGGCGGTCCGTCACGATGGTCGTCGCAGCCTCCCAAAATCCAGGTGAACTGTGACGGCCCGTCACACCGACGGTCCGTCTGCACCTCCGTCTGACGGTCAGAAACTCGTTTCTTGTACCAAATTCTCAAAAGTTGAAGTGTTTTGCAACGGGAACTCACGACGGTTCGTCGTAGATGTGACGGCACGTCCTGCAGGTCCGTCACAATTTACAGAGAGTCGATTTTCAGTATCCAATTTAAGAGTTCTAAGTATGCTGAAACGATGCACCCTCGACGGGCCGTCGTGCCTGTGACGGTCCGTCGCAGTGCCCGTGGTCTTGGCCAGTTTTTCCAGAATTAAAATCTGCTGCTCAAAACGACTAAACAGGTCGTTACAATATATCATTTTGCCTTAGTTATTTTTTTATCATCATTATTTTGCATTGAGACCTAAACTCAATGTCTATCTTTATAAGGTGTGTTAGGCCATAATTCTATGTGACTCAAACACAATACCTTCTTATCATGGTACATTAAAATTCAAATTAATGTCTTTCCCTCTTGTGCGATAGAACTTGAATCACCGTCTTATCCTCAAATATTTTTCATTATGTGCTTCCTAACTTTAACATGATGTCTTAACTTTTTCATGCGATGGGACTTGAATTTATCATCTTCGTCTTATCCTTCAATTAATATCATAGAAGTCAAAATCAATATAACTCATCCATGAGCCTTTAAAAAATTCAAGAATTATAAAAGTAAATTTAGTCAAAATAAGACTTTGATAGTTTTCTTATATTTAGAATTATAAACATTAATAAGTTCCTCAAAATTAAAACTTAGAAAATCAACATGAAAATTTACTTCTTTGATCTTCAGTACTTTTCTGAAACAAAGAATTGTTAGTATAACCATAAACCAATATATACAACTGTTAGAGTAAAATAAATCAATATGTTATACTTCTTATATAACATAGATATACTAAAAGAAATTATTAGTATAAGAGGAACTTTTGAAAATATTAATGTATAACAAGAAAAAATAATAGAACATGTTCCTGCTCAAAGTGTTTCAGCAACAAATCTTTTACGAAGTACTACAATTTTTTATAGTATATTCATGTTGATAACGTCTTACAAAATCAAGCTCAGAATGATATAATTATAAAGAGAAGAAATCAAGAAATATAGATAGAAGAGAATTTTTTTTTGATATTCAAGTGTGTCTTAAAACGGTGAATGAAATCTGTATTTATAGGTAAAGAAATCAATCTAAACGTTTTATTGCATACATTACATAGAGGGTCGATGTTTATTCCTATATAATGTAAATATTTTCGAATTGGTTATCTACCACGTTGGCAAAGTAAATTAAAGTATTTTATTTTGTTTGGACATTTGAGGGACCATATCCAGCTAAATTTGTCAATTATTGAAACATTATCAGGTTCAACTAAAAACTAGTATATTGGAGATATTGACTTGACCTCAATATAGCCTTGTATTCTCTGTTATAGGAAGTGTAGATACAATTTATTTGGAGGAGGATATTCTTTGGAAACAAAAGATAATTTGTCTAAGTTCACTGGGTTACTTTCCAGGATGATTTCTCCTATTTATGTATTGTTTTCTTATTCATGAAGAGGACCTTGTATTTTCTCCCAAATTGAACTCCTATTTCTCCTTCATTTTTTTTGGAGGTTACCCTCTTCCATTTTGTCGCATGTAGTCTTCTTTTCTCACCAGTAGATCCCTAGATGTAGTTACAATGTATTTGGTCAATTTTTCTCTATGATGACTTTTGGGAGTTTTATCATTTGCATAATATTGGTGGGATGTTATTAAGACAGGGTTTTGCTAGAGTAATTCGTCCTGCTAAATTAAGGAATCTTGTCTTAAATCCTGCTAAATTGGATTGTAGATTGTCAATAATGAACCAGAAGTCATTATTTGTGACTCTTTTATGCATAATTAGGAAGGCTAAGTATTTCCCAAAGTGGTTCTCATATTTATGTTGAGTTCCCTTCGGATTGTGTTATGTGTAGTCTCAGAACAATTTTGGGAGTAGATTAATTTTGATTTATTGGTGTTAAATATTTGTCTAGAAGATTTACCTTAGACTTCCTTTACTCTACGGATTCACTCCAGTTGGCTTCATTAGCTTTACTCATAATCACTAGGTTGTCAACAAAAAATAGGTGCGAGATTGAGGGCCCTTTGTAGGAGATTTTTGTTTGATTGCAATTTTTCAATTGAATTTTCGGTCTATCTTCCTAGAAAGAACTTCCATACAAAGGACAAAACTATATAGTGACAATGAGTCCCCTTATCTTATTCCCGTTGTTGGCTTAAAGTACTATATTCTATTTCCATTTACTAGGATTGTTATTTTGCTTGTCATAACACATGACATAACAACATAATGTTATGAGGGAAATGAAACTAATTGAGTGTTTCTTTGATAAACGACCACTCAATTTACCAAAGGCTTTTCTAGATCAAATTTTAGGATTAGTGTGCCTTTTTTCCCGTTCATTTTCTTAAAATGAGAAATTATTTCTTGAATAATAATGGCATTATCCGAGGCCTGCCTATTTTTTAAGAAGCTTGACCGACAAGACAAAATTAATTTATCCATGAAAAGCCTAAGACTTTGGGATATTATTCTTGTTACCTTATAAGTATTGTCACAGTGGCTAATGGACCTGAAGTCCTCTAGTTTATTTGCATTTTTCTTTTTAAGACTATGCATATATGAGTTTGATTGATTTTTACTGGGATGTGACCTTGTATAAACAAGTTTTTACCTACAAAGTTTCCTACTATACTCCAATTATTTTGGTAGAAGATGGCGTAGAGACCATCCGACCCCGGTGCTTTGAGCGGTTGAAAGGGGAATATTACTCTTTGCACCTCTTGAGTAAAGTGTATTTCCCCAAGGTTATGGAGAGTTGAATGATTGTGGTCATTTTGAGCTACTTACATCCCGATTTGATATGAGATGAGAAGTATTAAAGAGCTTTTTAAAAGTAGTTATAAGTGATCCTTTTGATTTCTTCTTGGTTGCATACCCATTCTCCTTTATCCTAGAGTAGAGCTACAATTTTATCTCTCCTGTTTAATATGGTTGTGTGGAAGAACCTAATATTATCATCTCCTTAGCCAGTTTACTTTAGACTTTAGTTTCCAAATTCTTCTTCTATTTTTAGAAGATGATTATACTCTTTGATGAGGTCCCATTCAAAATTTTTGAGGTACATATTACTAGTATAATTTGGGGAATGTTGGATCCCTTCAATTCTTCTAATTAGTTTTTTTAGAAAATATTCCCATAAGATGCACGGTTCCATTTTGTTACTCTTATTTGGAATTAGAAATAACATCTAGGATATTTGTCTCCTCTTGTCTGAGTATCTGATAATATTTTGTAGGTCTAAGTAAGAGGCCCACATAGTTTGAAATCTAAAATTTTGTCCCGTTTAAAATTTTCTAGTGGGAATAAAAAGAGGAGGATATCAAAATGTTCAGAGTGGGTACGTAGTAAATGATGTACTTGGGTATTAGGAAATTTATGGATCCAATTATCATTCCCAAAAAATCTTTCAAGTCTTTCATATATCAGTTGAGATATGTTTTGTAGTGTTTATTTAGCCACACATATTTGCTTCCTTTTAAGCCCATATCAAATAAATTTGCCATTATTGACGTGTCCCAGAACACTTTTGTACTACCCTTATTTAAAAGTCTACCTCGACTTTTTTATGCTATATTGAGAATTTTTAGAGTCACCTCCAAATAGATAGTTACCCTCAAAATTTTCTTTCGTAGATTTTAGATTTTTCCATAGTATGTTGTGACAACTTCCGTTTGTACTCTAGAATACATATTACTAAAAAGCCATGAGTCATTTGTTTCGCATACCATAATCTTTGCATGGATTTCTTGAACTATTTTTGCTACATCATCTAACTCCAGAATTTTGTCGTCTCATAAAATCGCTCGACCTCCTGAGTTTTCCACAATTAGAAATCATATCATATTATTAAAAGAAAAGTTGTCAAGTAGGGTTTGGTGGTCCTGTATTTTAGTTTCAACGAGATCTACTAGTTAGGGTTTTTTCAATCATAAGGTTCATAGAATTTCTCTTAATGTCCTCTCAAATACACCCCCTACAATTCCAAATTATTATATTCATGGATCTGTTTATTGTGATTGTCGTGATCTCCACTTATTTCGGTGTCTCTTCATTCTCAAGGAAGGGTACATTATTACTAAAAAAAATTCAGATCGTGCCTCCCTTATTAATAATATTGCATCTTTCATTTCATGCAAATCTACTTTCCTTCGTGGAACTTAAACTATATTGGGGGAATTATGTGATGGGGATTTACTTGTAAGGCCAAGCTGAGATGTTAGGGACTAATTATGCGGGATCATCCCTCACTTCATTATGCACCATCGATGAGAAGACTGGGTCTATCTCAAAATAACCTGGTGCATAAAGAAAAAATAAAAGGGGGGGGGGGGGGGGCAATAGAATTCCATATTATTGGGTGGACTAGGGGGTTGAAGAGGGATTTCCCAAGTGGTGTAGTGGTATAAAAGAACTTGTGTGAATAGGAAGCTCAAGGGGGTAGTAGCATTGTTGACAACCATTTATATTTTCATAGTTAGCCACATTTCTTCCAGACTACCTTTGTCAAGAAAGTTGGATTTTGTACTAAGATTGTTACTGACCTCTCTTCTACTTACACATTGAATGACAGTGCTTGTCCCTGCAAGCTCATTTCCAACCATGAGTGAGGAGAGAAGTTTGGCTTCGACGTGTGGGTCACATAGAAAGTTTGTGTCATAATGTTACTGGAAGGTCAAAAACAGAGAAGTTGGGGACGAGTTCATTCTCAGTTGGTTTGTCGTAAAGGGGATCCTTAGATTTAGAGTTTGAGATGAGCGTCAAAGATTTGCTCTTCTTCTTCAGGAGGAAATAGGAATCCTTGTCATTTAAAGGAAAACTAGGAAAATTTATGTAAATAGACTGTATTGGAATTGAAACTGGTTTCATAATGCTTATATTAGAAACATTTTGAGTTAATGTAGTAAAAGTTATATCTCTTTTTAAAGGAAGATATTTTTATTGTCATTCTTTGTATAAGTCGGTAGTAACATAGTGTGTGTAGGGGGTTGTTGAGACCAATATGTTTCCCAATGCGTGTGTTGTGAGGCTGTTAATTTTGGCATCGAGGCAGTTTTTGTGTTTAAGTAGAAATGAGTTACCATTGTAGGTCTATTAATATTAATTTGGGGGTTAGTGAACTCCTCTTTGTGTTCCAAGGCTTGTGGAGGAACAATCTTACTAGCCCTTTTAGGGATCATCCTAAGAGTATACAAAATAGTAGTTGATTCTTTCAATTTCCCTGTGAATTTTTTTTAATATTATTATTTATGTGTTTGCTGAGGGGGTGATGTCATTTAATGTAAAGTCTTCATTAATTTTCTCTGGTGCTTGTTGCAGGGTAACAAGGCTTGCATCTAATGTTTTTGGCGCTCGATGTTGAGTTGACATGAAATAAATTGACATGGATACCTTTGTGTCTTTTGATTCCAGCCTTGTGGCGCCATGCTCCATTATCTTGCGTTGACTTTGCATCTTTACGAATGATACTTTTTGTCATGTCTCATTTTGCATTATCGTTCACGTATAGTTAGTGTTATTTCATCTGCACTAGAGATCTTTTCTTCTTAATCTGTTATTTTCCTTCATTGTTAGATTTTTTGTATATAAATTATTTCTATGTCCAAGGACTCCGCGAGTGGAGAATAGTATGTTAAAACCTTTATAAACAAGTGGTTGTTTGTGATGGCCAATGCATATATAGTTTTTAACTAGTAATCCTATAAGGACTTCTACTCATATCCTTGCATATCTTCCCCTTAGTGCCCCAGATGTGAATACATCCATTTTGACAAGCTTCCTAAGTTTTCTAATTATCTTTGCTAGATCAATTGATCATAGAAATCAGTAGGCCTTATCTAGATTGGCCGATTTTTTTTCTATCGCCTTAGAGGCTACGAAATAGGGATGTCATCTCTTGACCGACAGAAAAAAGCCTTCATGAACCAAGGTCTTTGTTGGAGAGTTTTATTTTTGGAGATTTTTTTCTTTATAGAATTTAATTATATAATAGTAAAAACCTAGATTTATTAAGATAATTTCCTCTGAGACTCTCCACAACATTTCCAATTTCTTTTTTAGATATAGATAGCTATTGTTTTCCCAAAAGTTTTTATGATGATGGAAAAGGTCCATGATTTATATATCCTCTGTTTTTCTTCATCCGTTAGGTGTTTCCTGGTTCTTCAATTATTTCCTTGTCCATGATCCTTGGATTCATCGAGTTTGTCATTATGCTTTCCAAAGGTTCAACTACTATCATATCCCCATCAAGGTATACAATGTTTTTTGTAGTTAACTAGCACTTGAGTAAAGGGGTGACAAACATGTCTTTAAAGGACATGTTTTTGTCCATCTTTTTGGGGGTTTGCATAATTCACCTACCTCATCCTTTGCTAATATTTGATTTGATGATATTTCCTCTCTATCCAGTGGTACATGGAAGTTCAAGGTTTCGCGGGTTCATCCCTTGCTTCAATGGATGAGGTTCCATTGTTTTATTTCCTTCGGTTTCTAATTATAGTTTGCTAGCAATAATGTTGAGATTGTTACGTTCTCGAGTCAATAAGAAGCTGAATGAATGTGCAAACAATTTCACTCCTAATAATTTGCCTCATTTTAAAATTATGTTCACTTTTATGTTGTTGGGTGCCCTGTATATGATTTTTGTCAATTTTTCTAAATATATGATAATATACTTAATTTTAGGCTAACTAGGACTTGACTTGTTATAATAGCGATAATAGTTTTTTTTTTTAATTTGACATTGTATTGCTTTTTCACAGAATTTACCCGAAAAAAAATTATTGGCGTTTTTTATTTGAAAAGCTACTCTAATCGTTCGGTACAGTTGTAGAATTACATTGAAACCTTCAATTTTATTTAAATAACTTAGAATCGATTTTGGTACAAATGGATCTGATCGTTAATTTTTTTAAAAAAATATCAATGCCTCATTCTTGATAAATTTTTGGTGTGGGTTAGGGATGGCAAGGTGACCGGGTCGGCCCGTGACCGGATCGAGACCCGTCTCACCGGAACCAGTCCTGTATAAATTCGCGGGTTGGGGGGACTTTGGGATAGGGGACCGGTATAGACTTTGGTCTCGTTCCCGACCTAGCTGAATCGATCGATTTCGTGGGATCCCTTTTTTTTAAAAAAAATAAATTATATCCGTTGGGACAAGACTAATGCCCCCCAAACGAATTTGTTCCCCTTTTTCACTTCCCTACCACCCACTATGTTTAATACTTTAATTTAAGCTCTCATGCTATCAGAAATACACTTTAATCCATTTTAATATTATAAATACCCCTCTATGACTATATCTCTTATTATTTCTTACAAAATCATCTATTCTCACATCTATTTTCAATATCTTCTCAATCTTAAGTCTTAATTTTTTATTCCATTTAAGTCTCATATTATGTTATAAACATATATTTCAATTCTAAATTTTCATATTATATCATAATATATATAATTCTCATATTTGTACAAAGTATTGAATTTACAAGTTACAAAAAACTACAAGCTTCAAGAATTGATTTCTACTAATAATGCAGACATTTGGTACATTCATTTCATAATGTTTCTATTTTATTTTTCGTCATTAATTTTTGTGTTATTATTATTTTTATATTACACTTAACATATAGTTAAATATGTCACGACCCAAAACCGAGCCGCGACTGGCACCCACACTTACCCTCCTATGTGAGCGAACCAACCAATCTAAACCCTAACATTTCAATATAATATCAACAGAAAGTAATGCGGAAGACTTAAACTCATTAATAAAAACCAATTCAATAACTTCTAAAATTCAACATCTATTATTCCCCAAAATCTGGAAGTCATCACCACAAGAACATCTATGATCAAATTACTAAACTAGAGTATTCTAAGAAGCTAAAACAAGTAAAAACTAGTCCATGCCGGAACTTCAAGGCATCAAGACATGAAGAGGAGGATCCAGTCCAAGCTAGAAGCATTAGCTCACCCTGATATCCGGAGTAATGAAGACTGGCTAGAGTTGCTGTTGAGTTGAAGACGACGGCACGTTTGCTGCACTCCACAAATAAACAAGAAGAAAACATAAAAGTAGGGGGTCAGTACAAACACAAGTACTGAGTAGGTATCATCGGCCAACTCAAAATAGAAAGAAATATATATCAAGTGATATCATAACATCAACTACAATACTTAACATGTAGCAACAACAAGTACTATAATCATCAATAAGTACCGCCAAGTTCATACATGAGGACTCACGCCTCAATACCATACTCATTTGGGAATTAGGTTCATTAGATTGAGTATATTAACATCTTTCAAGATTCATTATCTTTATTCCTCTTGTGTCGGTACGTGACACTCCGATCCCCTACTACTATGTGTCGGAACGTGACACTCCGATCCCCTAATTCTACGTGTCGGTTCGTGACACCCGATCCCCTAAATCTACGTGTCGGTTCGTGACACCCAATCCCCTGAATCTACGTGTCGGTTCGTGACACCCGATCCCCTAAATCTACGTGTCGGTTCGTGACACCCGATCCCCTAATTCTACGTGTCGATTCGTGACACCCGATCCCCTAATCTCATTCTATCAATTCATCAAGCCTTCTCTCTTACCAAGGCATCATCAATCTCATTACTTTAGTTCATCAAGCCTTCTTTTATACCAAGGCATCATCATTAACAAGAGATTAGGTTTTTATCAAGATTTGGGATTCAATAGCTTCATCATGCTTATTTCATCACAACCATATAATCACATTCATGCAAGCATACAATTAAGCATATAGCAGGGTTTACAATACTACCAATACATATCATTCACTATTAAGAGTTTACTACGAATAGCATAAAAACCATAACCTACCTCCACCGAAGATTAGTGATCAAGCAAGCAATTTCCCAAGCTTTGTTTTTCTCTTCCTCGTTCGATCCTCTCTCTCTTTTTGTTCTTTCTATTTTCTTTATTCAAACCCTTTTTCTTTTACCCTAATTAGCATATAATTAAGTATAAAAGATGACAATAATAACCCACTAATTAACTCAAGGTTACCTCTTTTAACCCCCAAGTAATTAGACTTATTATTATTAACCTACTTTCTTTATAATTAAAGCAGGAATAGTCCAAAACGTCCCTTAAAACATTTAAAGAAATCCGACCCAGACTGGGATTACGCAGTCTGTGACGGCCCGTCGTGCCTGCGACGGTCCGTCCTGCTGCTCCGTCACAGAGTTCAGAGACTCAATTTCCTTGAAGGGTCTGTGACGGTCCGTCGTGCCCACGACGGTCCATCCTGCCATGTCGTTACGAAGTTCAGAGAGTCGATTTCAGTACCCACATTTTAGAATTTCTAAGTGTTTTGAAACGAGACCCCCCTCGACGGTCCGTCGTGCCCATGACGGTCCGTCGTGGGGTCCGTCGTCTGTCTCAGTTTTCCAGAAATAAAATCTGCTGCTCAAAACGACTAAACAGGTCGTTACAAAATATGAGTTCTAGTAAAAAAGATACCAGTAAAGGAAAAGAGAAAGAACTAAGCACCATTAGTAAATTATTTAATTTTATTAGAAAAAGTAGTAAGGAAAAAAATAAGATTAAATGTGATAGTACTTCTTCTAAATGAATGTCTAGAGTTAGATTTAATACTAATGATTCTACTTATGTTGATGATACTTCTTATGATATTGATAAATGTTCAACTGGATCATGAAATTTTATAACGAAGTTGTGGTCATATTAATTCTAAACTTGATGAAAATCAAGTGAAGAAGTAGAAGTTGATTCAGGAGAGGATGAATTAGAAGATACACGTACTAGTTCGGTGACAGAAGTTTCAAAATAAAACTACAAATTCGACTGAGCGAAATTGTGGACGTCCACCATTATACCTTCTACAAGGGAGAAGGTGAAGTATCAATGCCCTAAAACTTCTATTGTGTGACAATTTATGACTTTTGATAAGGAAAACTCTATTGATATTAATAATAAGTGTAAACAACCTTTTAAACATAAACAAGGGGGAGGTCAAGGTGGGACCGAGTGCTTAAATAGACATTTGTTATCTTGTGTGCCAATTCAATATAAAGAAGCTAAAGCTTTAGTTGATAGAAAAAAAAGAATTCCAGTTAATGATGTTGATACTAATCAATCGGGGCTTCTAACATGGTTCAAGGAACATTAGATCCTTCTAACACTAATGGTCCACTAACACAAAGTAAATATAATAAGGAAAGAGATCACAAAAATTTAGATAAAATGGTTTATGTTTGCGTTATAGTTTTCCTTCACATTCCGGTTTTATTGAATATATTCAACAAACTTATAATCCTTCTTTTAAAAGTTATTTCAAAAAATATTGTTAAAACTGATTTATGTATATCAAGGTAAACATTGTCAATATCTTCGTTATTTGTTTAGCATATTAGATTGTAGAGTGTGTATAACTTCAGACATGGGTAGTAGTGTTAATGGACATTATTATTTAACTATTACATCACATTAGATTGATCATAACTGGAATTTGCAAAAAAGAATTTTAAGTAATAAAGAATGTGTGGAAAAAAAACTGGTGCATATTTAGCTTTAAATATTTTGAGTATTTTAGATTATTACATGCTTATAGATAAAGTATTGTATGTCGCATTAGATAATGTATCTAATACTACAGATGCTGCTAGTATGTGAAAAACTAGATTATGTATAATTGATGTTAATGTTTTTCAAGTTAGATGTGTTGCACATGTATTAAATTTAGTTGTACAAGATGATATTTCTTTATTTGGTTATGATTGTATGAAAATTGAATTTGTTGTTTCCTGGATTTTTTATGCTCATAGAGCTGCTAGAATTAGGGAATTTAATGGGTGTTGTGTACTGTCTGATATGCCACCAAGAAAATTTTCAAGATATATTAAAACAAGGTGAAATTCTTTTTACGAAATGCTTTCAATTTATGAGTATAAAGGACCTATACAAATGGTGTTTAATGCTCATAATGTTGAACCATTAGATAAAATTTGTCAAGAAGATTAGGAAGAAACTAATGAACTATTAGAATTTTTAAGACTTTTTTATGATCTACAACCATGCTTCCTAGAATTTATTATCCTACCATTTCATCAGTATCGATAAATATTTGTGCTATTACAATTCAATTTTCTAAATAAAGAAAAAAACGAAAAATTTAGAGTTACAATTGAAGGTATGATTGAAAAAAATTTAAAATATTTTTTTCCTATTCCTCAAATTTATTTAACTCCTACTTTACTTAACCTTGAATATAAATTACGAGGTGTGCAGGGACTTGTTGACACTTTTTATGACATTTTAGAAATTTTATCAGAAGAAATTTCAACTTGTGAAATGAGTAAGTCTAGCATAAAGTAGAAACAATAATTTTGTATGAAAAATATAGAAATATAGGAAATACTCAAGGAGAAGTTGGTCAAACTTCTAATCCTGAGAATAAAGATCAAATTAATAGTGTTATGCGAGATTTTATTGGTCTTAATTCTACTAATCGTGATGATTTTGTAGGATATCTTTGTCACATTTCGAGAGCACGCCCTACAAGTTATGACACTCTCGGAGCGCGACATGGCATACTTAACTTCTCGGAGGTCTTGTACAAGTCCTTTGACATCATTCATTGCATACACGTATGAAAAGTAGTGCGGAATTAAAAATTTTCACACGAAATATCTTAAAACATCTTTCATATAAAAATCATAGGAAAATACTAAGTCTCAATATATGTCAATCTTAGATTCAAGAATACTTGGGACACGACCCATATAATACGAATATAGAAATACATAATCTATTACAATACTTTGAATTAAAAAAATCTTAAGATAGCTATGCCCTCAAGTCAAGTGAGGACATGCTACAACTTGCTTGAAAGAATCCTAATTTTCAAGCTTTGCTTCAAAACACTTCTCACCTTCCACCTACACCTTTAGAGATAACAAAATATATGAAATTAGTACAATGCGTGTACTAAATATGACTTAATTCATAAAATCATGAGAAAATAGACATCTATGAGAAATATGCTCTTTTTTTATATTAAAACTTCATTTTGAAAGTACAAGAATCACATTTAAGCACCAAACAACACATTTTGAACACAATACAAGTCATATGTCATTTATATCAAATTATAGTATGTTATAGTAATATTACAGTAAGCTTATAGTGAACTTCATTGTAACTTCCAATAAAATTTACACCTTACAATATAGCATCAACAACACCCACAAAATACATAAACATGAGATCATCCCATCAAAAGTGATTCCGAGGCTCACTTGAGTGAGTTATGAAGCGATCGCCCATACAATCCCTTTAAACACACCAAAGAGATCCTCTAGACTTCCTAAGATAAGGTTACTCTCACTACACACAACATATATATATATATATATATATATATATATATATATATATATATATATATATATATATATATATATATATATATATGTATATATATATATAACACTCTCCTTGCAAAGGTTATCAAAAGACTTACTTAAGTAACTCAAGAAGAGAACACCCATACCCCCTCTCCAAGATTACCTAAATAATCCTTAAGACTACCTAGTTTAGATCATGTCTACTTTATCAATTTAATTTTCCTATATAGAGTCATTTTTAAGACTTCCCTAACTAAGACATGAAGTGACCATTCTTATACCGCCTTCACACCTTAACTAGGTAAACCTTAAACTACTCTAGGTAAGTACTTATTCATTAACATGATTTCTAACTTAGGTCATTATATTCATTAGTTCACTTAAGAGATATTCAACATATAAGGACATTCAAGTAATGGTCATGGAGAAGACCCGGGGACTCACTCACTGACATATTCAAAGCCTAATCGTGCAATGTCCAGATAACGTCCCATACCACCACCTAAACTTAAATGAACTTCTCCAACACTAGTAGGTATCCCATATGATGAGAATAAGCAATAACCGACATAGACCATGGTAGCTAATCATGGAATCCGAAGTCAACCCTACTCCGATGGTTAAGGAATATGAAGGGTTTCTTTATACTCTAGCCTCATCCTTAACTAGAGCTACTCCCCAAACCATACTTACTCGGTGCTAGCCTTTGTTCTCATTGAGTATTTCAATAAAGGAGTACATGTAGAGGTTCTATATCTAGTTCACAACCCAATCACATTACGCCTTACCAAAGAGGGTCCACTAGGTCTACGTACAATGGCTAAGAGGATAGCTCAATGACTTTCCTGAGGATGATTTCATGTCGATCTAGCCAACCAACCCTAATTCCATCATTCACACAAGAAGGATACTATTATGACTTTCAACTTCAAGGATATCATAACCTTCCAACTAGGTTGAAGGTTTTACATAAAGACCTTCTTAACGATGCTCAAGGTCACATGTTAATCACACATACAAGACTAATAAGCTTTATCATAGTAAGTCAAGAACTCATATTCACATTGTGCATGTATCATGTGAGGGAGACAAGTCTACCGAAACATGACACACACATACTCCACATATAACATATCATTCAAGAAGCACAGAGGCACAACCAAGATCATTCATACGTCACCCTAGTCACTACTACATAATCATAAATCTAAGTTATCACAAATATCATATAATTCATCAAGAAACATCATACTTCAACATCTATTAATCCACATAATGATACATTATAGTTTACTAGAGACACACGCCATCAACTAGAAGAACTCATTCTTTGACTCCACATAACCACATAAGTCACCAATACATTCATAATATTCACACAATCAAGTTATAACATGATAAAACCATAATACATAAAGTAATGCCGATGAGGCCACATTGATTCACAATCCATAAAGTAATGTCAACAAGACCACATAATTGACAAGTATAGCACATAAGCACCGCCACCATAAGTGAACCATACCAACATCATTATTATCTAAAGTCTATACAACACAATATAAAGAAAGTTAGGTCAACATACCATTGATCCAACCTCACAACTTCAATTCATAGCCAATTCATCCAACACAATATACCAAGGCTCTTACCAATAGTCATAGTTTACAATTCAACCTAACAATTACAATATAAAATGAATCAAAGATAATACAACATAATTTATGAATTTAGGGAATATTACTAATGATTCTAACATGATAGTATCATAATTCAGTAGCCCTAATCAAACTATATAAAAATCAGTAGCATTAAGACATAATCAAATCACACAAAGTAGTTAAATCTAGGGTTGCATGAATTGCATGGGTTCAAAGATTTTTTAGGTTAAAATCATAAAATTAACTTCAATTTAACCAATATACAATGATTCAAAATGTTTTATGCAAGATACCATGACTAGATATCAAAATAGGACAAGTTCATATTTGGAAGACTTTGGAAATCAATTTCAAGTTCGGCTCCTTGAATAAAAGAGATTCAAGGATGAAGAATCATACCTCAATTGATGCTAGACCACAAATTTGATGAAGAATCACCACGGAATCTTCAATCCAAGCTCTATCTTGAGTTTTGGCTCTAATGGAGTTCTAGAGAGTTCTTAGAGATTTTGGATTTTGATTTTGAAAAATGAATTCATCTAAGTGTTTTAGACTTATAAAACTATATATAATACCCAAAATAACCTTAGGAAACTGCCTTTTTATTTATTTGGACGTGGGGTGAATTGCACTTTACAATGAACTTGCGTACAGTTGCAGGCACCATCGACGGTTGCCCATCAACGGGACTTAGGTCCATAGACAGTCCATCCTGGCTGACCATCGATGGGTTTAGAGACTTGACTTTGGAAGATTAAGCTCCCTAGGCTAAGTCCTGACCTACGCCTTCCACTTATGGGACGTCATTCACCTACTTTCACATCAATTTCATCCAAAATGAACACGTAAAACTCAACGAAACACACTAAGACACACAAGGATGTTTCAAGTCAAACCTTTCGAATGTCATGGACGTTCTTGGACGTTTGACCTCTAACTTTATGAAACTTTAACCGCTGCCTCCTATCCTTATTATAACCCTTTTTGGGATTTCAAAACATCAAGACACAAGTGCTAGGCTCTAGTTTCACCTAAGTCATTTTAGAGGTGTTACAATCTTAATCAATCTTTAGAAATACTGGACGAAAACAACGATAATGTAGTAATATTAGCATGGTGGAAGAGGCGGAGCATTGCATTTCCAACTTTGAGCAAAATGGTTCGTGATGTTTTAACTATTTTAGCCTCAATAGTTTCATCGGAGGTTGCTTTTAGTGCGACAAGATTTCAACTTGGTGATCATAGACATTCAAAGATAGTTTGGAAACATCATTTTTATGTAGAGATTGAGTCAATGCTGAGAGGAGGAATTATAATTTGCCAAAGTTAAGTTCCAAACAAGAAGCTTGGATTAATGCGGTAATTACATCTATTGACGATGAATTAGAGTTACAAGAGTTTCTACCAAGTTTGTCAACACTAGAGGATGTTAACTTCAATATGATACGATAATTATAATTGAATCTTAAAGGTGAATACAAATTTTAGATTACATATGAGAACTTATTGAAACAAAACTTTTCTTAGAAGGTGACATCGTAGATTAGTTACTCCACTAATATTTGTAAATTGTAACTTTTAAGTTCTATTAGATTTTATTGAATAAATTTGAAGGCTTTATTCAAGTATTTTTATACAACTATTGTGTTGCATTTCAATTTTAATTTTAATACATATATATATATATATATATATATATATATATATATATATATATAGAGAGAGAGAGAGAGAGAGAGAGAGAGAGAGAGAGAGAGAGAGAGAGAGAGAGAGACAGAGAGAGAGAGAGAGAGAGAGAGAGAGAGAGAGAGAGAGAGAGAGAGATGTGTATATGTATATATACACATACTCACACTAAACTAATTTTAAAATACTTAATTTAAAAATCAAAATTTGACATTTGAAATTTCAAGTTTAAATTACTTTAAACTATTCAAAATACAAATTTGAACTTCTCAAGTTTAAAATTTGAAATTTGAAATTTGAAAACTTAAGCATTTTTTTATTAGCTAAAAGTGTTATTGAAAACCAAATAAACTAAAAATGTTATTCAATAACATATAATTTCAATACAAATAAACAAACATATGAAAATAAATAAAAATTCCACGTCCCGTCCATCCAATCCCGTCCCATCCCTATATATATGGGACGGGTTGGGACGTATTTTGTCCGCCAATCCCGATCCCAGCCGAATGAATTCCAGCCAAGGCTTCCCCCGTCCTGTCCCGTCTTCATCCTCTTGCTTGCCCTAGTGTGGGTAAGTTTTTACCCTCATTCCCCCGAATTATTTATTTCCTTTTCTTGTCTTTCATTGTGTCCAACTGCAAATAGCTTTATCATAACCTACCATGTGGTAATGTACAACGCACACATACAATATTGAACAATAAATTAAAAATTTATTAATGTAGAGAGAGAAGTGTAACAAGTTAATCCATCTATAGATTATTTTTTTTTATGTATATTTGCCTTTAAAGATTTAAAGGGTGAAAGTGAAAGTTTTTAACAAACTATTAAAGTTATTGAGAGAATACCAAATATTAATGGTGACGAAAGAAATGTCGTTGACCTGGATAAATGTCAAATTGAGTAAACTAATTAGGACTTTGTGTTGAGTCCATTATATTAGAAATTGATTGTGTAACATTATCTAAGTCAAAGATAAAATAGGTAAAAGAATATAATGAATGAAATTAAAGAGCATCTTAGAGAAAATTTATCATATTAAAGTTTAAGAAAAAGTTGATCCTATATGCTGTAAAGTCATCCAAAATCTTTTAATATCTTGTAAAATAGTATAATCAACAATGATCGGCTTGGGTTTATTAACTCCAAATCTCCAATATTGTTTATTTATTTGGGATAAATTTCTATTGGCATGCTATATGCATCAAATGATAACTTTAATACATGATACCTTTTTTAATCTTTTGATCGAAAGCAATTCATAATATCTTAATTTGATTAAAATATACTCTATGATGAAAATATGGATATGTATGACGGCAAGATTTCGATATTCAGTAGACTAACTATATATAGTCAAACTAACATACAATCAATTTGTATATGACTTACGAGCAAATAGAGTTTTAAGTTATCAAATTCAATTGAATTAAAATATTTATAACGTAAAATATAAAATTCGCTAAAATTATAATACAAATATAATGAATTCAAGATTAAAATAATCAAAGTTTATACTCGTAAAATTTAAAGTATGAAATCTTATAAAAGAATTTCTATTTATTGTTGAATATAATGGACTACCCTTACTATTTCTTGATATCTTTCCCTTTCTTTTTGTTACTAATGAAATTGAATATAATGGACTACCCTTACTATTCCTTGATATCTTTCCCTTTCTTTTTGTTACTAATGAAATTTCATATGGGCTGATCTAATCCGACTTTGATTACATATGAATTTGATATTTTAGGAAGTATAATGAGCTCATTTTTTGTTGGTCTTTTCTGCTTTCTTGTTTAAATATGTTTTTTATTTATAAATTTATGAATATATTAGAAGTGTAAAAATATCACGTGTACACTTCAAAAACGATCTAGAGCCTCACATTTTTCATACTTTTTATTTTGAAGATTATGATGTTGGGGTGGGGTTGAAGTGGCGGTGGGGGGTTGCTTCTCCGTCTACAAAGTCATGAAGAGTAGATTTAAGTCCCTTTCTAATAACCTAACTTTTAAATCAAATTACTTTAAACAATGTTTTACTAAAAACGTTTTTCAAAAAATGATAGTAGCTATGTATCCATCAAGAATTTGCCCGTTAGAGGATATATGCTAAAAGCAAAGATGGAGTAGAGTCCTTATATAAAAAAGTAATAAAAAATATTAAAAGAAAAATATTAAAAAATATTTTTATATTTGATACAAACTATTAGTTTTATTTTTAAATTATTAATAATATTAAAATATTTTTTTACTTGACTTACTAATTTAGATATACCTTGATCATTTTTTTTTATGGGTCATATAATATATTAAATTATTTCAAACTCTTATAAAAATATAATAATTTAAAAAATACTTTAAAATTATGTTAAAATATGTTTCAATCATATTATAACATCAGAGGTATTATTAACTATGGTTTCAATACTTTTCTCCATAAAAAAAATTAGAAAGATGGCATGTTTTATAGGTACCTAGGATTCCCACATTGTAAAATAAAAAACTGCAGAGCCCTAAACCCTTTCGTGTCAACCCTTAACCTCAACAGCTCACAAGCAAAAAACAGCATCACTCTGCTTAGCCGTTTGCTTTTTTTTTTTTTTTAATTGGTCCAGAAAGGTGCCTTTATTTCTCTCTGGAATGAACTGAAAGCTACTCTTTCTCAGCTGTAAGTAAAGACTAAACCAAAGCTGAAAGCACCATAAACATTTGCTTTTCTTTGCCAACAATGGCTGAAACAGAGCATACCCATCAGCCCCCACTCCCGGCTGAGGAAGATATACTATCTCCACCTTCACCAGAACCACTTCTTGCTTCAGTTGAAGTTGAATCAGTTGTAGAAGCTGTAGAGGAGCATCACTCTGTTGTTACTGTTGTTGAAAAGGAGGGTCCTTTAACTGAACTTCCACAAGAACCAACAACAACTCTTGCTGAGGCTCAACAGGTCTCTATTACACTTCCTGAGAAAGAACCTACGGAATCTGACAAATCTAAACCTGTTGAAGAGAAAAAGATCCCTCAATCTTTGATTTCATTTAAAGAAGAAAGCAATAAAGTTTCAGATCTATCTGATTCTGAGGTAAAAGCACTTGAAGATTTTAAATTTCTTGTTCAAGAAGCTGTTAAAGATCAGACCTTTACTACTGGAACAACAGATTTGCCTCAAGAAGTATCTATTTGGGGTGTACCATTATTGAAAGATGATAGGAGTGATGTTATTCTGCTTAAGTTTCTTAGAGCTAGAGATTTCAAGGTTAAGGAGTCATTTGCTATGTTAAAGAACACAATTTTATGGAGAAAGGAGTTCAATATTGAAGAACTAGTAGATGAAAATCTTGGGGATGATCTTGAAAAAGTAGTGTTTATGGATGGTCATGATAAAGAGGGACACCCTGTTTGTTATAATGTGTATGGGGAGTTTCAGAATAAGGAATTGTATAACAAAACATTTGGCGATGAGGAGAAGAGAAACAAGTTTTTGCGTTGGAGGATTCAGTTCTTAGAGAGGAGTATAAGGAAGTTGGATTTCAGTCCTGGTGGAATCAATACTATATTTCAAGTCAGTGACCTCAAGAACTCACCCGGTCCAGGGAAAAGGGAACTTCGAATTGCTACTAGGCAGGCCTTGCAATTGCTTCAGGATAATTACCCCGAATTCGTTGCTAAGCAGGTATCATAATCCTTTAATTTTTGATTCAACAGGTGTAAACTTTTGTTCGCTTGTGTAGCATTTCTATAATTGGAGCTTTCTGAGTGTCATGAGTTTAACTGATAGAATTTTTTTTTTGTCTAAAACTGAATTTACCTAGTAGTGCTGATAAACACTTGTTTATGATGTGATCTCTGGCAGAGAAAGTTTATATGTAGGTTGAGTTACATGTATGGAAGTATGTTTGATAGGATTAGTTCTTAATTGATATCTTTTACTTTTAAGACATTATCATAGTCTTGTGTGCCATAGCTGGGGTATCGTAGAAGTTCCCTGTGGACTTCCCGCTCAACTCCAGTCGACACACTTGTTCAGAACTCTGAAGATTCTGGACAATCAACATCATGTGCTGTATCCTTTCTGCTGAACCAATGCCCTAAGGGGCTGTTTGGTTACTAGTTAGAGTTATGCAGATATTAGCTATGAGTTTAGTTATGCAGGTATTAGTTACGCAGTGTTTAGTTATGCAGGTAGTTATGCAGTGTTTAGTTATGTAGGTATTAGTTTTGGAGTATTTAGAAATTACAATACATGAATTATTAACTATTGAATATTAAACTTGTTGTAAATTATTAATATGTATTATTTACAAAATAATAGTACATGCTAAATAAATGTGAAATATATTGAATAATATATAATGCTAATATTTGAATAGCATATATACCGTTAAAAATATACAATCAATTTCTAATATTAAAAAAATATTTATATTTGCATAAATCAATCAAAACAGTAAGTATATAAAAAGAAATGAAAATAATCTATATATAATAAGAAATAAAAACAACACATATTGATAGGAAACAATAAACTTTTCAATCAAAAATAAATAAAAATGGTCTAAATATAAAAAGAAATAAAAACAACAAACTTATATATCGGAAAACAATAAAGTTTTCAATTAAAAACAATAAAATCAATTAAAAGGGTAAATATGTAATTTATCACTTTAATAATGTATAACTAATACCCACATAACTTATTCCACCTTCTACCCTGCATAACTTTATACATAGATTCCCTCATAAGTTATGTTGGTATTAATTATGTAGGACTACAAAAATGCAACCAAACATGGTATAAGTTATGTTCACTTTTCTACCTAAACAAAAATTTCTACCAAACATAGTATAACTTAATGCATTATTTTATACATGAATAAGATATCTCTTATACCGTAACCAAACGGCCCCTAAGGGTCCATACCTCTGATTATTACTTTTCTTTTGGTATTTTGGTTATTGTTTTTTTGTTTGTCTTGCTTAGTGGAAGTTCAATTATTCTAGTCTGGCACAAAGCTTATTGTCTGTGTTTGGATTTTCGAAGGTGTTTATCAATGTGCCTTGGTGGTATTTAGCTTTCTACACAATGATCAGCCCATTCATGACGCAGAGAACAAAAAGCAAGTTTGTATTTGCTGGTCCATCAAAGACTGCCGAAACTCTTTACAAGTGAGATTTTTTTACTGTAATTTGTATCAAGTTTCTGCATGCACATTTTTATGGCCGTTACCTTTAACAGTATGAAGTGGAGGTAATCATGTCTGTTTAACTGGCTTGGCACAGGTATATAACTCCTGAGCAAGTACCTGTTCAATATGGGGGCCTCAGCGTCGATTACTGTGAATGCAATCCTGAGTTCACTTCCAATGATCCAGTCACAGAGATCATTGTTAAACCAGCAACAAAGCAAACCGTGGAGATCATTGTAAATGAGGTGAAGTTGCAATGCATTTAGAATAGTTTATGCGTTCCTTTCTATGGAGGAAAAAAAATAGCCTACTCTGTTGAATAATAAAAACCAGCTTAATCTTTTTAGTGATGATAATTCACCATTGATGCTTCTTGATTGCAGAAGTGCATTATTGTCTGGGAGCTACGTGTATTGGGTTGGGAGGTGACATATAGTGCTGAATATGTGCCAAATACAGACAGTGGATACACTGTGAACATACAGAAGCCTAGGAAGATGACGACAGCTGATGAACCTGTTGTTAGCAGCAGCTTCAAGATTGTCGAGCTAGGTAAGATACTGTTGACGATTGACAACCCTACATCAAAGAAGAAGAAGCTTCTGTACAGGTTCAAGGATAAGCCCTATTCTGATTGAGTGAGATACTCTAATCATCTCATCATGGGATGACTGTGGATATGAATTTTGACATGCACACATCTTTATGTATGAGGAGCTGGAATTTGTGTTGATTCACTTTGTTAGTTCATGGATATTCTGGGTTGTTTTTATTTTTTTATATGAATTTCTTCTTTGTAGCTGAAATTGTACTGTCCTTTCTTTGACCTGAGGGCAAATGTTAGAATTCTCCCTGTAACTTTGGTATTTGGTTTGATACTTGAACGTGATGATGTTGTAGGCTTCTGGCCAAGAATGAAGACTTTGAGTTGCAGCGGATATGTATGTACGTTGAGTTGAAGAATTTGACGATTTTATCAGTTACATAATAGTCATGTCATGTACAATATATTTGACCAGAACACCTTTGGTAGTGAATGTAAGCATGGGCCTACTTAATCTGGTAAAACAGCTAAACTTTCTGGTGTTGGAGTGCAACTTTTTGAGATGAAGGATGAGGTTCAAAGGCTGTTCACTGTTAATATACAGTACAGTTATATATGTAATATCAATTTGACTAATGTGTCAAAGTTAAATTAGATTAGATCATGTAATATCAATTTGACTAATGTGTCAAAGTTAAATTAGATTAGATCAACCGAATATAAAACAAGCAAGACGAAAAGAGCGTAGAGACAGATTAATCAGTAGGAGAATATATTCATGTTTAAGTTGTATTGTTTTTTCAGAGAAAGACAGACTTTTGATGCATTTTCTTCCAATTTCTCTGTTCGGAGGTAGTGGCAAAGAGCCTTGTCTCACAAATTTTCCAATTTACTTCCACTTGATATAGTAATTAAATAAGAATTAATTTTTTATAACATAACCTACTATTAAAAATTGTATTGAGTTGTATTGTTAGTTTAAATATAATGGTCAAATACATAAACGTAACTCTAAAGTAGTTGAATTTTTTCCCTTAAGTACCTCAGCTATGCTATTTTCCTATATAATCATTGAACAAACCCATAATTTGTTCCTTTTAAACACTGTTGGCTGATGTGAACATATTTTGTGTGTGTGTGTGTGGGGTATTGAAAGAGGATAAATATGTTGTTCCAGAACTCATTAGTCCAATCGATAGTAAGGCTATTCGAGAATAATTGTGTTTTACTTCAAGTCATTTAAACACATTAGAAAACAAATGAGACTAACACAGTCTGTCTTCATTTCTTCAATCAAAATCGTTACAATACGAACATAATTGAAGACATTTACAATAGAAAAGTCCATCAAAATCAATCAACAATGTTTAGAAGGAACAAATTATGAGTGGTTCAATGATTCAATAGGAAAATGGCATAGTTGAAGTACCTGAAGGAAAAATGTCACACCCCTTTTCCGCGCAGCACCGCAAGGGTTTTTCCAATTTAAGTGACATTTTAAAAAGGGATTATATTATTTCTTTCAGAGTCGCCACTTGGAATTGAGTTACGGTGTTCCAAGTCACCTTATTTACATCCCTAATCAAAAGGAAGTTGACTCGTTATTTTATGGTCTGCGAAATCAAAAATTGGGTAAGGAATTATGTTGACCGAAGGGAAGGTATTAGGCACCCCTCGATCCCGTGGTTCTAGCACGGTCGCTTTATTGACTTTTATATGACTTGACTTAATTTTAAATATATTATGTTTGTTATCTAACCTTTACTTATGTCCCGCTTTCTTTGATTTATTTTAAATTACTTTGTAAAATTGTCATATTTTATTAGTAGGTAGTTTATTTGTTTGTTTTTAAAGACTAAAAGTAGTTTAATATTTTTTGGATCTTATTATTTTATTTGTATTATCATTATCATAAGCCTAAATTATATATTATCTTAGTTTTATTTTTCTAAAAGAAAATGAATAATATATTATTAAGAACATAAGATAAAAATAAATTTAAATAATACACCTTTTCATATAATTTTTTACATTTTTTCTTATTTTAGTCATTAAAATGAAAAGAATCCAGTAATTAATATCAATTTTATTTATTTATTTACGTTGTACATTTTGGGTCACTTTAATATTGTTTTTCATTCTTTTTTATTTTTGTTTCTCTTTCTTCTTATACTTTACCTTATTTTTCTTTTATATTTTCTCCTTCTTATTTTTATACTTTTATGTTTTATAAATTTCTTTTACGTCTTTTACTTTTATTTAAATTTTTTTTTTTTATTCTTTCATCATGAATGAATTAATTTATTGTTTTTTTTATAAAAAAAAATCGTATTAAAAGAAATGTAAAGATAGTGTAGGTTTGATTTATTTTATTTTTATTTTTATTCTTCTCTTTTTTTAAAAATAAATAAATACAGTTCTATTAAATATACAAAGTGAAAAAGTAACTTAATAAATAAGAACTAAATTTGATCTAATTATTACTAACAGCATACTGTAGAATATTAAGCTTCAAATTTTAATAAAGAACGAGATTAAAGGAAACTTTAGAGCAAACAAGAATTAGTACATGTTCTATAAATCTTACTCTAAATATAATAATATAAAATCTCAATCTATTTTATATCATAATGTAAAAATTAAGCATACATAAATTTAGAACACTTTATATCATTGAAATCATATCTTGCATAATTCTGAAACCAAATAATGTAATAAAGATCAAGAGTTACCTTTTGTGAAAATTAATTCACAAAGAAAATACCTCGATAAGGACCACGAATTTGAAGCCTTGAATTCCACTATTTTTGAGTTTTTTCTTTTTGTACGTGTGTTCCTTAGGAAAAAAAAGGGTGAAAAGTTTTCTTTTTTTTTGTTTTTCTTTTCCTCTCTTTTGCTGATTTTTTTTTATTCCTCCCTTTTGCTGATTTTTTTCTCTCTTTGGATTTCTAAAATTTCTTCTTCTCTTTTTCTTTGTACTCCTTTTTTCTTCTTTTATTAATGTATATATATTTATGTTAATGTGTGTACATGTGTATGGAAGAGTTGAATTAGTGGAGTGAGATGTGGGGTGAGTGGAGAGAAATGGTGAAGTGGGGGTGGGATAATGGGTAGGTTAATTTCTTTTATTTTTTTGTTATAAAATAATAATAATAATAATTAATAAGAATTAAATAGCTAGATAAAAATACATAAAAAATTAAAATCACTAATTTATTAAAACTTTGAATGAATAAATAATAATATACCTTAAAGTGTTATTCTAATTTTTTGTGGTTCTCATATCTTTTAAAAATAAACTTAATAAAATAAGATAAAAGTCAAAATATTTATAAAAAATATTTAAGCTCTAAAAAAGGTATAAAACTTAAATTCGGTCAAAAATTAAGTGTCTACAGTTTGCCCCTCTTTGACTGGAAACACGAAGAGTTTTCAGACAAAGAAGTAGACAAAGTGACAAGTTTTGACCGAACTCTTATTTGAAAGACCAAAATTTATGCGACCGAGTCCTTGTTTTGGACAGCCTACATATCCCAGGTTATAAGGGAATCAGGTCACGTGTAGTTCAAGGAGATGAGGTGATGAGTTGGAGTTAAGTGGGGTTCCATCGAGGCTCTAGATCGCGACTCTTATCCTTACATAAAAATATAAAATTGAAAGATAATAGTGTAACGACCTGTTTAGTCGTTTTGAGCAGCAGATTTTATTTCTGGAAAAATTGGCTGGGACGACGGATACCACGACGGACCGTCATGGGCACGACGGACCGTCGAGGGTGTCTCGTTCCAAAACACTTAGGAATTCTGAAATCTGAGTACTGAAATCGACTCTCTGAACTCTGTGACGGACCTGTAGGACGGACCGTCACGCAGTCTGACGAACCGTCGTGAGCTCTCGTTTCAAAACACTTCAACTCTTGAAAAGTTGGTACAGGAACGATTCTCTCAACCTCGTGATTTTAAGTGCGGGACGGACCGTCGTAGGCACGACGGGCCGTCCGCACTTTAAGGAAATTGAGTCCCTGACGAACCTGCATGACGGACCGTCGCAGGCACGACGGGCCGTCACAGGTTGCGTAATCCCAGTCTGGGTCGGATTTCTTTACACGTTTTAAGGGACGTTTTGGACTATTCCTACTTTAATTATAAAGTTAGAGGGTTAAGGTTAATAAGTCTAATTACTTGGGGGTTAAAAGAGGTAACCTTAAGTTAATTAGTGGGTTATTATTGCCATCTTTCATTCTTAATTATATGTTAATTAGGGTAAAAGAAAGAGGGTTTGAATAAGAAAAATAGAAAGAACAAGAGAGAGGGAGAGTCGATCGAACGAAAGAGGAGAAGAAACGCTGCTTGGGAAATTGCTTGCTTGATCACTAGTCTTCGGTAAAGGTAGGTTATGGTTTTTATGCTATTCGTAGTAAACTCTTAATAGCGAATGATATGTATTGATAATATTGTAAATCCTTCTATATGCTTAATTGTATGCTTGCATGAATATGATTATGTAATTGTGAATAAATAAGCATGTTGAAGCTATGAATCCCAAATCTTGAAAGATAACCCTAATCTACATTGTTAATGATGATGCCTTGGTATAAAAGAAGGCTTGATGAACGAAAGAAGTGAGATTAGGGGATCGGGTGCCACGTTCCGGTACCAGGATAGAAATAGAGGATCGGGTGCCACGTTCCGGTACCAGGATAGTATATGAGGATCGGAGTGTCACGTTCCGACACCAGGATAGTATATGGAGCGGAGTGTCACGTACCGACACGAGGGGTATAAAGATAATGAATCTTGAAAGATGCTAATATACTCAATCTAATGAATCTAATTCCCAAATGAGTATGGTATTGAGGCTTGAGTCCTCATATGTGAACTTGACGGTAATTGTTAATGATATAGTACTTGTTGTTGCTACATGTTGAGTATCATAGTTGATTTTATGATATTACTTGGTATATACTGTTTTCTATTTTGAGTTGGCCGATGATATCTACTCAGTACCCGTGTTTTGTACTGACCCCTACTTTTATATTTTCTTCTTTGTTATTTGTGGAGTGCAGCAAACGTGCCGTCGTCTTCGACTCAACAGTAATTCCAGCCAGTCTTTACTACATCGGAAATTCAGGGTGAGCTAATGCTTCTAGCTTGGACTGGATCTTCTTCTTCAAGTCTTGATGCCTTGAACTTCCGGCATGGACTAGCTTCTTAGACATTTTTAGTTAGTAATTTGATCATATATGTTCTTGTGATGATGACTTCCAGATTTTGGGGAATAATAGTTATTGAATTGGTTTTTATTAATGAGTTTAAGTCTTCCGCATTATTTTCTATTGATATATGTTGAAATGATAAGGGTTAGATTAGTTGGTTCGCTCACATAGGAGGGTAAATGTGGGTGCCAGTCGCGGCTCCGATTTTGGGTCGTGACAAATAGTTAAAAGAAAACCAAATGTACAAACTTCTATCCATGCAACTTTTCTTAAATCTTCACTTAAATTTTGACTTTAAGATATCACCTTGATTTTTTGGTGAATATCTTAACCTAGAATTGGAATGGAGGCTACACTTGCCACTAAAACGGAACTTTTGACATTCTTCAAAATGACAATTTGAAAAATGCTCTTGAATAGCTTCGTGTTTTCTTGATCAAAAGTTGAATAGTAAAGGATGTGAGGAAGTCAGGCTGCTACATGCATTGAAGAAGCTAATTTTAACCATCATTGAATTAGTCATTCTAAAAAAAAAACTGTGTTCTTGAATTTCAACTCCATGTCTCGCTTGAGGAAACCTGAAAACCACCACAAACAAAAAATAAACAAAATTTTTGCCCCAGTTTTCACTGGAAAATTTTTTGTGAGTTATTAACAAATATAAATATAAAACATAAACTCCGACTAGGAAATGTTTATTTTAGGGGAAAATAAAACTAAAAATCTAGACTAAGAAGTGTTTATCCTATGAGAAAGTAATCTAATACCATTATCCAGGAGGGTCCTTCTAGTCTCATTATCCAGAAGGGTCCTGCTAGTATCATTATCCAGGAGAGTCCTGCTAGTCCCATTATCCAGGAGGGTCCTGTTAATCCCATTATCCAGGAGGGTCCTGCTAATCCCATTATAAGGAGGGTCCTTCTAGTCCCATTATCCAAGAGGGTCCTGCTAGTCCCATTATTCAGGAGGGTCCTTCTAATCCCATTATCCAGGAGGGTCCTGCTAATCCCATTATCCAAGAGGGTCCTGCTAGTTCCATTATCCAGGAGGGTCCTGCTAGTCCCATTATCCAGGAGGGTCCTGCTAATCCCATTATCAAGGAGGGTCCTGCTAGTCCCATTATCCAGGAGGGTCCTTCTAAACCATTATCCAGGAGGGTCCTGCTAGTCCCATTATCCAGGAGGGTCCTGCTAATCCCATTATCAAGGAGGGTCCTGCTAATCCCATTATCAAGGAGGGTCCTGCTAGTCCCATTATTCAGGAGGGTCCTTCTAATCCCATTATCCAGGAGGGTCCTGCTAGTCCAATTATCCAGGAGGGTCCTGCTAGTCCCATTATCCAGGAGGGTCCTGCTAGTCCCATTATTTAGGAGAGTCCTACTAGTCCCATTATCCAGGAGGGTTCTGCAAATCCCATTATCCAGGAGGGTTTTGCTAATCCCATTATCCAGGAGGGACCTGCTAATCCCATTATCCAGGAGGGACCTGGTAGTCCCATTATCCAGGAGGGTCCTTCTAATAAAATTTTCGACAAACTAATAATACCAACAAAACATTGGGAATGCTATCTTCATTATTTGGAAGTTCCTTCAAGGAGAAATAATAATAATAATAACAACAAATAAAATAAATATTCCAACATTCAAGTAATTGTTATTTTCATATATATTATCCAACTTTCATATAATATTTCACAAGTCTTTATTGTAGGGTTTTCATTTCGCTTGCTGCAGACTAGGTTGAATATCTAGGTTCCTCGAATCCTCAATCTTGAAACAACTTGTGTCCCTGCTTCAACAAAGAAAATTTGTGAGTTTGAAAAGGTGGTGGTTGGTTTGTGGTTCCATCTTTCGACAAGGGAATTTCAAACACTTATGACGCTTTGGTTGTTTCCAACGGTCAATACTTCTTATTGATTGATAGTACTTTCATCCAAATTTGCTTATTTTGGGACCTAAATCCAATGTCTTTATCTCACAATACTCATTGTTTAGCCTTCATAGGATCAGAGAATTTTTAAATTCAACACTTGAAGACATATTAACTCAGTAGCCTGATGCTTTTCCTAGTACCGTTTAGAGACTTGGTAGCGAGTCTTGAAATTCCTTCCTAGTTTTTTGACAAAGACTCTACTCAAATACATACCAAAAAAGTGACGAAAAAAGTATAAGAAAATTACTAACTATATAAGAATAAAAGAAAAGATTCGATGAAGACTCTTTTTTTTTGTAAGAAGAAGAAGGAAAAACTTATCTGAGTGTGGGAGCCGAGTCTACTGATCATGCCATGCAATTTGAATTGATTTCCAGACTTGGCTATCCAATCTATTCATCAACCATTATTGATTATTCAATCTTGATGTGGAATCCCAACACTTAATGAAGCCATAAATAATTTGAACCCTTATAGACTTTGTGATATTCACGAAGGTCTTTGCCGCTAAAACTCTATCATGTTAATTGCTCCAGCTCACGTCTGCCTTATGGTGCATGTCATAATTTTCACCAATAAGACTCTCTTATATTCAATTTCTTTTCGCCTTACGGTGCCCACTTAGGATTTTCACCACCAATAAGACTCTCTTATATTCAACTTCTTTTCGCCTTACGGTGCCCACTTAGGGTTTTCACCAATAAGACTATCTCATTTTTATTTCTTTTTACTCACATTTGTCTTATGGTGCCCATTCAGGATTTTTACCTACCCTTAACCAACTTACTCTCGACATATCAAGGGTTGATGCAAAGACTTTTTTTTTTTTAGATGATGGGGTTGATTTTGAGCTTTGAGATGAGAGACCAAATGAATAAACAAACAACTTTTGCCCCAGTGTACTACAATATGAATTTTTGGATTTGTATTTGGTTGAACCGAATCCAACATTAGGGCTGCCTACGTATCTTGCCGAAACAAGAATCAGGTCAGACGTATTTCATACAGACCTAAAATTATTTTTTATTTTGTCTTGATTTTTTTCTACTAAAGACATCTTTTAAGAAATGAATCAATTCATGGTTGACAATGTTTTGACTTTAGTTGGTACCAGCAATTAGCATGATGCTTATGAGTCATCTTCAACTACTTTCAGACATATTTGAGGTCAACTTTGAGTAATCACTATAATTTCAAATGGTATCTCAAACATACTTATGTGTATACCTGAATTGATATTGCCCAAGTTAAGGGATAAAGTCATTCATATCTTCATGTTTCAAGTGCGCTCGCAATAAATGAAGTCCTACTTCGTACAATAAAAGTGTTTCGATCTTAGGAAGTTTTATATCAAAGTCACTCACACTCGGAAAGATATTCAATGTATGAGATTGAGATACCATATGCTTGGCCTTTATGTAAGTATCCATTGATGTGAGAACACACAAAATGAGATCAAATAGGACTTATTATTGGCTTGTAACGTAGGCTTGGAGAAAGGTAGGACATTCATTCGGGGTAAAATGATCATTTCCTCATTAAAATTTGCACAACATTCAATATTTTTTTTTATATTTTTTTTTGAAATCCTTTTCCATTCATTTTTTTTCTCTCCTTTCATTTTTATTATAGCTTTTTCGTCATTTTGCTTGAACTTGCACATACTTGTTCTTTTCACTTTGATATCCAACTTAGGTCTCGGCGCTGTTTATCTAATTGATAATACAAACATGGAGGTGAGATCCAGAAAATAGTGCATTTATGCTCTAAAAATGATACATGTGAAGTGGTGGTTATTCAAATAAAAATGTTTTAGGCTCAAAATGGGAGTCTTATGGATAAATGTCATTTGTTAGGCTTGAAAGACACAATCGGTTCAAAGAAAGCCTATAATCATTTCCGAAGTTAAATGTTGCTCACAATTTCACCTTAACCAACATTTAGGCCAAGTTCTAGATCAAAAGTCATTCCATTGAATTTTATCTAAAGCTCACCACACAATGCACAGGAAACAATGAGGTTGAATTCGTTTTAACCTTAACTTTAAGCAAAATAGTTTCTCAAGTATAATATAAATATATCAAGAGATACCAAATGAATTCTATAGGTCACAACAAAGTTAGTCCGTACTGTCAAATAGTTTAACACTTTATTATTTTTCTTATGCACAATTGTAAGAATTTGTTACCAACCAAACCAAATATTGTTTAAAAATAAAATTAATTTAAAAAAAAATCAATTTTTTTTGCCCCAATTTTTGTGTCGAGAACTTTTTAGATTTCTTTTTGGTTGGACCGAACCTCAAAATAAGGTTGCCTATGTATCTTGTGTAAAGCAAGAATCAGGTCGAACGTAGTTCCAAAAAATTGTAAACACAACATTATTTTTTATAGGGAATACTTATATTTTTTAAATAATTTTTTTTTAAAAAATCCCCGATCCCGAGGAGGATTGCCTACGTATCTCATCGAGTTGAGAAATATGTGTGCATAGTTTGTTAAATTTTACCCTTTTTTATTTATTTCTTAAAAAAATTTATGTATTTTACCTTTCGAAAACTGTTTTTATTTTGGTCATGTTGTTGTAAAAATAAAAATATTAAACTTTTGAGATTTTACAAATAATTGCTATATTTATTACTTTTGATAAAAATTCTTTTTTTTAGTTTACTAATTTATTCAAACGTTGATCGGCATTCAAATAGTATATTTGTAACATATAACACATACACTTGAACCCAATGTTAAGCCACATTAAATTTTTAAAAAATGCATATGCAACAAATAAAGTGAATCCTATTAAGGACAATAAATGTTTGACACCTGGTTTACTAAGATTAGCAAACTAATGGAATGAGTGTCTAGACTGTCTATAAAACGAGTGAACAACTCAAATTGAGAAGGGACAGTTTACCGGTAGCAGGGCTTTCCGGCCTCACTGTTTATTCTTCCCATCCTAAGATGTGTTACTATAGAATCCTTCCAGGAGCATTGTCTCATCTCTGGTATCTCATGGTTCGGGAGCGTAATCGCATCTCCGAATAAAGTATCTCAGAAAACTCAGATTGGTGTTTATAGAAGACAATTTATATTGAAATTCAAACAATATCATAGCGGTAAACAAACAAATATATACAACATCAATATAACAAACACAATAAAATTAATAACACTCATATACAAGCCAATAGTTACAAGCTCGAATTCTAAAATTTTCCCCAGTAGAGTCGCCATTTGTCACACCCCTTTTTCGCGCAGCAGCATAAGAGTTTTTCCAATTTAAGTGACGTAATTAATTAGGGGATTATTTTATTTCTTTCAGAGTCGCCACTTGGAATTGAGTTATGGTGTTCCAAGTCACCTTATTTACTTCCCTAATCAAAAGGAAGTTGACTCGTTATTTTATGGTCTGCGAAATAAAAAATCGGGTAAGGAATTATGTTGACCGAAGGGAAGGTATTAGGCACCCCTCGATCCCGTGGTTCTAGCACGGTCGCTTTATTGACTTTTATATGACTTGACTTAATTTAAAATATATTATGTTTGTTATCTAACATTTACTTATGTCCTGCTTTCTTTGATTTATTTTAAATTACTTTGTAAAATTGTCATGTTTTATTAGTAGGTAGTTTATTTGTTTGTTTTTAAAGACTAAAAGTAGTTTAATGTTTATTGGATCTTAATATTTTATTTGTATTATCATTATCATAAGCCTAAATTATACATTATCTTAGTTTTATTTTTCTAAAAGAAAATGAAAAATATATTATTAAGAACATAAGATAAAAATAAATTAAAATAATACACCTTTTCATATTATTTTTTACATTTTTCTTATTTTAGTCAATAAAATGAAAAGAACCCAGTAATTAATATCAATTTTATTTATTTATTTACGTTGTACATTTTGGGTCACTTTAATATTGTTTTTCATTTTTTTTAATTTTTGTTTCTCTTTCTTCTTATACTTTACCTTATTTTTCTTTTATATTTTCTCCTTCTTATGTTTATACTTTTATGTTTTATAAATTTCTTTTACGTCTTTTCCTTTTATTTAAATTTTTATTTTTTATTCTTTCATCATGAATGAATTAATTTATTATTTTTTTATAAAAAAAATCGCATTAAAAGAAATGTAAAGATAGTGTAGGTTTGATTTATTTTATTTTTATTTTTATTCTTCTCTTTTTTTAAAAATAAATAAATACAGTTCTATTAAATATACAAAGTGAAAAAGTAAATTAATAAATAAGAACTAAATTTGATCTAATTATTACTAACAGCATACTGTAGAATATTAAACTTCGAATTTTAATAAAGAATGAGATTAAAGGAAACTTTAGAGCAAAAAAGAATAAATACATATTCTATAAATTTTACTCTAAATATAATAATATAAAATCTCAATCTATTTCATATCATAATGTAAAAATTAAGCATACATAAATTTAGAACACTTTATATCATTGAAATCATATCTTGCATAATTCTGAAACCAAATAATGTAATAAAGATCAAGAGTTACCTTTTGTGAAAATTAATTCACAAAGAAAATACCTCGATAAGGACCACGAATTTGAAGCCTCGAATTCCACTATTTTTGAGTTTTTTCTTTTTGTGCGTGTGTTCCTTAGGAAAAAAAAAGGGTGAAAAGTTTTCTCTTTTTTGTTTTTCTTTTCCTCTCTTTTGCTGATTTTTTTTATTCCTCCCTTTTGCTGATTTTTTTCTCTCTTTGGATTTCTAAAATTTCTTCTTCTCTTTTCATTTGTACTCTTTTTTTCTTCTTTTATTAATGTATATATATTTATGTAACTGTGTGTACATGTGTATGGAAGAGTTGAATTAGTGGAGTGGGATGTGGGGTGAGTGGAGAGAAATGGTGAAGTGGGGGTGGGATAATGGGTAGGTTAATTTCTTTTAATTTTTTTTGGTTATAAAATCATAATAATAATAATTAAGAAGAATTAAATAGCTAGATAAAAATATATAAAAAATTAAAATCACTAATTTATTAAAACTTTGAATGAATAAATTAAAATATACCTTAAAGTGTTATTCTAATCTTTTGTGGATTTCATATCTTTTAAAAATAAACTTAATAAAATAAGATAAAAGTCAAAATATTTATAAAAAATATTTAAGCTCTAAAAAAGGTATAAAACTTAAATTCGGTCAAAAATTACGTGTCTACAAAAAACCCAACAAATTTAGAGATCTGTTTATGATTCGGCCAAATACAACTTGTGTTTTGCTTGTAAATTAAATTCTATTATAGCATATTGTTTAAATATCTATCATTAGATAATTAACGACAAAAAGATTCATTTTATGATACAATCGTTTTGGTGTGATTGCATGATTATCTTAATATTATTTCCTCATTCTGTATTTATTTATTATTTAATAATTATATTTCATCCTTTACTAGTCTTTTCATAGCAGCTCTACTCCGTACCATACTTTTGTTGTAGCTACTAGACATGTCATGAAGTATGACATTATATAAAGATGGAGAACAATACAATCTATTCAAATACTATATTCATTAAAACGATACAACACACAATACATTATATAACAATAAGTAACAACCCTTCGAACCGAGTGTTAAATGGGGTGTATGAAGTATTAGGTTCTCGACTCATCTTTATCTTGTTCTTTGAATCAAATAACTCGTATACTGTTCAATATTGTCACGACCCAAATCGGGCCGCGACTAGCACCCACATTTACCCTCCTATGTGAGCGAACCAACCAATCTAAAACCTTAACATCTCAATATAATATCAACAGAAAACAATGCGGAAGACTTAACTCATAAGTAAAATCAATAATTAACTTCTATAACTCAAAACTTATCATTATCCCCAAAATCTGGAAGTCATCATCACAAGAACATCTATGATTAATTTACTAACTAAAAATGTCTAAGAAGCTAAAAATACATAAGAAGCTAGTCCATGCCGGAAGTTCAAGGCATCAAGACTTGAAGAAGAAGATCCAGTCCAAGCTAGAAGCATTAGCTCACCCTGAATTTCCGATGTAGTAAAGACTGTCTTGAATTACTGTTGAGTCGAAGATGACGGCACGTTTGCTGCACTCCACAAATAACAAAGGAAAACATAAAAGTATAGGTCAGTACAAAACACGGGTACTGAGTAGATATCATCGGCCAACTCAAAATAGAAAACAGTATATATCAAATAATATCATAAAATCAACTAATATCCTTAGCATGCAGCATTTAAAATTACCATAACCCTTGGTCACAACACCAAGCACATCAATGAGGACTCACGCCTCCTCATGATACTCATTTTGGGAATTAGGTTCATTAGATTCAATATATTATCATCTTTCAAGATTCATTATCTTTATTCCCCTCGTGTCGGTACGTGACACTCCGCTCCTCATATACTATCCTGGTGTCGGAACGTGACACTCCGATCCTCATTCTATCCTGGTGTCGGAACGTGACACCCGATCCATATTCTATCCTGGTACCGGAACGTGGCACCCTATCCATATACTATCCTGGTGTCGGAAAGTGACACTCCGATCCTCATATACTATCCTGGTATCGGAACGTGGCACCCGATCCATATTCTATCCTGGTGTCGGAACGTGACATTCTGATCCTCATTCAATCCTGGTACCGGAACGTGGCACCCGATCCTCTATTTCTATCCTGGTACCGGAACGTGGCACCCGATCCTCTATTTCTATCCTGGTACCGGAACGTGGCACCCGATCCCCTAATTCATCAAGCCTTATTTTACACCAAGGCATCATTAATCTCATTATATAATTTATCAAGCCTTCTTTTATACCAAGGCATCATCATTAACAAGTGAATTAGGGTTTCTTTCAAGATTTGGGATTCAATAACTTCATCATGCTTGTTTATTCACAATTACATAATCATATTCATGCAAGCATACAATAAGCACATAGAGGGGCTTACAATACTATCAATACATATCATTCACTATTAAGAGTTTACTACGAATATCGTAAGAGAAACCATAACCTACCTCCACCGAAGACTAGTGATCAAGCAAGAATTTCCAAAAGCCTTGTGTTTTTCCTCTTCGTTCGTCTCTCTCTATCGATTCTCCTTCCCTCTCTTTGTTCTTTCTATTTTCTTTATTCAAACCCTCTTTCTTTTACCCTAATTAGTATATAATTAAGAATAAAGATGGCAATAATAACCCACTAATTAACTTAAGGTTACCTCTTTTAACCCCCAAGTAATTAGACTTATTAACATTAACCCTCTAACTTTATAATTAAAGTAGGAATAGTCCAAAACGTCCCTTAAAACTTATAAAGAAATCCGACCAGATCGGGATTACGCGATCTGGCAGGACGTCGCGCTGCGACGGTCCGTCTCGCCTCGTCACGCATTTCGAGACTCAATTTCTCGGTTGCAGGACGGTCGATCCACATGACGGTCCGTCCTGCCATTTCGTTACGAAGTTCAGAGAGTCGATTTTCAGTACCCAATTTCAGATTTTCTAAGTGTTTTGAAACGAGACCCTGCGACGGTTCGTCGTGCCCATGACGGTTCGTCGTGCCCATGACGGTCCGTCGTGGGGTCCGTCGCTTCTGCCAGTTTTTCCAGAATTGAAGTCTGCTACTCAAAACGACTAAACAGGTCATTACAATAGATACCAATTTACCCATCGTTCGTCCCCGAATGATCACAAGAAGGAAAACAAGGGCGAAAGAGTACGAATCAGAAGCGGTGTGGGTATCTTTCTCGCATATCGACCTCCTTCTCCCAAGTTGCTTCTTCAACCGGCCGATTCTTCCATTGCACCTTGATGGATGCAATCTCCCTTGATCTCAACTTGCGAATTTCCCTATCTAGAATGGCAACAGGTTCGTCCTCATAAGACAAATTCTCGTCAAGCAGAACTGAATCCCAACGGATAATGTAGTTTCCATCCCCAAGGTATCTTTTCAACATCGACACATGGAATACCGAATGTACTCCGGACAGACCTGGAGGCAAGGCTAACTCATAAGCCACCTCCCCTACTCGTTTAAGTACTTCGAAGGGACCAATATACCTTGGGCTTAGTTTACCTCTTTTACCAAACCGCATCACCCCTTTCATTGGTGAAACTTTCAACAAGACTTGTTCACCCTCCATGAACTCTAAGTCTCTAACCTTTCGATCTGCATATTCCTTTTGTCTACTTTGCGCCGCTAGAAGCTTTTCTTGAATAGACTTCACTTTCTCTATCGAATCCCTCAAAAGGTCAGTACCCCAAGGTCTAACCTCGAATGCATCAAACCAACCAATGGGAGACCTACATCTCCTCCCATACAATGCTTCAAATGGGGCCATATCAATACTTGAGTGATAGCTATTATTGTATGAAAACTCCGCTAAGGGTAAGAAGCTATCCCAATGGCCACCAAACTCTATCACACATGCACGAAGCATATCCTCCAACACTTGGATCGTCCTCTCAGACTGACCATCGGTCTGAGGATGGAACGCAGTACTAAGGTCCAACCTAGTACCCAATTCCGCATGCAATGTTTTCCAAAACTTAGAAGTAAACTGCGTACCTCTATCTGATATGATGGATAGTGGAACCCCGTGCAATCGAACGATTTCTGAGATATAGATCTTGGCTAACTTCTCGGCATTGTAAGTCACCTTAACCGGAATAAAATGAGCAGACTTAGTTAACCTATCAACAATCACCCAAATAGAGTCATACTTACCCATTGTCTTTGGAAGACCAACCACAAAATCCATTGAAATTCTCTCCCACTTCCATTCAGGAATGGGCATTCTCTGAAGTGTTCCTCCGGGCCTCTGGTGTTCGTACTTTACTTGTTGACAGTTTGGACATTTGGCAATAAAGTCGACGATGTCGCGCTTCATTCTACTCCACCAAAAGTGTTGCTTTAGGTCACGATACATCTTGGTTGCACCAGGATGTATAGAATACCTTGAACTATGAGCCTCTGTCAGAATAGTGTTGATCAAATCATCGACGCGGGGTACACATACCCTTCCCTTGATTCTCAAAACACCTTCCTCATCGATTTGTGCTTCCTTAGCCTCTCCTCGCAATACTTTATCTTGGATTCGCCTTAGTTTCTCATCATCAAACTGTTTTCCCTTAATCTTGTCAAGAAAAGAAGATCTTGACTCCACACTAGCCAACAGTCCTCCCTTCTCATTTACCTCTAACCTCATCAAGTCGTTAGCCAGAGTCTGAACCTCTCTAGCCAATGGACGTCTAGAAACTTGCAAGTGAGCTAGACTTCCCATGCTTCCCGCCTTTCTACTTAAAGCATCTGCCACAACATTCGCTTTTCCCGGATGATACAAAATAGTGATGTCGTAGTCCTTCAGTAGTTCCATCCATCTCCTCTGTCTCAAGTTCAAATCTTTCTGAGTAAAGACATACTGAAGACTACGATGATCCGTGTAGACCTCACACTTAACCCTATATAAATAGTGTCTCCATTGCTTTAATGCAAACACTACCGCAGCCAATTCCAAATCATGAGTTGGATAGTTACGTTCATGCACTTTTAATTGCCTCGAAGCATAAGCAATCACATTCTTCTCTTGCATTAGTACTGCACCCAAACCAGAATAGGATGCATCACAATAAACGATGAATTTCTTACCCTCTACGGGCAAGGTAAGGATAGGTGCGGTAGTCAACAAAGTCTTGAGCTTCTGAAAGCTTTCTTCACACTCATCCGACCATACAAATGGAACATTCTGCTTAGTCAAGTTCGTCAATTGAGAAGCAATAGAAGAGAACCCCTTGACAAATCGACGGTAGTAGCTAGCTAAACCAACAAAGCTCCTTATTTCTGACACATTAGTAGGTCTTACCCAATTCTTCACTGTCTCAATCTTAGAAGGATCCACCATCACTCCATCCTTGGAAACCACGTCCCAAGAAGGACACTGCATCTAGCCAAAACTCACACTTAGAGAACTTGGCATAAAGCTTTGTCTCCCTCAACATTTCCAATACCATTCTCAAATGCTCCTCATGTTCCTTCTTACTTTTAGAGTATATCAGTATATCATCAATAAATACGATCACAAAGAGATCCAAATATGGCTTAAAAATCCCGTTTATCAAGCTCATGAACGCAGCAGGGGCATTCGTAAGACCAAAAGACATCACTACAAATTCGTAATGCCCATACCTGGTTCTAAAAGCAGTCTTTGGCACATCCGTTGCTCGTATTTTCAATTGATGATAACCGGATCTCAAGTCAATCTTAGAGAAGACACAAGCACCTTGTAGTTGATCGAACAAGTCATCAATGCGAGGAAGAGGATACTTGTTCTTAATAGTTACCTTATTCAGTTGTCTGTAGTCTATGCACATCCGAAAACTCCCATCCTTCTTCTTCACAAACAAAACCGGAGCACCCCAAGGAGATGCACTTGGTCTAATGAAGCCTTTGCTCAACAACTCTTGAAGTTGGGCCTTTAACTCTCTTAACTCCGCGGGAGCCATTCTATAAGGGGGTATAGAAATGGGGCGAGTGCCCGGTTCAAGATCAATACAGAAGTCAATATCCCTATCTGGTGGCATACCAGGAAGATCTGCAGGGAACACATCCAAAAACTCACGGACTACCGAAATCGAATCAATCGAAGGTACTTGAGTAGTGTCATCCTTGAGATGGGCCAAGAAAGCTAAACACCCTTTACTAACCATTTTCTTAGCACGAAGAAAGGAGATGATACGCACCGGATTGGAAGTGTAGTCACCCTCCCACACTAACGGATCTGTCCCAGGCTTGGCTAATGTCACAGTCTTAGCATTACAATCCAAGATCGCAAAATTCGGAGAAAGCCAAGTCATACCCAAAATTACATCAAAGTCAACCATTTCTAAGATAACCAAGTCTACATAAGTTTTACTCCCCACAAAGTTCACCAAACAAGACCTATATACTTTTTCAACTATCACAGACTCACCCACCGGAGTAGAAACACGAATAGGCATGTCAAGTAATTCACTATGTAAATTAAGACCATTAGCAAATGAGGAAGATACATAAGAAAATGTGGATCAGGGATCAAACAATACAGAAGCCATGCAATCACAAACCAAAAGCTTACCTGTGATGACAAAGATCGGATGCCTCCGCTTGCATCGCCCACGGAAAGCGTAACAATGGGCCCTATCGTTTGTCCGTCCGTTGCCCTACCATGTTGTGTTGTAGTGGCTCGGTTTGACCATCACCTCTGCCGCTTTGGTGACCACCATTACCTCGACCACCACGTCCTCCAGAATAACGGCCTCTACCATGACCACCTCTACCTCTAGCTATTGGGGGCCGATAACTCTGTTTTGGACAATATCTCTTAATATGTCCAATCTCCCCACATCCATAGCACTCTCTGGGTTCATGCATAGGTCTCTCAGAGAAGTGTTGGCCGGTCTGAGGTGGACCCCCAACTACAGTTTGTAGTGAAGACTGAATGGGTCGAACTGAGTAACCTCCGGAACCCTATCCTCTAGAGTAAGAACCATTAAACTCACCTCCCTTTCGAAACCTCTTTGATGTCGACGCCATGGTGAAGTCATATGGCTTTACCCCTTCCACCTCTATCACAAAGTCTATCACTTCCTGAAAGGATTTCGCTGTAGCCGCTACCTGCAAGGCTGAAATTTGCAACTATGATCTCAACCCCTTCACGAAACGGCGAATCCGCTCTTGTGGACTGAAACATAGTTGGGTGGCATATCGGGATAGTGCGCGAAACCTAGCCTCATAAGCAGTAACCGACATCCTACCTTGCTCTAGGCTCAAGAACTCATCCCTTTTCCTATCCCTCAAAGTCCGGGGGATATACTTCTCCATAAACAAGCTAGAGAATGAGGCCCAAGTCATAGGTGGTGCCTCTGTTGGTTGACACTCAACATGTGACCGCCACCACATTTTGGCGTTCCCTTGAAACTGATAACTCACGAACTCAACACCAAACCGTTCTACTATACCCATTTTGTGTAGTAGCTCATGACAGTCAACTAGAAAATCGTAGGCATCCTCAGATTCAGCACCCTTGAAGACTGGAGGTTTCAATTTCAAGAACTTACTGAAAAGCTCATGTTGATCATTTGTCATGATAGGCCCTGTAGTCAACCGAGGAAAAATGCCTATCTCCAATGAGGCATCCATGCGGGGAGCCCCAGCAGCGGCATGTCGTACCTCTGAAACCGGAGGTGTTGGTGCAGAAAACACTGGAGGTGCCTGACCCTGATCAGATAACCCGCTAAGATAAGCAAGAACCTGATTGATCATCTCTGGGGTAGGTTGGGGTGGCAATTCCTCATTTTGCACTTGCTCATTCACCCCATCCTCCCCCTCTCTTACCACTTCCTCAGTCGGTGGAGGAGTCACCGCCCTAGCATCAGATGGACTAGGTGCTCGTCCTCTTCCTCTAGAGGACGTCCTCCCATGACCTCTACCACGGCCTCTTGCCGCTACTCTCCCTCGAGCCACAGCCCCAGTGGCTGGCTCAGATGTTTCTTGTCTTGCCGGTGTTGGTGTTGGCGCGGTCGTTGCTCTGGCTCTAACCATCTGCGAAATAGAGTGAAGATGGTCAGATACCAATTTGTATCACCTAGATACCAATTGGATTCAAGTAGTAGCACGAAAGAAAGAATGAAAGAATGGAATTTTCCTAAAGTCTTATAGCCTCTCAAAGAAAAGTAAAGGCGTCCCCCTACCGTTCCTTAAGACTCTACTAGACTCGTTCTTGTGTGATGAGACCAACGAACCTATTGCTCTGATACCAAGTTTGTCACGACCCAAATCGGGCCGCGACTGGCACCCACATTTACCCTCCTATGTGAGCTAACCAACCAATCTAAAACCTTAACATCTCAATATAATATCAACAGAAAACAATGCGGAAGACTTAACTCATAAGTAAAATCAATAATTAACTTCTATAACTCAAAACTTATCATTATCCCCAAAATCTGGAAGTCATCATCACAAGAACATCTACGATCAATTTAACTAAAAATGTCTAAGAAGCTAAAAATACATAAGAAGCTAGTCCATGCCGGAAGTTCAAGGCATCAAGACTTGAAGAAGAAGATCCAGTCCAAGCTAGAAGCATTAGCTCACCCTGAATTTCCGATGTAGTAAAGACTGGCTTGAATTACTGTTGAGTCAAAGATGACGGCACGTTTGCTGCACTCCACAAATAACAAAGGAAAACATAAAAGTAGGGGTCAGTACAAAACACGGTCTCGAGTAGATATCATCGGCCAACTCAAAATAGAAAAAGATATATCAAATAATATCATAAAATCAACTAATATCCTTAGCATGCAGCATTTACAATTACCATAACCCTTGGTCACAACACCAAGCACATCAATGAGGACTCACGCCTCCTCATGATACTCATTTTGGGAATTAGGTTCATTAGATTCAATATATTATCATCTTTCAAGATTCATTATCTTTATTCCCCTCGTGTCGGTACGTGACACTCCGCTCCTCATATACTATCCTGGTGTCGGAACGTGACACTCCGATCCTCATTCTATCCTGGTGTCGGAACGTGACACCCGATCCATATTCTATCTTGGTACCGGAACGTGGCACCCGATCCATATACTATCCTTGTGTCGGAACGTGACACTCCGATCCTCATATACTATCCTGGTACCGGAACGTGGCACCCGATCCATATTCTATCCTGGTGTCGGAACGTGACACTCCGATCCTCATTCTATCCTGGTACCGGAACGTGGCACCCGATCCCCTAATTCATCAAGCCTTCTTTTACACCAAGGCATCATCAATCTCATTATATAATTTATCAAGCCTTCTTTTATACCAAGGCATCATCATTAACAAGTGAATTAGGGTTTCTTTCAAGATTTGGGATTCAATAGCTTCATCATGCTTGTTTATTCACAATTACATAATCATATTCATGCAAGCATACAATAAGCACATAGAGGGGTTTACAATACTATCAATACATATCATTCACTATTAAGAGTTTACTACGAATATCGTAAGAGAAACCATAACCTACCTCCACCGAAGACTAGTGATCAAGCAAGAATTTCCAAAAGCCTTGTGTTTTTCCTCTTCGTTCGTCTCTCTCTATCGATTCTCCTTCCCTCTCTTTGTTCTTTCTATTTTCTTTATTCAAACCCTCTTTCTTTTACCCTAATTAGTATATAATTAAGAATAAAGATGGCAATAATAACCCACTAATTAACTTAAGGTTACCTCTTTTAACCCCCAAGTTATTAGACTTATTAACATTAACCCTCTAACTTTATAATTAAAGTAGGAATAGTCCAAAACGTCCCTTAAAACGTATAAAGAAATCCGACCCAGACTGGGATTACGCAGTCTGTGACGGCCCGTCGCGCCTGCGACGGTCCGTCTCGCTCCGTCACGCACTTCGTGAGACTCAATTTCTTCCGGAAAGTGCAGGACGGTCCGTCACACCTGTGACGGTCCGTCCTGCCATTTCGTTAAGAAGTTCAGAGAGTCGATTTTCAGTACCCAATTTCAGATTTTCTAAGTGTTTTGAAACGAGACCCTGCGACGGTCCGTCGTGCCCATGAAGGTCCGTCGTGGGGTCCGTCGCTTCTGCCAATTTTTCCAGAATTGAAGTCTACTACTCAAAACGACTAAACAGGTCGTTACAAATATTCTATTGATTGATTAAACGCAATGTTTTATCTGTTTACCTTCGTGCCAAACACAGTATAACATTATAAAGGCTTTTTGTTGCCTTCTTTTTTTCTTCCTTCTAAATTTGCATATTTTTTATTTTCAATGTTGCTTTGTCCTAAAATTTACTCATATTTTTTATGTTGTTGCTTTTTCCTAAAAAAAGATATACAAAAATTGAGATATTTCTGAACTACCCACTCAAGAAAGAAGAGAACTTTCTAAGTTGCTAATTATTACATATGGTTATAATTATAATTGTAGACAACGAGTATGTAAGGAGTACTTATATAGATCAATCATTGTTATAAATTATAATTGTTCATCCACTTTTTGCATTCCAGCCCAAATTAACATTTCGCTAATTTTGGGATCTTACTAATAAAATAGCTAGGGACTATCCTTCTAAGAAAATGAAAGTTTAAATGAAGGGGTGTTTATTCAGATTAAATTGAAAAATCTAATTGAATCAATTTCTTTTGTTATTTGGTTTGATTTTGAATTTAAAATTAAGATTTTTTTTTTACAGTTTTGGATTTTAAAAATAAAAGGAGATTTAGTTTTGTAATCTTTTTATAAACTTGTTTTGAGTTTTATGTCTTTTACAAAGAGTTCTTTATTTTTTTAACATACAATATAATATATTCATAATTCATTTACGAATGAAAAATCTAAAAATACTATTTTGGTATAAGAAATACTCTATCCATTTAAAAAAGAATGATCTTTTTTTTAATCTATTTAAAAAAGAATGATTTTTTTTGTAACAACTTTTCACGTGGCATGTTTAAGACCACAAGATTAAAGAACAATTTTGTACATTTGACATAACTTTAATTTAGAACCTCATGATTAAAAGTTCTTTTTTATTTTTTAAAACTCCATACCAAATTAAACTAGACAATTTTTATGAAACGGGGGAGTATCATTTTTTAAAAAGTTAATTCTTTGTTGACTTATTTCATTATGCTTTTATAGGAGAGTAGGAGGTGTTTGGTTATCTAATCATATATATTGCTATCTTATCAGTGATGTTCATCACTTGAATCGTCTGAATTGGCTCAGAAAAAAGTATTAATTTAGTTAGGAGATTTGACATTACAACTATCAGCATTTATAGGAGTAATAGTTGTTGTCATTAAAATATCACTTTTTGATTATATCTGATCATGTTTTGTTATATGACACAATCTAAAAATCTTTCTAGTTCAGTATTAATTTAATTACTTAAATTTTCATTTTATTAATAATGATTCGAGTGTTCATCTTAAGTCCCATTTCCCCTTTTTCATTTCCTTTTTAATATACTGAAATGATAAAAAACTTAAACTAAAAGTTTCAACCAAAAAGAGCATATCAACTCAAATTAAATTTATTTCGTGTGGGTTGGATGTTATTTTACACTACAAAGAAACACCTTAATCATGAGGGTTTCAAAGTGGAGGTTAGCTACAACCCCCATAAATTACACTAAATAACGGAGGTTTGATAGCTGACGAAAAATAAAAATAAATAGCGAGATTTAAAACCATATAGAAAAGTTTAAATAAATATTGAGGGTTTAGACACCTGCTATCTCAAAATACATTTTTTATTTTAAAATATAATATATATATTTTTAATTGATGAAATATAAAACACTCACAACTTTTGGAAATAGGTAATTTAATAAAAATCTACTTTTAATTTAATTATAAAATACAAAATAAACACAACTTTTTGATAACTTCCGAATTACTCTCTCATTGTCACACTTCTCTCACCACCACACTCTCTATAACAACACTTCTCCGCCATATACATCGCATTTCTCCGCCGTCTCCTCACAACTCTGTAAACTTCAGCTACTCACCAGATACACAATGAAATAGGTGTTGTAAGGTAATGTTTTCAACTTCTCACCTCTTTGAATAATGAACTGACCTCATATTTTTGAATTTTCTCATCTGAATCTTCATAAATTGTATAAATTATTGGTTGTATTTACTGTTTGTATAGATGCATGAAGGTAAAATTAGGTTAATATTGTTGTATTTATCTTGGAGGAAATATTTGAAATATCAAATTTGAACATGTATTTTGTGGTAGAATTAAGTTTATTTTGTTATAATTTTGGCGATTCTACAAATTTTTCGAGACATTTTGTGTCTACATATTCTTAATCTCATTCATGTCGCTCAATATGTGCCTTGTTTCTTTGTAAAATTTGTCGTCTACGTTGATCCTTGTTTATACGGGAGTAAAGTGTATATAGTTTCTCTTTGTTTAGCTGCTACATATGTCCTCGATCTTCACATATCTCTTTATACTTGTACTCATACATTATATTGTTATAGGTCTCTAGTCCACATGTTCTAATAGTTATTTACAGGAAGTCGTTTGGTCCACATGTATTTTGTGGTAGACGATTTTTACAGGAAGTCCTTTAGTTCACATGTTTTAATAGGTCTCCATCTTCTGATCTTTGAGTCTGGATGTACTCCTATGTTGAGCTCATATATGATGTTCTCTTATATCTCTATCTTTTAGCATATTATTTTATGTTTGTGATCCATATTCTCATTGAATTTTGACTGCAGTTTTCTCCTTTCAACATTTATTGCTTATGTAAGAACTCCAGTGAGGGTTTTGTTATAAAATTTCCATCAGAATTTGGTTATGAGTAGCTTGTTGAAATGATCTTTCTCGCTTATGTTCTTTAAGGTCCATAACTCTGTGTCTCCATACAACATGATTTTTGAACTTTCTTTAAGTTCTTTTTCAGATTATGATTTGTCTCGAACTCAATGGTTGTTTAAATTTTTATGCTTATTTTAGATCTTTAGCCTACTGTAGTTATCAGGGTCAATTTCATTTTTCTTAGCTACTCGTTAAATTTTATTTTTTTATCTACTCGTTATGTTTAAATTAAATGTCTAGTTCAATTCATTAGTTGTTCATATTTTCAGAATCCAGGTAAAACCTTTTTATCTCTGTGTTTGTTTTTCTTATCTACTTGTTATGTTTAAATTAAATGTCTTGATCAGGTCATTAGTTATTCATATTTTTAGAATCCATGTAAAGCCTTTTTATCTATGTGTTTGTTTTTCTTATCTACTCGTTATGTTTAAATTAAACGTCTTGATCAGTTCATTAGTTGTTCATATTTTCAGAATCCATGTAAAGCCTTTTTATCTATTTGAAAGAAGAAAAAATTTCAAAGGAAGAGGTGCTCCATTGTTGCCAAAAAATGGTCATACTCTCTTCTCTGCATATTTTTCTCGATAAATCACTTTCCATATTTATCATAATTCTATTAGAACAGATCAATAACTTGTGTTATGAAATCCAACACGTCACGGGGAAGACAAGAAAGAACATATCTTATAAAGAAACAGAGTGTCCCCCCATAGTACCTTTGGCTTTTGTAGAAGCCAATATTTGGTTGGAAACAAATATTCATTGAAAATCTTATTCCCTAGCAAGCTTGGTCTATTAGTTCAATAGATATTACTCTAAGTTGTCAACTGACTTAACCAACACAAGATGTTCTCCCTCGGTTTAGATTAGAGCCACTAGGCATAAATCATGCAGTATGCCCTCCTTCTTGTACATTGATATTGAATTCAAGACTCCTAAATACTTACTATGATATGACAAAAATTACTCTATTTTCCTAACCATGATAATATCCTAGACAGAGGAACTAACGGGTTAAACAAGAGAGTAAGAGAATTCAGGGACATAATTTACCATCTCATGATGAATACTAACTGGAGTGACATATTTTCTAGTGATCTAGCTGGTTCATAACTTGAGTTTTAATTTATAGATTCTTAACTTAAGTTAGTCTTTCTATATAAGCAAATGTTGTGACATCATGACTGTTGTAGATTGATTTCCTTTGTAGTGAATTTAGGCAACATATTAAAAGGAGTTCAAGAGGCATAAAACCTTCAGTAACAGAGGTCGAAAAGAGAAGATCCTGTACTTGGAAATCTCATTTGATTCTAAAGAATGATAGTCCAAGTCCTGTTAAATAGGCACCAGGTGGCATGGTTCTTCTCGACTATATTTTTCTCTGCTGTCATTTCATTTATTTTTCTCTATTACAAATGGAAACAAAAAGAAACTCAAAGTAAAAGTTAAAGAAGTGCTAAATTTATCTGGAGAAGATTGTATTGTGATCGATTTTAATTACCAGATTCTCCATTTGGAGAAGCACAACCCCTTTTTTTCTGGTTTTTGTGAAATTTTAGCTGCCGATTCCTCCTTATTTCCAATGCACTTTGAGAAATGGTCAAATATGCCTATGTAATACTTTGACCGGGTATTTGATCAAATTATAGCTGGTATAAACTCTATATTCTAACTATTATACATATAATTTTTTCTTGGACCTTTATCTTAGGATTTAAAAGATAAGCTAACCTTGTTTATTCTTGAAGCCTCGGTTATTTTTACAAACAAACGACTTAGTTTCACAACGATATGTTTATAATTGTATCTTGAAGAAGTGGAGTGAAAATAGGCTAGACATATGGAAAGTGTCTAGTAATCCAATTAAGAGCAAACTTAGATTATGGATGATGTTTCACTTGAAATTCCAGGAGATCAGTGCACTTCTTATGTTGATTATCATTATAAAAAGAAACACATGTATATGTTTTTAATTGGTTCAACTGGTATGTGTAGTTATATTATTATTTTTTAATTGAATATCATGTATCTTTTTGTAAGGAAAAGTTCAACTGAAATGCTGAAAATTGAAAGAAACAAATCATTCCACAACTTTAGATTGTGTAATTATTTTAGATTAGTTCAATTATTCCGAGTTGATTATTTTTCTGATTGAGACTGGTCAAATACCTGGATGAGCACAACTTTATCTTGCTACTCATAAAAATTTAAATGGAGCATATGTAAATGAAGCAACAAAAGTTATACGTGCAAGTTTTTTAAGGGGAAAATAGCACTCCAATTCCTATGGTTGTTTCAAGTCAGTCTCTTTTAAGCCGAGTAGTATTTATTGAATCTCTTATTTCATTTAAACCTGAGATACTCTATTCATGTTTTCACCATTGCTAATATTTGATCAAATTAGTTTGATGGTGTATCTTTAGTAACTTTTTGGTTTCTTTTTGTATATTATTCACCTATGAAAAACTTATTGAATTTGAAGAAGAAAGAGTTTACAGTATCTTTGGATTAGTTTGTTCTCTTTCTTTATACCCTTTCGTTTGTCTAACACTCTCCCCGAAAACAAAGTATGTCGACAAGTTTAACTAGCGCTTCATGCTACATATGTTGACAATTTGATCGTAATAATAATTGATCTAAAACATTTTAAGATTACATATTGAGGATATATTAAGTTTCAAAGGTACATTGATTTTGGAGGATTCGACACATACTTTATTTTATTGAACACTATGTCTTTGTGTCTGTCACTTGTCATTAGACTAGTATGGTTGTAGTTATGTAGAATTTACCACATAGCTTTTGATCATTTTCATATCAAAAGAAAGACTGCTTTCGCTGATATATTATACAGTGAAAACCTTGATACTTTTGCCTAATTAACGAAGTTAAATACGTATGTTGTTGTATTAACTTCAAAATTATCTTATCAAAGACTTGATTTATTCTCATTAAGTAGCAAGTTGAGTTTATTACATCTTACAGAACTGATCACTACTCATTTTGAATATTTGGCTTGATATTTGGGTTGAAATTTAGATTGATATACATGTATTTGATTTTAAGTGAGGTAACCAGAATCTGGAAGAAATCGTACTGTCTTATAAAACTATAGTCTTTGTGATTTTTTTTCTAGGGAATCAATTGTTCTAATGACAATACATTACTGCATAACATGGTTGATATACCGTGGTTTCACGGTATTATTAATACATTTTCCTTAAAGTCTAGTGTGTACAAAAGCCTTTTTGTGCTAATTTTTATATAAGTTTCTCTTTATTTGCAGGAAATCTGTCCAAAGATGAATGCGGAGATTTTGAGCGAAAAAATGCAGAAGAGACCACCTACGGAGCTTGTGACGGTCCGTAGGTGGCAGCGTAGTGCAGCTGCTGAAGGAAGATGGGGAAGTCTGACCAAGTGTGGGGTTGCGGAGTCCATGACGGTCCGTCCTGCAGGTTCGCCATGAAGTTCAGAGAAGTAATCCCAGTACCCATATTCCAAGAGTTGAAGTATTTTGGAACGAAGACCCTCGACGGACCGTCGTGTTTGTGACGGTCCGTCATACTTGCCATCGAGGGTATGAAGAGAGAAGCAGAAGAAATTGCACAAGTATGGGATGACGGAGTCCGTGACGATCCGTCGTGACCACGACGATCCGTCGCGAGGTCCGTCGACCCAGCCGCGTTTTGACAGATTTCCAGCAAATAGAGTCCTTGTTTAATTAGGTTTTTATTTTCTATAAATAGTTTCGAAAAACCTCGTTTTTGAGGTTAGAATCAGGATCATTATTAGATTCCGTATTGTTAGACACCTTTTGAATATCATTAGACTTTTTGTGAGATTATTGATTACTTTGAGATTCTTTCAAGTGATTATTGGTGGTTTTTGGTGATTAATCAAGCAAACTTTTGGATTTTACTCTTTTTCATTAAAGTAAGTACATGAATTATTATATAATATATTTGAATATTGTGATTATGACTATGGGAAACTAAACTCCATAACCAGGGTTGTGGGAACCATAGGCAAATAATGAGATAAAACCTAACTAAAATAACAATTCTAGAATAGTGTCTTGCATGTATTAATAATTCTTTCGTTTAGAAGTCTTTTTAATGGATGCACAACGTTAGAACTCGCCTTAATGCTACTTGCCGGACCAAGGAGGTAGATAATAGGAAAAGAATTATCAACAAAGATTTAGTGTATACTATCTAATAGACTAGTATTGATTGGTACGAGGTAATAACTTAGTCAAATATCGAATACGATGCTTAATATGAGGTAAAGATAAGGGTTAGGATAGCAACACAAGAAGCCCGACCAAGGTGCGGAGTGAGATTTTCTAGATGCCGGACCAAGGATTTAGAAATAGATAACTTATCAATTTGCATGCAAGATACTATAAAAGAATTGTTATAGTTAGAATTATCAAATTATGAACCTGTGGGGAACACGTAAACCCTAGTTACATTGATTAATTGATTAAAATCCAACATTTAAAGATGTTAAGTGTCTCTTTCAATTTAGGTAGTTATTATCATTCATTTAGAAATAGAAACCCCCCTTTTATTGTTTTTACTTGCCAATGAAGATATTGACTAAACAAAAGTAATAATAGATTGAAGTTAAGTCTAGACTATTTTCCTCGTGGGAACGATCCCAACCTCACTAGTTGGGTTATTTACTTGACACGACCGCTTTACTTCTTATTTGAGAAGTAAGTTTGAGCGTATCAAATTTTGGCGCCGTTGCCGGGGAATATAGCTTTTAGATTAACTTGAACTTATTACTATAGTTTAGTTGATATTTTCTTGACTTTACTTTGTTTTATTATTTTTGATTCTTTCAGAACTATCCTCCTTGTATGCCAAATACACGGAGAGGAAGAGAACCCTTGTTTCCCTACGATCACGAATTAAAGCGTACATTACGCAATATGAATCAAAACTTGGGAATAAATGATGATGATCCAAACAACATCCCAGCTCCGATTGATGTTCATGGTCAGTTGTTACCCGAAGCTACGGGTGAACACCAACAGAGGGGACAAAATCCCGTTCCACGGCCCCAAGCTTACTACAGAGGCTATGATAACATAGCAGACTCTGATGGGCCACTTGTCTTACCTCCTATACCCACATGACACACCTTTGTGGTAAATAGTAGCCTGATGCAAATGCTCACTGCCAGAGGTTTGTTTTCAGGGGAACCTTCTGAGGATCCACATGCCCATATAGCTAAGGTAAGGGCAGTGTGTAAAAGCTGTGTAGGGAGGACTGATTTGGATTTAGATGTAATAGGTCTCAGAGTGTTTCCTCTCTCACTGACGGGAGAGGCTGCTATGTGGTTCACTGAGCTCCCATACAACTCAATCTTCACTTGGAACCAACTAAGGGATGTCTTCTTAGCACGCTACTATCCGGTCTCCAAGAAACTAAACCACAAAGACAGAGTGAACAACTTTGTGGCACTACCAGGAGAGTCAGTTAGTAGTTCTTGGGATAAATTCGCCTCATTCTTGAGAAGTGTTCCAAATCACCGTATAGATGATGATTCACTAAAGGAATACTTTTATCGGGGACAGGATGATATAATAAAGCGGTGTTGGACACTATAGCAGGTGGATCTTATGGGGAATGTCCTTATGCTGAGATTGCCGATAAAATTAGAGAAAATCTCTCAGAATAATAAAGCTTGGAGTACTAGGAAGTCTGATACAGGGAGAAACACCTTCGCAGTGCAGACAACTCACAACCCAGCCACAGATAAGATTTGCGAAGAAATGGATCAGATGAGAACTGAGCTTGGGTTGGTACTAAGACATGTCAGTGGGGGTGCAGAAAAGATAAATGCAGTCAACTACTTGTCGAAACCACCATCTAATGATGAATGCTGTTATGCGGAGGACTCCTATGCGGTAAATAAGAAGACGGGGGGTTTCTGACCGAGCACCCAAGGCTCAAATCAGGATAATTGGCGCCAAGGTCAAGGGAACCAAGGTCGGAACTATGGTAACTATAATTGTGAGGGTCATTATGTCCGAGATTGAAACTACAACCGCGAGAACAACTTCAACAGGGGTAACTACGGTAACAGAAATTATAGGAATGAGCCCTATGTCCCTCCTCAAAATTGTGAAGTTACTCCTAGGGATGGTGGAGATAGTATGGTGCGAGTTGAGGATATGTTGCACAAAATGATGACGAGGTTCGATGCTAGTGATGAGCACACTAAAGAGTTAAAGGGGTGATTTAGCTAGTATTGGGTAAAAAGTTGATACACATGCAATATCGATTAAACAGATCGAATTGCAAATGGCCCAATTATCTGCGACAGTGAACACGCGGCAACCGGACACTCTTCCTAGCAACACTGTCCAAAATCAAAAAAATGATGCGCATTGTATGGAAATAACTACTCGGGGTGGGAAGCAAACCATTGACCCACCTATGCCGTCTAATGAGGAAAATGTGAGAAAGGATGATGATAAGGTGGTAAAGGGTAGTGTTGAGGAAGAAGACAACAATGGAAAAGATGCAGAAGCCCCTATGAAGGTAATTCCCATGCCTAGACCACCACCACCCTTCCCTCAGAGATTAGTGAAAAAGTCCGAGGATGGTAAATGTCGGCGTTTTATAACAATGCTGAAGCAGCTCTCTATCAATGTCCCTTTGGTAGTAGCTCTAGAACAAATGCCCGGTTATGCCAAGTTTATGAAAGATCTGGTCACAAAGAAAAGAACGGTCACTTTTGAGGATGATGATAGACTGCAACATTGTAGTGCTATTGCTACAAGATCCCTCGTACAAAATAAAGAAGATCCGGGTGTGTTCACTATTCCTTGTACAGTTGGGTCATTACATTTTGCGAAAGCATTATGTGATCTGGGGGCAAGCATAAATCTCATGCCCCTCTCGATCTACATGAATTTGAATTTGGGGGATCCAAAACCCACTGGGATGCGGCTACTGATGGCTGATCGGACAGTGAAAAGGCCTATAGGGATACTCCATGATGTGCTAGTAAAAGTGGAGTCATTCATCTTTCCGGCTGATTTTGTTATTCTTGATTGTGAAGTCAATTTTGAAGTGCCTATTATTCTTGGGAGGCCATTTCTTGCTACAGGTAGAGCCTTAGTTGATATGGAAAAGGTACAGATGAAATTTCGGTTGAACAATGAAGAAACGACCTTCAACATTTGTAGGACCATGAGGCAGAGTGGCGAGCTCCAATCTGTATCTTCCATATCCCACAAAGAAAAGATGAAGAAGGAAAATGATCAAAAAACTGCAAAACAAGAGTTTATGGTTGGGAATTTAGTGCTTTTAGACAGTTCTGGGTCGCCTTGTCTTCCGAGCAAGCTCAAGTCCAAATGGACTGGCCCTTATTTGATTACCCAAGTATTCCCTCATGGAGTAGTTGAGTTAAAAGCCAAGGAGGGAGTGCGGTTTAAGAAGAATAGAGAACGCATAAAACTCTATTTTGGGCATAAAGCATCGGGGAATGAAGTGATAGTGGCATACCATCTTGATGAAGTCTGAGTAATAAAGTGCCCCCAGTCGTGCCGCGACGTTAAATCAGGCGCTTGTAGGAGGCAACCCAATACTTATAGTCTTTTTAGTAATTGTAGCATTTTTCTACTAATGGGGTTTTAAATTTGCAGGCACATCACCAGGAAATTTTGCAGAAAATTACTTTGCAGCAGTCACTGACGGATACATTGACGGACCGTTGCGCCTGCGACGGACCGTCGTATGCCTCTGTCGTACCAGGTACGTCTTTCTGTTATTCTCAAACTAGGGTACACACGACGGACCCAACGACGGATCGTCACAACTGAGACGGACCATCGTCGGGGAGTCGTCACGTCATTAATGAGGCGTACGCGACCCGACCCCGCTGGAGTCTTTTTCAAAATAATACCATTTAAACTCCCCCAACCCCTCATTTCACCCCCATTCCTTCATTATTCCTCCCATTTCCTCTCTTTTCAACTTCCACAATCTCTCCCTCGATCATTGTTCCCCCAAAATTCTCCAAAGCCCTAAAAGTTATAATCTACTAGTCGGAGTTGCTGCTGTGGGTGTCTTCCTGGTCACCGAGTACTTGTCCATTTTGTTTTTCTCCAATGGTATGTGTCTCTAATTTCTACTCATTTATCTTGAATTTTTGTTTATTAATTAGTATTATCTTAGTTCTTCGTGATATGTTCGTTTCTTTTATATAAGATTCTGTCTAACCTAGGTTAAAAATGTTCGAAATTGCCGTGTTTACAACCCTAGACATATGTGCTTTTGCATTGCTAGTTTTCTAGGTAGTTGGGTTAGACAAATGTAGGTCCAAAACACTACAAGTTCGATTTGGGTTAATCAGGGATGCTTGGGGTACCCCCAGTTCTGTCACTGATCTACAGAACAAGACCCCGATGACGGACCGTCGTACCCAAGACGGACCGTCGTAGGGTCTGTTCCAATAGCCCTAACACCCCACTGTCGAAATTTTTTAAGTGTCCTCCAACGGACCCATGCGACGGACCGTCGTCTTCCTGCACAACCGTTCTGGTTGTCAGAGACCCTATTTCTGAGGGTCTCTCACTTTTTCTAAGTGTCCTTCCACGGACCCATGTGACGGACCGTCGTCTTTACGATGGTCCGTCCTGCACAACCGTTTCAGGTTGTCAGAGACCCTGTTTCTATGGGTCTCTCTCCATTTTTCTAAGTGTCCTCAAACGGACGAGTACGACGGACCGTCATACCCACGACGGTCCGTCCTGCATAATCGTTATGAAAGTCAGAGACCCCTCTCCTAAGGGTCTCCATATTTTTTTTACAAGTGTCCTCTGACGGACACCTACGACGGACCGTCATACCTGTGACGGTCCGTCCTGCACATACCGTCATACTAGTCAGAGACTCTCATTCAGGGTTCTCCATATATACATAGTCTAAGTGAGACACGACGGACCATATGACGGTCGGTCATCGCCACGACGAGCCGTCACTTGGCCCCTCGTGTTTCACTGTTACTATAGAAATATCATATTATTTTATTTTTTGTGCGGTTTTGCTTGTCTTGTTTGCCAATACTCTTACTAATATTGATCCTTTACAGGTACTATCTACTTTGGCACCCAAGCAAGATCGAATCTATGCACGCGGGCGATCGAAGTCTGTCGCCCCGTCTGCCCGCATGGTCATTGGCTCTGATGATGAGCGTGACCCCGCGTATGTGCCCCCAGGCACTTCCACCCCTTCCCGTGCTGCACGTGCTCCCAGAGCCACACCCAAAAAGGTGGCATCCGGAGTAGTCACTGCCTCCCAGTCTGATGAGGAGCGCACACTGACCGGCACACCCTCTGGGTCAGTCACAAATGAAGAAGGAGCGTCTGGCTCCTTAGGAGTATCGTGGTCGGAGGAAGCCTCCGGCTCTGCTGAGGTTCCTGCACCCGCCACCGCTGCAGCGTCGGCCTCGTCTGATCAGGATGACAGTTCGGAGTCAACATCAGGTTAACCAGCTCAGGCCCTCACTCCAGCCACTGACCAGCCCAACCGGTGGTGTGTCGACGGGCAATTTCAAGTCTACTCCGACCCCAAGTTCCTGACTGACAAAGGAGTTATGACTCGAACATTCACCTTGGAGCGGCTGGTCCTTACAGGGAGTCTCCCGACGATACCTGAGATCCACAATCTCTTCACCAAGCATCGCCTGGAGCGGACAGCACGTCCGTTGGGACGTTACAGTGAAGAAATAGGCCGAGAGTTCTACTCATCCTACGCAGCGACTCTCCGATCACAGATTGATAGGCGCGCTGCCCCCGCCAAACAAGCCCCACTGGAGCAGGTCCGAGTACGGGGCGTTCAGGTCGACGTTTTCCTGCCTGCCATCCGCCAGTTTCTATACGGCGAGGATGTTGATGCTACTCGGACCCCTCTCACTGCCGAGTTTGACTACTGATGGCAGCTTGTTAAAGATGGCCAGTTCCTGCGCGAGCCATCGCTGAGAGAGACCCCCAAGAGGTGGATGGCCTTGCACCTGTCAGTTGATGGAGAGGGTGCCGACTGGGTGACCGAGCCAAAGGGGGCCATCAAGAAGGCCAACCTAACTTTCACGGCGAAGTTCTTGTGGCTATTGTCTGCCACCGCCTTTCCCCCACAGCCGCTGATAATATCGTTACATGGGATCGAGCAGTGTTGATGGCGGGGATGATAGCCGGTTTTGAGGTGGATTTTGCGTGGCTTCTACAGGGAGTCATGCACGAGAGGGCTTTCAAGGTCACAACTACTTACCCTTTCCCGTGCATGATCTTTTCTCTCTACAGGTCCGCAGGTGTGCCTATATGGCACGTAGATCAGCTCTAGACCTCGCAGGGCACTATTGATGTCGGCCTCATCAGAGATGAGGCCAATGAGTTGGCTCCACGCAGAGGGCCCCGTCCAGAGCTGCCCCCACTTGCTGATGATCTTGCTGATACGGTAGCCTAGGCCCGCACGGCTACGCAGGCGGCGTCCACTGACACTACCCTGGTTGAGTCTATCCCGGGTAGTAGCACTGTCCCGAGCTCCTCTCGCACAGCCCCTCTACCCGCGTTGGTCCCGCTTGCTAGGGTCCAAAAATTAGAGGCGCAAATGGCTACACTTCTGCATCATATCCAGCCGTGGATGCAGAGGTCCATTACCGAGACAGAAGAGCGCCTGGAGCGGAAAATGGTCTAGTATACAGAGCGGAAGATCGCTGAGGTTCACCAGCGCTTGGACGCTTTTGAGTTGCGGGTGGTAGCCCGCCCAGGCCCTCCGGTAGATGTGTCGACTCTTCAGGCTGCGGTCGACAGTCTTCGCGCAAATATCGTCACGATCTTAGACGTTAGGGTGTCGGAGTCTGAGGCCCCTTATTTCGAGCCTGCTGAAGACACAGTGTTGGCGGCCCTATTCGCCACCTCAGAGATTCCACCACCTCCCCGTCGAGAGCATGCCAAGAGGCGTAGGAGTCAAGTAGAGGACGAGGCGCGAGCACGGAAGAAGGAGCGCCGTGAGATGGAGGCTGCGAGGAGAGCCTCACTTACTGAGGAGGCGGCGCACTAGAAGAGAGCAGGAGAGTTAGCGGCTGGGGCTTCTAGCTCCCGAACTGTGGAGATAGCGAGAGGCACTGATGATAGTGCGTTTGTTGCTGAGGACACCACTGAGGGTGTCCAGATTGCAGAGGACGTGGGTTCCGGGGAACCGGACCCACCGGCTTGCTGATCGACAGTGCTATGTGCCACAGGTTTGCTTCACCTACAACTCTAGTATTTAAATTTTTATGCATTGGGGACAATTGTATGTTTTTTTATTGGGGGTGGGGTAAATGGAAAGTGAGTGTTAGGATGAAGTCTTAGTAGCCCAATTCACTATCCTCTTTTGGGGTTTTCTTGCCTGTGTTCTTTTTCCCCAAAAGACTGATTACTTTTTCTGTTAAACCGGCATGTCTATATCTTTTGTACATAGTTTAATTCTGGAGCATGATGGCTAATATGATATCCTGATAAATTGGAAAATGATGCATGACTAGGCATAGTAACTGATAATTGTGTGGCTCTAAGCATGACATAGAGGTACACCATTTCATTACCCTAAGTCTAAAATTTGAACTAGGTTTCTGATAATCTGGTAGAGTGATGAGATGTCAAGTGAGTTTGAGGAATATTTGAATAGTCCACTATTTGTACTGAGCTAGAACTTGCCTGGTTAGTTTTGCTAAAAGTAAGCTGTAATAGAAAATTAGGAAAGGATCATAGACCCTTATTCAATATAGCCCATTTTTAGCCTAAATAAACGAAAACCAAATGAAATTTATCCTTCTTTGATCCAAATGATCCGAGCTTAAATTAGACCTTTCTTTTTCACCCCAACTGATCTTTTATGGGAATAATGTGTTGGCCCTAGTTCCTCCTTGGACATGTGCACCTCAACTTATGCCAAAAGCATAAGTTGAGGGTGGCTAATGCAGTAAACAACCTTCGTTATGGCCCTGACCCAACTTTGGGTATTGTGTACCTTGACTCATGGCAAAGCCATGAGTTGAGGGTTACTATTATGAGGAATGCTTTGGAAAGTGGGGTTGAAAGAACAAACAGAGAGAAAGAACAAAAGTAAAGTGACTCAAGAATTAGTTGAAAGAAAAGTAAAGAAAAAGAAAAATATACAAGAAATACAAGCATGAAAAGAAGAGAGTCACTTACACAAATGAAGAAAGAAGAGAAAATAGCAAGGTGAAAGAATATGAGAAACCGAGATGAAATGATAGAAAATGGTATGCTTAGACGATATGTCAAGGAGGGCAAAAAGTCACTAAAATATACCTAAATATACCCTACCTGACCCTGAGCCTATGTTACAAGCTAAGAAAGTCCAACGTGATCCTAAGGGTTGTATAGCGAACTTAAGGCAGTGAAAATAAGGGAAAGCTTATGGAAATAGGTATGAATGAGTGAGACTTTGTTCTGAGAGCGAGTTTTAAAAGTAATCCTTATACTCAAACTGAAATCATTGTGTGAAAAATGAGGATTTTGTTTTAAAGTGAGGACACTAGTTGCAATACCGGAATTGTTAGCACCTCGGTGAGAAATTGAAGAGGATAGGTGTTAGTTCATGGTGAGTCTATGTCATGTTCTGATCCCACATAATTCAAGCCTAATAACGATAGCATGAATAGATATGATGAGATTAATCGGGATTGATAGCAAAATGACTGCAAAGGATAAAACATGGATACTATTGTACAAAGATTGTGTATTGAGTCATACTGCGTCGCTTGAGGACAAACAACAAATTTAAGTTGAGGGTGTTGATATACCGTGGTTTCACGGTATTATTAATACTTTTTCCTTAAAGTCTAGTGTGTCCAAAAGCCTTTTTTTGCTAATTTTTATATAAGTTTCTCTTTATTTGCAGGAAATCTGTCTAACGATGAATGCGGAGATTTTGAGCGAAGAAATGCATAAGAGACCACCTACGGAGCTTGTGACAGTCCGTCGTGCTGGTGACGGTCCGTAAGTGGCAGCGTAGTGCAGCTGCTGAAGGAAGATGGGGAAGTCTGACCAAGTGTGGGGTTGCGGAGTCCATGACGGTCCGTCGTGTCTATGACTATCCGTCCTGCAGGTTCGTCATGAAGTTCAGAGAAGTAATCCCAGTACCCATATTCCAAGAGTTGAAGTATTTTGGAACGAATACCCTCGACAGACTGTCGTGTTTGTGACGGTCCCTCATACTTGCCGTCGAGTGTATGAAGAGAGCAGCAGAAGACGTTGCACAAGTATGGGACGACGGAGCCCATGACGGTCCGTCGTGACCACGATGATCCGTCGCGAGGTCCGTCGACCCAGCCGCGTTTTGATAGATTTCCAGCAAATAGAGTCCTTGTTTGATTATGTTTTTATTTTCTATAAATAGTTCGAAAAACCTCGTTTTTGAGGTAGACTCTGGATCATTATTAGACTCCGTATTGTTAGACACCTTTTGATTATCATTAGACTTTTTGTGAGATTATTGATTACTTTGAGATTCTTGCAAGTGATTATTGGTGGTTTTTTGTGATTAATCAAGCAAACTTTCGGATTTTACTCTTTCTCATTGAAGTAAGTACATGAACTATTATATAATATATTTGAATATTGTGATTATGACTATGGGAAACTAAACTCCATAACTAGGGTTGTGGGAACCGTAGGCAAATAATGAGATAAAACCTAACTAAAATAACAATTCTAGAATAGTGTCTTGCATGTATTAATAATTCTTTCGTTTAGAAGTCTTTTTAATGGATGGCCAACGTTAAAACTCGCCTTAATGCTACTTGCCAGACCAAGGAGGTAGATAATAGGAAAAGAATTATCAACATGGATTTAGTGTATACTATCTAATAGGCTAGTATTGATTGGTACGAGGTAATAACTTAGTCAAATATCAAATACGATGCTTAATATGAGGTAAAGATAAGAGTTAGGATAGCAACACACGTAGCCAGAACAAGGTGCGGAGTGAGATTTTCTAGATGCCGGACCAAGGATTTAGAAATAGATAACTTATCACTTTGCATGCAAGATACTAGGAAAGAATTGTTATAGATAGAATTATCAAATTATGAACCTGTGGGGAACACGTAAACCCTAGTTACTTTGATTAATTGATTAAAATCCAACATTCAAATCTGTTAAGTGTCTCTTTCAATTTAGGTAGTTATTATCATTCATTTAGAAATAGAAACCCCCCTTTTATTGTTTTTACTTTCCAATGAAGTCATTGACTAAACAAAAGTAATAATAGATTGAAGTTAAGTCTAGACTATTTTTCTCGTGGGAACGATCCCAACCTCACTAGTTGGGTTATTTACTTGACACAACCGCTTTACTTCTTATTTGAGAAGTAAGTTTGAGCGTATCATAGGTCGTTAATTAGATAACTAAGTGTGTATTATAATTAGATGTAATACATGTCTATTCTCCACTATTTTTTAATATTTTGATAATGTATTTTATGTATGTACTATATTCAGGAAAAAATTAAATAGACTTTGAGTCAAATCACTGTGGATGAGCCTGTAGTATCACCAGATGATGCAGTTGGTAAAGTGCTAGGAAAAGAGTACTCTGGAAGGGTAAGGTGTTTGGGATAAGGAGTTCTACCCGCTAGAGTTTTTAACCAAGCAAGACCTCGATTCAATGGTATGAATTTTTTAAGGGTTTCATGTTCATCCCAATTGCCAAGAGAACTACGACAACTTGTTCAATGCTCACAATCAAATGATTGTTGCTTTCAAGTCATATATGATTATGAAAGAAGGGACATTACCAGAACAATTTGAGAGGTTATTTACTTCTCCTCCTACAATGGTAAATATAACTTTTACATTCTTTATTCTGAATGAATATAACATACTTGATGATGTATGTCATTATTGTAATACATTCTTGTCAACTAACATGTCTCGATGTTTAACTATGTCACGCCCCGAGCTAACCCCAAGATGCAGACATGGAACCTAGGCCCACAAGTTATCCCAAACTAACCCTGCTGGCATGATCATGAGCATACTAAAGATAATAAACTGAATGTGAAAGCTAAATCATAATTTAAACATAAAAAATGGGGAATATCCATATTCTATAACTAAGATAAATGAAATACTGATAAGTTTAATATAAAGAAGTTATTAACTCAATACTAAGCTGAAACTAACTACGTCTGAAATAAGCCTCTAACTGACTAGAAATGCTGGGACAAGCCCCAACTAAGTCTGGCAAAAACTAAAACTATATGGCTAAGAGACTAAAATAAGCTCATGACTATTGTCCTTGGAGAATAAGGACTCACAATTGAATTTGCTGAATTGGAGATCAGAAATCGATCTAAGTGCAATCTGGATGCTGAGAATCTGAACCTACATCACGAGAAGATTTAGCGCATGTATGCGTCAGTACTTGAAGGTACTAATCATGTGGGATAGAGTAAAGCGGAAACAAAATATAACTGAACAAGCACAAAAACAAGTATGGTAATCTAATCATGATATACTGAATTCTGAGCTAACTGGATGTAATGACCAAATTTATAACATGCTAAGACTAAATACTAGATGATATGTAAATATGGTCAATGCAAGAGAATCTGACTGAACTTTGGGAGCTACTAATAACAGATAATAAAACTACATGAGCTAAATGTGGAGTCGATGAATACGCCCCATCAAGAGGACCCAATATATCCTGCCAGAGGTATAAAGGAATGCTGGCACTCCAATCGTAGGTCCATCTATGGACCACACTAGTCAATCATGGTTTGTCATAGAGTTGGTGAATGGGGTCTTTATTGACGGACACATACTACGGACCGTAGTCTCACCTACGGACCGTTGGTCCGTCCGTCGTTCGACATTTAGTAAAATCTTCTAGGCTGAGTTTTTGGAGGCTTCTAACTCAAACAACGGATGCACAGTACTGGCCGTAGATCAAACTACGGTTCGTCGATGGTAACCTTCGATTGCACCTATAGATTTCTAAAAAGTTGATTTCTCGTCTATTTTAGATACAGGGTGTTACATTATCTCCCCCTTAGGAACATTCCTCCTCGAATGAAGACTAAACTAGTTGAAATAGAGGGAAAGAGATGCAATTCCTACTACTAAACACTGAGAACTAAGTTTCTGACTGAATCAAGGTTTGAGAACATGCAAATATGCTGAAAATTCAAGTACAAACTGAGGGAACATGATTCTAAGACTGAATTCACGCATGAATGACCGAACAACTGAAGAGGAACTATTACATCAAGCTTGAGTGGAATTGGAAGGAAAGAGTTGAGGATACTTGGCTTTCATGGCTGGTTATTTTTCCCAAGTAGCTCCCTCTACGGACTGACTTCTCCACAAAACCTTGACTGAAGTGACTTCTTTTTTTCTCAACCTTCTAGACTGACGATGAAGAATCTTAACTGGTACATCCTAATACGAAACACTATCTTTCACCGCTACTCTCTAATGGCACTATAGAGGCTGGATCACCCACGCACTTCTTCAAGAGTTAGATGTGGAAGACCAGATGCACAACTGCTAATTCTGCTTGCAACTCTAACTCTAACTGATATCCAGGACCGAGCTTTCCTTTATTGCCAAATCTCATCACCCTTTTCATAGGTGACACTTTCAGGTAAACCGAATTATCAACTTGGAACTCTAGTTCCCTTCTCCTTCATCTGCATAAGATTTATGATGACTTTGGGTTGTCTTAAGTCTATGTCTAATGAATTTCACTTTCTTCATAGTATAAAGGACTGAATTTGGCCCTATCAAAGCTTCTTCACCTATTTCAAACCAACCAACATGTGATCAACATCTACGCCCATACAAAGCCTCATAAGGGTCCAATCTGAATGCTGGAATGGTAGATATTGTTGTAGGCGAACTCAATTAGAGGAAGGTGATCATCCCAACTACCCTTGAAATCGATCACAGAAGATCTCAACATATCCTCTAGGGTCTGAATGGTACACTCTACCTGTCCATCCGTCTGCAGATGAGATGTTGTGCTAAGGTTAACTTGAGTAACAAGACCCTTCTGAAATGACTTCCAGAATGATAGGTAAACTAAGGACCTCTATTTGAGATAATACACAAAGGAATCCTATGAAACCTCACAATTTAATTAATGTAAATCTTGGCATAGTCCTCTGCCGAATTTGTAGTCTTGACCACTAAAAAGCGAGAAGACTTAGTCATCCTATCAACTATCACCAAAATTGAGTCATGGTGTCTACGAGTACGAGGTAACCCTATGATGAAATCCATATTGATCAATTCCCACTTCGAAGTAGAAATATCGATATCTTGAGTCATACCTACTAGTTTTTTTATGTTCTACCTTGACTTGCTGACAATTGGGGCACTTACTCACATAATTTGCTATATCCCTCTTCATGGCATTCAACCAATAGACTTCGCACAGATCACGGTACATTTTAGTGGCACCTTGGTGAATATAATATCTAGAGTTATGAGCTTCTACAAGGATTTGATTTCTCAAACCCACAATCTACCCTGGTAGTGAAATACACCATCTCCCCCTTAGGAGAAAACCTCCACTCTCTAATTGTGGACTACACCATTAAGTTCAAGCAAAATTGGATCACTGTCTTGCTTTTCTTAATCTCCACTACCAAAGAAGATTCTGCCCCATTCTGAACTGTCACATCATTTTCTGATATGATCATAAGGCAAACTCCTAAGTGAGCAAGCCGGTGAACATCCTTCACTAGCTCCTTCCTTTTTTCCTCAACATGGGCTACACTAGACATAAATAATCTGCTAAGATCATCTGCTACTACATTCACCTTACCAGGATAATAATGCACACTCATATCATAATTCTTAAGGAACTCAAGCCATCTCCTCTGGAGAAAATTCAACTCTTTCTGGGTGAACACCTACTGAAGGCTCTTATGATCAGTGAACACATCTATATGAACACCATAGAAGTAGTGTCTCCATATATTGAGTGCAAACACCACTGCTGCAAGCTCGAGGTCATAGGTTAGGTAGTTCTTTTCATGAACCTTAAGTTGTCTACAAGCATAAGCTATAACCTTATCTCGCTGCATCAATACACAACCTAGGCTAACTTTGGATGCATCACAATAGATAACATAACCATATGAACCCTCTGGTAGAGTCAAGACAAGAGCTGTAGTCAATCTAGTTTTTAATTCTGCAAAACTTTTCTCACAATCACCTGACCATTTAAACTTGACCATCTTCTGAGTTAAACTAGTCAATGGTGAGGCTATGGATGGAAATCCTTCCACGAACCTTCTGTGATAACCCGCTAGACCTAAGAAACTTCTAATATCTGTAGCAGAGGAAGGGCTGGACTATTGTTTCACTGTTTCTATCTTCCGTGAATCTACTCGGATCCCTTCGCTAGATATAATTTGACCAAGGAAAGCAATGGATTGTAACTAGAACTCCCTTTTGCTAAACTTAGCGAATAACTGGCGATCCTTGAGAGTCTGTAGAACAATTCTCAAATGACTCGCATTTTCTTCCTCATTCCTTGAGTAAATGATAATATCATCAATAAAGATGATAACAAATAAGTCCAAGTATTGTTTGAACACTCTGTTAATCTAATACATGAAGGCTGTAGGAGCATTGGTTAGTCCAAATGACATAACGACAAATTCATAATGACCATACCGAGTACTAAAGGCTATTTTTGGAATGTCACGATCTCTGACTCTGAGCTAATGCTAACCCGATTTGAGGTCTATCTTTGAGAAATGACTAGCACCCTGATGTTGGTCAAACAAGTCATAATTTCAGGGGATGGGATACTTAATCTTGATTGCGACCTTGTTCAACTGTCTATAGTAAATTCACATTCTTAGAGAACTATCTTTCTTCTTTACGAATAACAATAGTTCACCCCATGGTGAAACACTAGGTCTGACAAAGCCCTTATCTAGAAGGTCTTTCAACTGCTCTTTCAACTCCTTAAGCTCTATTAGAGCCTTTCTATAAGGAGGAATATAAATAGGATGGATATCTGGAAGGAGATAAATTCCAAAGTCGATTTCCCTATTGGAAGGGACTCCGAGAAGATCTTTTGGAAACTCACAGACTACTGGAACTGACTCAAGAGTTGGGGTTTCAGAGATAGAATCCTTAACCTGAACTAGATTATAGATATCAACCTCAGAGATTATCTTTTTTTCCTTAAGGTAAGAAATCAATCGACCCATAGCTACTACCCTTCCATTCTAAGATTGGTTCGTCTGGAAACTCAAAAAGAACAATCCTAGTTCTACAATCTACTGAGGCATAACGGGAATGTAACCAATCCATGCCTAGAATTACATTGAAGTCTACCATTTATAACTCTACAAGATCTGCTGAGGTGACTTTTTGAGAGACCGTGACAGGGCAATTTCTGTATACCCGTGTAGCTATAACTGGGTCACCGGCTGGAGTTGAGACTGAGAAAGGTTCTGTGAGAGTTTCTGTACTCACACTTAATTGGACTTCTATGTAAGGAGTTAGAAAGGAAAGAGTAGCCCCTGGATCTAACAATGCATAAACATCAAGGTCAAAGACTCGTAAGTACGAGTGACTACATCAAGAGAACCTTCCTGATCCTGGTGAGCCTGAAGAGCATACTACCTGTTCTGACACTGACCGCCACCTTTACCAGATTAGTTACCCTGCTGATTCGGGTGACTTGCTGGTGCTGATGAAGTTGTTGACTGAGTTCTACCATTACCATCTCCTTGACCCTGTCTAGAAGGACAATCCCTCAACCTGTGACCAGACAGACCGCACCCAAAACATCCTTCGTTCCCTGCGAGGCACTCGCGCGGATGGTTGTTACCACACTTAGGGCAAACGGGGTAAGTCTTGGTGCCTAAAACACTTCTTGAGACTTAGAGCCTGGTGCTGTAACCTTTTGGTCATACTTGTTCTTGAAGAATGGAACACTAGCCGACGAAGGGGTTGGAGCTAAAAACTTTTGCTGACTCGGCGAGCGATTTCCACCATCTAATTTCTGCTGAGAATAGTCAATGTTCCTATTCCTATCCTACTTATTCTCCTTAGACTATTCCCTAAGCTTATCACCCTCAACCTGCTGAGCATGAGTCATAAGCCTAGAGATGTTCATATCTTCAAGTAACATAGCACTTTCTGCAGTCAGTTTTCATCAAATCCGATACTCCATACAAGAACTTATTCTTCTAAGACCTGGAGTCAGCAACCATGTGAGGAGTATACCTAGAGAGTTTTTTTAAACTTTATCCCATACTCTTGGACACAAGTTCATGAATTACTGAGCCTTTGCTTCTCTCAACTCTATTTGGAAAAACCTATCCAAAAAGGTATCGCTAAAGCAATCCCATGTAATAGAAGCTATATTTGTACCCCTACTTTCCTTCCACTGAGTGTACGAGATATGAGCAACATCCTTAAACTGGTATGATGTCAACTCAACCCGATCATTCATAGTGAGTTGCCTAACCTCAAAGATCTTATTGATATTATCCAAGAAATTCTGAGGATCCTCATTAGTTTGTGATCCTATGAACTCAGGCAGATTCATCCTAATAAAGTCACGGACCCTTGCTGCTACTGATCCACCATTTGTATACACAGGAGCATGAACCCGATTGTTCTGGTTGGTCATTCTCTGAGTCAACATTTTTATGAAATTTCTCAACTCAACATTGTATACTTCCTGATCTGGAACTGGAGGAGTTCCATTTGAATTCCTGGCATTCACATTCCTAGAGTTAGCTCTACGAAGAGGCATGATCTGAAATGTAGAACGTCGATTTAGAATGGAATTAGATCATACCTTACGCACGATAAGAGTAACAAGAAAGTGAAGTTTTCCAAAAGAACTTTGTAGCCTCTCTCTCATTAGATGTGACGCAATTCACACCCATGAAAAGGACTCTACTTAGTGCGCCTTTTCTGACATTCTAAGACACTTAAACTTAACTCTAATACCAAGTTTTGTCATGCCTCGAGCTACCCCCAAGATGCGGACATGGAACATAGGACCACAAGTAATCCCAAGCTAACCCTGTTGGCATGATCATGATAATAATAAAAATAATAAACTAAATTTGAAAGCTAAATCATAATTTAAACTTAAAAGAAGGGGAATACCCATATTCTATAACTGAGATAAATGAAATACCTGATGAGTTTAATACAAAGACGTTATTAACTCAATACTAATATGAAACTAATTATGTCTGTAAAAAGCCTCTAACTGACTAGAAATGCTTGGACAAGCCTGATGTACAGTGGTTTCACGGTACTTTCAATGCTTTTTCCCTTAAGTTTAGTGTGTGTCTAAGGCCTTTTTGTATTAGTTTTAATGTATTTTTCTCTTTGTTTATAAGAATCTGTCCAGGATGAAAATGTGGAAGAATTGTGTTTAAATTGTAAAAGTGACGACCTACAGAGCCATCGATGGTCTGTCGACCCCTCGATGGTCCGTAGGTTGCCACCGTCGTATGAAGAAAATGCTGCTAAAGGAAGATTGGGGAATTCTAACTAAGTGTGGGGCTACGGAGGCTCTCGAAGGACCGTCCAGTACCCGCATTGAAAAGATTCTACGTGTGGAGAAACAAAAGCTATCGACGGACCATCGTGCTCTCAACGGACCGTCATTCTTGTCCGTCGATGGCAATAGTGAGTTGGAGAAGAAATCAACTGAAAAAGAAGCTAAGTGTGGAACGACAAGGTCCGTCGTGACCTCGGTTGTCCGTCGGTCCGGTCATCGACTCAGATGAGTTATTTAGGCAGATTTTCCTTAAATAGATTTCATTTTTATGTTTGGACTTCTTTATTATAAATACTTGTAAAACTCTTGTTTTTGAGGTTAGACTCTGGTTTTTTTTTTTTTTTCAGTTTTAATGTTTTAGTTGTCAAACTTGTGATTTTGAGAAATTATTCTATTTTTCGAAAATCGTTTGTTGCAAGAGTATTGATTAAATCAAGTAACCTTCTGGATTTTTTTTAATCTCATCAAAGTAAGTACATGAATTCTTATCAAACTAGTATGAATTGTGTGATTATTTACATGGGTAACTAAATCAATAGCTAGGGTTGTGGGAACCATGAGTAATTAACAAGGTAAGAACTAGCTAAAATAATAATCATAGAATAGTGTCTTGCATGTATTGATAATTCTTTCATTTAGAAGTCTTTTAAACGAGTGCACACGTTAGAAGTCGCCTTGTTGCTACTTGCCGGACCAAGGAGGTAAATAATAAAAAAGAATTATCAATGTAGTTTTTGTATATACAATCAAATAGGCTAGTTTCGATTGGTGCAAAGTAACAACCAAGACATAATCGATTATGACGCTTAATATGAGGTAAAGGTATGGTTTAGTAAAGCACACATACGTAGCCGGATCAAGGTACAGAGTGAAATTTCCTAGTTGTCGGACAATGGAATTAGAGATACATAAACTTACCACTTTGCGTGCAAAATACTATAAAAGAATTGTTATAGCTAGAATTACCGCGTTATGAACTTGTGGGGAACACTTAAGCCCTAGTTACTTTCATTACTTTATAAAAATTAAATCTTTGAACTTTTCACTTGTTTACTTAGACATAGCTAATTACATTCGTTACTGAAAACCCCCTTTTTGTTACTTGTTTTTGGGAAGGACTTGACTAAATAGAGGATATAATAGGTTAAAGTTAAGTCTAAATTATTTTCCTTGTGGGATCGACCCTAACCTCATAGTTGGGTTCTTTACTTGATACGGCCGCTTATACTTCTTTTCGAGAAGTAAATTTGAGTGTTTGGCGCCGCTGCTGGGGAAAGTGGCTTTTAGATTAACTTTAAGCTTATTACCAAAGTTTAGTCAACATTTTTTTAATTTTACTTTTTTCTTTATTTTTGTCTCTTGTAGATCTAACTTCATTGTATGCCAAGTACGCGGAGTAAAGGAGAACCCATACTCTCACTCGACCCCAAACTAGAGCGTACACTGCGCAGAATGAACCAAAATTTGGATATTCTCAATGATGATCACAACCCTAAACTTTCACCACCGGTTGATGCTCATGATCAATTATTACCTGAAAATCTTGGGGAAGGTGAAATACATAGGCAACCTCCCACTCCACGCCCTCAAGAGTATTATAGAGGACATGATATTATTACTGAATTTGACGGGCCACTTGTCTTGCCTCCCCTACCACACAACCATACTTTCGTGGTAACTAGTAGTCTAATACAAATGCTCACCGCTAGAGGTTTGTTTTCGGGGCTACCCTCTTAGGATACACATGCTCAAATTACCAAGGTAAGGTCGATGTGTAAGAGTTATGTAGGGAGGCTTGATTTGAATATGGACGTAATTGGGTTGAGAGTATTTCCTCTCTCACTGACGGAGAGACTTCTATATGGTTTATCGAGCTCCCCTGTAACTCAACCTACAGTTGGAATCAATTGAGGGATGTGTTCTTAGAACGTTACTGCCCGGTGTCTAAGAAGGTAAACCACAAAGATAGGGTGAACAACTTTGTGGCACTACCGGGAGAATCAGTCATCAATTCTTGGGACAGGTTCACTTCGTTCTTGAGAAGTGTCCCTACTCACTACATCGATGATGAGTCACTGAAAGAGTACTTCTATTGGGGATAAGATGATAATAATAAAGCAGTATTGTATGCGATAGCGGGTGGTTCTTATGGGGAGTTTTCTTATGATGAGATTGCTGAGAAGTTGGAGAAAATATCCTGAAATAATAAAGCTTGGAGCACTAGGAAATCAGATACTGCGAGAACCACTTTTGCAGTGCAATCCGCACACAACCCAGCCACAGATGAGATTCGTGAAGAAATGGCTTAAATTAGAACTGAGCTTGGGTTGGTGTTGAAACACGTCACTGGGGTGTAGAAAAGGTAAATGAAGTGAATTACTTGCCTAAACCACCATCGCCGATTAATGAGTATTACTATGAGGAGGACTCTTATGTGGTAAATGAGCATACGGGGGGTTTCCAACCAAACTTCCAATGCTCCAATCAGGAGAATTGACGCCAAGGTCAAGGAAATCAAGGTCGGAACTATGGTAATTACAACCGAGAGGTTCATTATGTCCGAGATGGAAATTACAACCGTGACAACAACTTCCATCGGGGTAACTATGGTAACAAAAATGATAGGAGCGGGCCTTATGTTCCACCTCAAAATGCTAAAATTTCTCCTAGGGATGGTGGAGGTAGTATGGCGCGAGTTGCGGATATGTTGCAAAAAATGATGAGGAGGTTTGATGCTACTGATGAACACATTAAAGATTTGAGGAGTGACTTATCTAGCTTTGGGCAAAAAGTTGATGCACAGGCAATCCCGATCAAGCATATTGAGTTGCAATGGCCCAATTGTCTTCGACAGTGAACCCACGCCAACCAGACAATCTTCCTAGCAATACTGTCCAAAATCCAAAAACTGATGGATATTGTATGGCAGTCACAACTCGAGGTTGTAAGCAAACCATTAACCCACCGATGTCGTGTGGTGTAGAAAATATTATAAAAGGTTATGATGAGGTATTGGAGGTTAGTGGTGAGTTAGAAGACAAAACGGGGAAAGAAGCTGAGGTACCCCAAAAGGTGTCCCCATGCCTAAACCACCACCTCGGTTACGACAGAGGTTAGTGAAAAAGACAAAGGATGGTAAATACCGACGTTTTCTCACTATGCTCAAACAACTTTCCATCAATGTCCCTTTGATAGAAGCTCTTGAACAAATGCCCGATTATGCCAAGTTCATGAAAGATATGGTCACTAAGAGAAGATCGGTCAGTTTTGAGGATGATGATAGAATGTAGTATTGTAGTGCTATTGCTACAAGGTCTCTAGTTCAAAATAAAGAAGATCTGGGTGCCTTCACTATTCTATGTACAATCGAGTTATTACACTTTGCGAAAGCATAATGTGATCTTGGTGCAAACATATATCTCATGTCTCTCTCTATTTACAAGAAGTTGGGTTTTGGTGACCCAAAACCCACTTCGATGTGGCTACTGATGGCCGATTGAACGGTGAAGAGGCCTATTGGGATACTCTATGATGTGTTAGTAAAGGTGGACTCATTCATATTTCTGGCCGATTTTGTGATACTGGATTGTGAGGTTTACTTTGAGGTACCTATTATTCTTGGGAGGCCATTCCTTGCTACGAGTATAACCTTGGTTGATATGGAGAAAGGATAAATGAAATTTTGGTTGAACAATGAAGAAGTGACTTTCAACATTTGTAGGTCCATGAGGCAGAGTGGTGAGATCCAATCGGTATCTGCCATTATCTTACGGGGTTGAAAAGTCATCTGAGGTACAAATAGAAGAGTGTCTGAGTTTAGAAGCACTAGTAGCAGTGATCATGAATTTTGATAGTGATTGCATTGAAGAGTATGGGTCATTGGTCTAGGCACTTGATCGAGGTGATGTTCACTTTAAACCAAAGAAGTTGGAGTTAGATATGGAGTATTGCGAGTCTCCACCCGCGAAACCATCTATAGAGGAGGGTCCAAAAGTAGAACTTAAGGCTCTACCACCTCCTCTGAGGTATGTGTTCTTGGGAAAATGTGACACTTTGACAGTAATTATTGCATCAGATTTGAATGTGCATCAAGTTGAGAGTTTGATGGAGGTTTTAAAAAGGTTCAAAACTATTGGGTGGACTATTGCGGACATTATTGGGATCCCTCCTGGGATTTTTTCTCATAAAATCCAAGTCATGCCCGATCATAAGCCAAGTATTGAGCACCAGATACGTTTAAATCCACCTATGCATGAGGTGGTGAATAAGAAAATCATTAAGTGATTAGATGCTGGAGTGATATATCCAATCACATATAGTAGTTGGGTATGCCCTATTCAGTGTGTACCTAAGAAAGGGGGAATGATTGTGGTCTCCAATAAGAATAATGAGCTTGTTCTGATGAGGCCGGTGACTGGATGGAGGATATGTATGGATTATCAGAAATTAAATGCATGGACCAAGAAAGACCATTTTCATATGCCCTTCATGGATCGGATATTGGATAGACTTGTAAGAAAGGGGTTGTACTATTTTCTTGATGGCTATTCGGGTTATAATCATATTTCTATTGCACCGGAAGATCAAGAGAAAACCACCTTTACTTTTCCTTATGGGACCTTCATGTTCAAGAGAATGCCTTTTGGGTTATGTATTGTACTAACTACATTTCAGAGATGTATGATATCAATATTCTCTGATATGGTGGAGGACACTATTGAGGTGTTTATGGATAATTTTTCAGTGGTTGGTGACTCCTTTGAGCGGTGTTTGAGTCACTTTTCCAAGGTTCTTAAGAGGCGTGAAGATTTCAACCTTGTTCTAAATTGGGAAAAATGTCTCTTCATGGTGAAAGAAGGTATTGTATTGGGTCATCACACTTCAAAGAAGGGTATAGAGGTTGATCGAGCTAAAGTTGAGGTGATAGAGAGACTTCCTCACCCGTCTCTGTAAAAGGTGTGAGAAGTTTTCTTGGGTATGCAGGCTTTTAACGGAGGTTCATCAAGGATTTTTCAAAGATTGCACATCCTTTATGCAAGTTGCTTGAGAAAGAGTGTAAGTTTTATTTTGATGAATCCTGTCTTAAGGCATTTGGTGAGTTGAAGGAAAAGTTGGTGTCTGTACCTATCATGACTTCTCCAGATTGGAACAAGCCATTTGAGGTGATGTGTGATGCAAGTGGGGTTGCTCTTGGTGTGGTATTGGGACAAAGAAGGGACACAATCTTTCATCCCATTTAATTTGCTAGTAAAGCCGTTAATGAAGCCCAAAAGAACTTCACCGTGACTGAACAATATCTCCTTACAATAGTCTTTGCTTTCTAGAAATTTCGCTCCTATTTGCCTGGCACAAGGGTTGTAGTTCATACTGATTATTCTGCTTTGAGATATTTGATAACAAAGAAGGATGCAAAATTGAGGTTGATTCGTTGGGTATTACTATTGCAAGAATTTGACTTTGAGGTGAAAGATAGAAAGAGGACCGAAAATCAAGTTGTTGATCACTTGTCTCGATTAGAAGATGAAGCAATGAGGGAGTTACGTGAAAAGGATGAAATTGATGATACTTTTCCTGATGAGCATGTATTGGATGCCTCCCAAGACTTGGTTCCATGGTTAATTGGCTAGTGATATCGTCCTACCGGACTTGTCCTTTCATCAAAGGAAAAAGTTCATGCATGATGTAAAAAAGTTCTTTTGGGATGAGCCATACTTATATAAGAGTTGTGCCGATGGGCTTATTCGGCGTTGTGTGCCGAAAGTTTAGAAGTTGAGTGTTCTGGAGGCATGCCATTCTTCGCCTATAGGTGGGCATCATAGTGGTATCCAAACTGCTCAAAAGATCTTGCAATGTGGCTAATATTGGCCAACCATTCACCAACATGCTAATGAGTTCGCCAAAGCATGTGATAGCAAAGAGATGGTGACATTTGAGAAAGCACGAGCTCCCTTTAAATCCCATTTTTGTGATTGAATTGTTTGATGTGTGGGGCATTGACTTTATGGGTCCTTTTGTGAGTTCTAATGGGATGAAGTACATTCTTGTGGCAGCCGAATATGTGTCAAAATGGGTAGAAGCTATCGCACTAGCGAATAATAGAAGGAAGAATGTCACCGCATTCTTGAAAAAGAATATATTTCTAGATTTTGCACCCCAAAGGCTATCATCAGTGATGGGGGATCCCACTTTTGCAACAAGCTGTTTAAGAGATTATTGGAAAAATATGGGGTTCACCATAATGTGGCGACTCCTTACCATCCTCAAACTAGTGGGCAAGTTGAGGTGTCAAACAAGGAGATTAAGTAGATTTTGGCAAAAATGGTGAATGCTAGTAGAATGGATTGGTCGAGGAGGTTCAATGATGCTATTTGGGCCTACTGGACAACATAAAAGACTCACATAGGTATGTCCCCATACCAACTTGTATATGGGAAGTCTTGTAACTTACCAGTTGAATTAAAGCATAAGGCCAGATGGGCAATGAAGAAGTTGAAAATAGATTGGAATAAGGTTGCGGAACAGAGGTTAAATGGGTTGAATGAGCTTGATGAATTTTGGTTGAAGGCATAAGAAAGTTCAGCCCTCTACAAAGAAAAGATGAAGAAGTACCATGATCAAAAGATTGAGAAGCACATTTTTTGGTTGGGGATTTGGTGATTTTGTACAATTCTAGGTTGCGCTTGTTTCCCGAGCAAACTCAAGTCCAAATGGGTTGGTCCTTATTTGATCGCCCAACTATTCCCTCATGATGCAGTTGAGTTGGAAAACAAGGAGGGTGTGAGGTTCAAGGTGAACGGGCAGCGAATCAAAATCTATCTAGGCCAATGCTGAAATGACGAATGAAGTGATCTAGGCATACCATCTTGATGAAGTCTGAGTAATCAAGATTCCTCCGTCATGCCGCGATTTTAAATCAAGCGCTGTTTGGGAGGCAACTCAATATGTATCCTCTAGACAACTATAGGTTTTTCATGATTTTCTAGCATAGTTGCATTATTTTTGCTTTTATTACTTATGTTATGTCTTAATGTTCCTTTACTTTTCTTTAGAAGTGTTGGATAGAGAATAGAGCAGGTTCTGTTTAAAAAAGTGTCCAGAAAACACAAAAATATTAGCTTAATGGGTGTAAAATATTCAGGGACCAAATCACCAGAAATCTGCAGAAAATTGGTCTGGTGCACCCATCGACGGAACGTCATCCCTTCGACGGTCCTTCAGTAGGATATTTCGTGCCCAAATATGTTATTTAAATTTTTCTAAGTTAGCGCACTATCAATGGAGGGGTCGATTGAATGTCGGTCTCTCGATGGACCGTCGTTGGGGTCCGTCAACCCCAACTTCCCTTGTTTACTCTAAGTCTCCCTCGACATACTATATTGACGTACTGTTGTCCCTTCGACGGTCTGTCTTGCACAACATTCGATGGTATCAGAACCTTTGCTTATGATTTTCTATAAAAATAATCTAAGTGCCCATCTACAGAACCATATGACGGATCGTCGACCCTTCGATGGTCCATCCTGCACAACCGTCGACACTGTCAGAACCTTTATTTCTGATGTTTTTAAAATTTATTCTAAGTATCCCTCGACGGATCACCAAGACGGAACGTCGTACCCTCAATGGTCTGTCCTGCATAACCATCGCCATTATCAGAACCTGTGTTTATAGTGTTTTTAAAATTAATTCGAAGTGTACCTCGACAGACCCCATGACTGACTTTCGTTCCTTCGATGGAGCGTCGATGGGTCCGTCCTGCACTCTGTACTTCTGCACTGCTATTTCTTTTCTGTGTTTTGCTCTTGTGTTTTCTGCTTTTGCATGTGTTGCAGGATTTCACTTGTACTAACTACTTCTCTTTGTAGGTACAAATAACACCTACCTAAACACGAACGTGTCTACTCACGAGGGCATTCCAAGTCCGTCGCCCAATCGAATCGGATGGTCATAGGCTCAGACGATGAGCATGACCCAGAGTACGTACCACCAGGCACCCTCACTCCTACAAGTGCTGCCCGCACAACTAGAGCCATGCCCACGAGGGTGGCACCCGGCGTAGTACTGCCTCCAAGTCTAACGAGAAGCGCATACTGAACAGTGCACCTTCTGAGTTGGCTGGACATTCCGAGGGAGCGTCTGGCTCCGTGGAGGCATCCGGTTCTGAGGAATCTTCTGGCTCTGTGGAGGCTTTCATATTTGAGGAGACTTCTGCTTGTACCTAGTCTGATGAGGCTGATAGTACTGACTCTACTCTAGCACCCCAGACTGGCGTCCCCACTCTGGTTGCTGATCAGCCCAACCGGTGGTATGTCGAGGGGCAGTATCAAGTCTACATTAATGCCAAGATTCACAATGACAAGGGGTTCATGACCCGGACCCTGACACTTGAGAGGCGGGTTCTCACGGGGAGTCTTCCCACCATGCCGTTCATTCATGAGTTATTCACTAGACATCGGTTGGAGTGGACGACTCGAGATGTAGGCCACTATAGCGAGGAGATGGTCCGAGATTTCTATGCCTCCTATGCATCGACTCCTTGATCTCAACTAGACAGTCGGGAAGCCCCGCCAAACATGCACCGTTAAAGTACGTCTTAGTCCGCGGCAAGCGGGTTGATATTTCCTTGCAATCCATTGACAGGTTTCTCTATGGCGCAGATGTAGATGCCACCCGAACCCCTCTCATCGCTGAGTTTGACTGTTGGTTGAAGTTGATCAAAGATGGCTAGTTACAGCGTGAGCTAGATGTGAGCGAGACCACCAAGCGGTGGATTGAACAGAACCTCTTCGTAGATGGTAAGGCTGTCGAGTGGGTGTTGGAACCCAAGAAGAGTATCAAGAAGTCCAACCTCACCTTCACAACCAAGTTCTTATGGCTATTGTTCCGACACTGCCTTTCCCCTACTACTACTGATAACAAAGTCACCTGGGATCGTGCATTGCTGATGGCGGCCAAGGTTGCGGTGTTCGAGGTGGACTTGACATGGCTATTGCAGGCGGTGATACATAAGAGGGCCTTTAAGGCCACTACTACTTACCCCTTCCCGTGCATGATCTTTAAGTCGTGCATGTTTGTAGGAGTGCCCATGTGGCACATTGATGTGATCAAGACCCCACCCGACACAGTGGATATTTTCCTCATTTGGGATAAGGCCAATGAGTTGTCTCCCATAGAGGACCCCGTCCAGAGGTGCAGCCGCTCGGTGAGAACCTGACGGTCGTGGTAGATCAAGCCCAAGCGGCTAATCCGTCTATATTCGAGTATACCAACACCACCTTTGTTGAGTCTATCCTGGGTTAGCACTGCTCTGAGCTCCTCCCGCTCTACTCTTTCTGCTACACTGGTCCTACTTGCTAGGGTCCAGAAATTAGAGGACCAGATGGCCACACTTCTGCATCACATCCAGCCTTTGATGCAGAGGTCCATTGCTGAGGCGGAGGAGCGAATATAGAGGAAGATGTCCCAGCATACTGAGTGGCACATCATGGAGGTTCACCAGCGCTTGGATGCATTTGAGTTGCGGATTCTCGCCCGGCCAGCCCCTACAGTGGATTTGATGACTCTCTAGGCTGTTGTGGAGATTCTGAGAGCAAACTTGGATACCATACTGGAGGCTCAAATGCCTGAGTCTGAGGCTCCTTGTGCAGATCCTGCTGAGGACACAGTGTTAGCTGCCCTGTTCTCCACCACTGTTGTGCCACCACCTCACCTACGAAATTGTGCCAAAAGGAACTGAGTTAGAGATGAGGATGAGTCTCGGGCATGGAAGAAAAAGTGCACTGAGTTGGAGGCTGTGAGGAGAGCCTCATTGATTTATGAAGAGGCTTGCTAGTTAAGGGTTCTAGAAGTGGATGCTTGGGAGTCTAGATCCACAGTTGTTGAGGCTGAGAGGAGCACTACTGATGGTGTTGTTATTGTTGAGGACACCAATGATGGTGTCCCTACTACAGACGGAGCGGGTTCCGGGAAACCGGACCCGTCAGCATATTGATCGTCGATGCCTTGCGCCTCAGGTTTGCTTCACCTATCCCGTATTATATATACTTTTATGCATTGGGTACAATTGCATGTCTTTTTGTTTAGGGTGGGGTAAATGGAAAGTGAGTGCTAAAGTAAAGTCTGAGTAGCCCAACTCATGATCCTCTCTTGGGGTTTTCTTGCCTGTGTTTTTTCTCCCCAAGACACTGGTTATTTTATTATTGAACCGGCATGTTGGTATCTTTTGTACATAGTATAGAAATGGAATCTAAAGCATGATGCCAAAACAAAATGATATTCTGATTTAAAGAAAATGTTGCACGACTAGGCATAGTAAATGATGAATGTGTGTCTATAAGCATGACATATAAATACACTACGGCATGACCCTAAGTCTAAAACTCAAACTAGGTGTTTGATAATATGGTAGAGTAATGAGATGTCAAGTAAGTGTGAGAAAAATTTGAATAGTCCACTATTGGTACTAAGATAGAACTTGCCAGGTTAGTCCTGTTAAAAGTAAGTTGTGATAGACAATTAGGAAAAGATCATAGGCCCTTGTTTAAGATAGCCAATCTTTAGCCTAGATAATAGAAAAGTGAATGAAATTAATCCCTTCTTGATCGAAATGATTTGAGCTTAACATAGACCTTTCTTTTTCACCCCAACTGATCTTTTCTGGGAACAATGTGTTGGCCCTGGTCCCTCCTAGGACATGTGCACCTCAGCTTATGCAAAAATCATAAGTTGAGGGTGGCTAATGCAGAAAACAACCTTGTCGTGACCCTGACCCAACCTTGGGTATTCTGTACCTTGACTCATAGCAAATCCATGAGTTGAAGGTGGCTATTATGAGGAATGCTCCGGAAAGTAGGGCTGAAAGAATAAAGATAGAGAAAGAACAAAAGAAAAGTGACTCAAGAAAAGTTGAAAGAAAAATGAAAATTTTGAAAATTTTAAAATACAAGTAAGAAAAGAGAAAAGTCACTTACAAAAAAGGAAAGAGAAGAGAGAATCGCAAGGTGAAAGAATACAAGAAAATTAAAAGATAGGGCGGAAGAAAAATGATGAAGAGGTAGGACGCTTAGCCATTATGTCAAGGAGGGATAAGTCACTAAAATACATCTAAATGTATCCTACCTGAACCCGAGACTAAGATACGAGCTAAGAAAGTTCTATTGTGATCCTAAGAGTCTATTATGGTGAATTTGAAGATGTGAAAATAAGGGTAAGCCTATGGAAATAAGTATAAATAAGGTGTGAAGTTGTTCTGAGAGTGAATGTTGAAAAATAATCCTTATTCTCAAACTGGAATCATTGTGTGAAAAATGAGGATGTTGTTTTGAAGTGAGGACATTAGTTGCAATACCGTAAAATTGGTACCTTAGTGAGGGATCAAAGAGGATAGGTGTCGTCGTGTGATGAGTCTATGTCATGGTCTGATCCGCATGAGAGAGCCTAAGAGTGATAACATGCATTAACATAATGAAAATACTCGGTATTGATAACCAGATGATTGCGAAAGCTAAAATAAGGATACTCTTATACAAAGATTTTGTGGTGAGTCATAGTGCGTCGCTTGATGAAAAAAAACAAATTTAAGTTAAGGGTGTTGATATACCGTGGTTTCATGGTACTTTCAATGATTTTTTTCTTAAGTTTAGTGTGTGTCTAAGGCCTTTTTGTATTAGTTTTAATGTATATTTCTCTTTGTTTGCAAGAAATCTGTCCAGGATGAAAACGTGGAAGAATTGTGCTGAAATTGCAGAAGTGATGACCTACAGAGCTATCGATGGTCCATAGGTGGACACCGTCGTTTGAAAAAAATACTGTTGAAGGAAAAGATCAGAGAATTTTGACTAAGTGTGAGGCTATGAAGGCTCTCTACGAACCGTCACCTCCACGACGGACCGTCCTACACATCCGTCATCGTTAACAGAAAGTAGCTCCAATACCCGACTTGAAAAGATTCTATGTGTGGAGAAACAGAAGCCATCGACGGATCGTCGTGCTCTCAACAGACCGTTATCCTTGTCCGTCGATGGTAATAGTGAGTTGGAGAAGAAAGCAACTGAAAAAGAAGCTAAGTGTGGAATTACAGGGGGCCTCGACTGTCCATCGTGGCCTCGGCGGTCTGTCGGTCCGGTGATCGACTCAGACAGATTTTTTGGGCAGATTTTCCTTAAATAGATTTCCTTTTTATGTTAGGACTTCTTTATTATAAATACTGGTAAAAACCTCATTTTTGAGGTTAGACTCTGGGTTATTTTCAAAAATCGTTTGTTGCAAGAGTATTGATTAAATTAAGTAATCTTCAGGATTTTCTTCAATCTTATCAAAGTAAGTACACGAGTTCTTCTCAAACTAATATGAATTGTGTGGCTATTAACAGGTGTAACTAAATCCATATCTAGGTTGTGGGAACCATGGGTAATTAACAAGGTAAAAAGTTGCTAAAATAATAATCCTAGAATAGTGTGTTGCATGTATGATAATTCTTTCGCTTAGAAGTTTTTTTAACGAGTACACGCGTTAGAACTCCTCTTGTTGCAATTTGTCGGATCGAGGCGGTAGATAATAATAAAAGAATTATCAAGGTAGATTTAGTATATACTATCTAATAAGCTAGTGTCGATTGATGCGTAGTAACAAGTAAGCCATACATCATTTATGATGGTTAATATGAGGCAAAGGCAAGGTTTAGTAAAGCACATACACGTAGCCGAACCAAGGTGCAGAGTGAAAATCCCTAGTTGCCGGACCAAGGAATTAGGGATACATAACTTACCACTTGCATGCAAGATACTAGGAAAAGATTGTTATAGCTATTATTACCGCGTTATGAACCTGTGGGAACACTTAAAGCCCTAATTACTTCCATTACTTGATAAAAGTCACATCTTTGAACTTGTTACTTAGTTACTTAGACATAGCTAATTACATTCGTTACTTAAACCCCCCCTTTTGTTACTTGTTTTCGGAAAGGACTTGACTAAATAGAGGTAATAGTAGGTTAAAGTTTAGTCTAAATCATTTTCCTCATGGGATTGACCCCAACCTCATACTTGGGTTCTTTACTTGATACGACCGCCTATACTTCTTTTTGAGATGTAAATTTTAGCATATCAAATTTTGGCGCCACTGTCGGGGGAAGTGGCTTTTAGATTAACTTTAAGCTTATTACCAAAGTTTAGTCAACATTTTCCTATTTTTCTTTTTCTCTTTGTTTTTGTCTCTTACAGATCTATTATGCCAAGTACGCAGAGTAGAGGAGGACACATACTCTCACCCGACCCCAAACTAGAGCGTACACTACACAGAATGAACCAAAATTTGGGTATTCTCGACGATGATCACAACCCAGAACTTCCACAACCGATTGATGCTCTGATCAATTATGACCTGTAAATATTGGGGAAGGTGAAATACATAGGCAACCTCCCGCTCCACGCCCTCAAGAGTATTATAGAGGATATGATAATATTAGTTAATCTGAAGGGCCACCTGTCTTGCCTCCCCTACCACATGGCCATACTTTCGTGGTAACTAGCAGTCTACTGCAAATGCTCAACGCTAGAGGTTTGTTTTCGGAGCTATCCTCTGAGGATCCACATGCTCACATCGCCAAGGTAAGGTCGGTATGTAAGAGTTGTGTAGGGAGGCCTGATTTGAATATGGACATAATTGGGTTGAGAGTGTTTCCTCTCTCACTGATGGGAGAGGCCACTATATGATTTACCGAGCTCCCCTATAAATCAATATACACTTAGAATCAATTTAGGGATGTGTTCTTAGCACGTTACTACCCGGTGTCTAAGAAGCTAAACCACAAAGATAGGGTGAAAAACTTTGTGGCACTACCGGGATAATCAGTCAGTAGTTCTTGGGAAAAGTTCACTTCGTTCTTGAGAAGCGTCTCCAATCACCACATCGATGATGAGTCACTGAAAGAGTACTTCTATCGAGGAAAAGATGATAATAATAAAACAATACTAGATACGATAGAGGGTGGTTCTTTTTGGGATTGTCCTTATGATGAGATTAATGAGAAGTTGGAGAAAATATCCCAAAATAATAAAGCTTTGAGCACTAGGAAGTAAGATACTGGGAGAAATACTTTTGCAGTGCAATCCGCACACAACCCTGCCACAGATGAGATTCGTGAAGAAATGGCTCAAATAAGAACTGGTTTGGGTTGGTGTTGAAACACGTCACTGGGGTGCAGAAAAGGTAAATCCGCTGAACTACTTGTCTAAAACACCGCAGACTGATGAGTATTACTATGAGGAGGAATCTTATGTGGTGAGCAGATAAGGGTTTTGTGACCAAACGCCCAAGGCTCCAATCAGGAGAATTTGCTTCGGGTTAAGGAAATAAAGGTCGCAACTATGGTAATTACAACCGAGAGGGTCATTATGTCCAAGATAGAAATTACAACTGCGACAATAACTTCAACCGGGGTAACTATGGTAACAGTAATGATAGGAGTGGGCCCTATGTTCCACCTCAAAATCGTGAAGTTGCTCATAGGGATGGTGGAGGTAGTATAGCGCGGGTTGAGGATATGATGCAGAAAATGATGAGGAGGTTTGATGTTAGTGATGAGCACACTAAAGATTTGAAGAGTGACTTAGCAAGTTTTGGGCAAAAATTTGATGCACATGCAATCTTGATCAATCATCTTGAATTGTAAATGGTCCAACTGTCTTCGACTGTGAACCCATGCCAACCGTGCACTCTTCCTAGCAATACTTTCCATGAGGATTGTAAGCACGATCTGGATGCTTAGAACCTGAACCTACATCATGAGAAGATTTAGCGCACGTACGCGTCAATACTTGAAGGTACTAAGCATTTGAAATAGACTAAAGCTGAATAAAACATAACTGAACAAGCACAAAAGCAAGTATAGTAATCTAAACATGATAGAAAGAATTCTGAGCTAACTAGATGCAATGACCAAATTTATAACATGTCGAGACTGAATACTAACCGATCTGTAAATATGGTCAATGCAAGAGAGTCTGACTGAAATGTGGGAGCTACTAATAACCGATAATAAAACTACATGAGCTAAATGTGCACTCCGAGGTATACGCCCCATCGAGAGAACCCAATATACCCTGCTAGAGGTATAAAGACATGTTGGTGTGATTACTAAACTGATTGCCCATAGAGGGGACTTACCACATACTTGGCTAGTAATTCTGGGACTAATTGGGTATGGTGAACCCTAGTCCAACTCGATATTATACTACTCACAATGAATTATATAATTAACTCATTATGACTGAGTTTCTGTAAATACTTGATAGCTCAAAACTGATCATGCAAACTGAGAATGCAACAATTAATCTAGTAATTATGCATTTATAACTAGGGCATGCATATTTGAAGTAATTTATATATCTGACCTAGTATGTGTAATTCAAAAACTAAAGAAATACATTGTTAGGGTTATGGAATTCATGAATTAATCTGAGTAATAACATGGTAATCTGATTTGGAACATATAACTATTTAATTCATGAAGTTTCTAGACACCCTAGGTCTAATCATGATTTATGAATCAAGAGTCTGAATGAAAATTAAGCACCCAATGGGTGAAAGGAACCACTAGTGAAATCCCACATAACTGGTGATGAAATTCACGGAGAAATATTTAGATTTCAGGGCTGGAACTACTGGAATCTTGCTATGTTCTTGGACTAGGGTTCTTGAATTTTTTCTCCGTTCTTGCTTCTAATTTTCTAAGTTTTGATTTAGGATTTTCACTTACATAAATTCTTGTTATATTTCTAGGCTTAAATTACTAAAATCTGATTATTTAGGGTCAAAACAACGTATTTTAGGGTTTAAACAAAGTGGAAAAAGACCAAAAGACCCCTGAGTTAATTGCTGTCGGACCAAACGTCGACCTGAACTGACAGGCCGCCATTCAATCGACGGTTCGTCGTTTGGGTCCGTAGGTTGGGTCTGTTTGAAATTCCTTTACTAAAACGGGTATAAAGTTTTACTCGGAGGTCTCATTTTAGCAAACTCGATGGCTATGGAAAGCTAATTCAATTATCTATTATTTCATAGATCATGGGACACCCAATTCATTTTTTTCTAAGAGTTATGATCTATTGAAATATACCCAATAATATTTTCCCGCTATTTGTCTACTAATTTTCACCAACGATCATACCTATGTTCCGTAGGTCCATCTACGGACTGTTCTGTTCAATCGTGGTTCTTTTCATAGAGTTGGTAAATGGGATCTTGATCGATGGACAAAAACTACAAACCAAGTATCGCCTATGGACCGTTGGTCCGTCCATCGTTTGACACTTAATAAAATCTTCCGGGCTGAGATTTGGGGGCTTAAGACTCAAACGACGGATGCACAGTACAAGTCGTAGATCAGACTACGGTCCGTCGATGGTAACTGTCGTTTCCACCTGCAGATTTCTGAAAAGCAGATTTCTTGTCTGTTTAAAATACGGGTTGTTACAAACTATGTATGTTGTTATTGTTATAATACGTTTTTCTCAACTAACCTGTCTCGATGTTTAACTAAATTGGGAACATAATCGTGTTATTCCACCATCTAACTTATCTTGGCAGGTGGTACTTACAATTTATCAAGTATGTTATATTCATCCATGTTTTGAGTTTGGATGAAGTCAATAGATGTGTATTTTCCTTTGCAGCCAGGTGATGTTAGTGATAATAATTGTAGTGAACCCCGCTGAACTTTCATGAACAGTTGTAAATCCTTTCTTGAGTTTGGATGCCAGTGATCTAAAGTTTAAGCAATTTTTGTATAGTGATTTGAAGTTCAAGCAAGATTAAGCAAGTTTTTGTACTGATTTGAAGTTTCTTGTAATAATATGGTTGAAGTGAATAACATATTCCAATTAAGTTTGTTGAACTAATAGTTCATTATATGATATGTTTTTGTGGTGAACTATTGTGTTATTTCATATAATAATATATCCTCTTCAGTTTGACTATGATGTACATGTTAATTAGTTAGTTATTAATATTTAAAATTGAATATTTAATTTCCAGCAAAATTTTATAAAATGATACATTTCATAAATAGCAGGGGTTAAAACTCTTGTTAGTTTTAATGTATAATTCATGAATCGTGAGGGGTTTTGACTCCTAGAGTACACAAATTGTTGGGGTTCTGAATCATAGAGTTTTAAGTGCAGTTTTACTGGTTTTAATTTGTGGGTTCAAAACCCTCGCTACTGGTTGCAAGGGGTTGGAAAAAAAACTCTGCGACTTAATTATGGCATACCTAATTGTAGGAGTTTCAGCAACTATCATAAAACTAAGTTGCGGGGATTACTGATCCCCAGAGTATATAATTTTAACCCCCATATTTTAAGTATTTTTTTTGTAGTGTTAAGCTTGTCACCGCGACATGCGGAGACATAGGTTAGACATATGTATTGTACTAGACATTGTTGATCGTGTTAATATAGGTTCACTATCTAATTTTTTTATGTCGATTTATGGGACAATGATAGAATTTAGAGGGTCACTTAAATTTGAGGTAATTGAGGAACTTTCACATATAACAAACATAAAAATCATATTTGTATACTATAACTATAGTTTGCATAATTGCGCTCCACACTTAACATAAATATGTAATTTTGTGATACATATACAAAAGAAAGCAGTTGTATAATTCACTATACATGTACAAAAAGCAGTTGTATACTCTGTTTCGGTATAAAATTTGTAAAAAAATCTATTGTATAATATGTATTTAATTATATAAAGCGAGAAAGAGAGAAAAGCAAAATAGAACTGGGTAAGGGAATATTTGTATTGTATAATTATAAGTGTATAGAACGAAGATATATGTATTTTCATGTGTATATACAATTTTCTCTGACTTTATATAAACAAAAACATAATTTATACATTTATGTTCATATAAGTTAGAGAGGCGAGACTGGGAGAGTGGCGAGCGAGATCCGGGAGAGGAAAACGAAATTATATGCAGATATACAATTTTCTCTCGCTTTATACAAACATAAACACATTTTTATACATTTGTGTTCATATAAAAGCTACAGAGGCGAGGGAGAGATTGTCAAGAGTGGCGAGCAAGATTCACCAGGGGGAGGGCGAAATAATACAGTTTTCTACAGGGTATAATTAAATCCAACGGTGGTTATGAAATTAAATTTGAATTAATAATTTGCTCTTGTATACAATTTTTCCATGAAAATTTCGTGTATGACAAACGGGTTTAATGAACTAATGCTTTATAGGTCTAGTTTATGTAATTAAATTCTATGAGTATAATTTAGTTTGCTATGGAACATTTAATTTGTATTTTTTTTCCAATTTATGCAATATTTTTAAATAAATGGATACATAAGTGCCAAATAAGGTAACAACAAATTCACATATTCTTATGAATCAAGCTACTCATTTTAAATCAAATATTTTCTTTTAAAGTTGTATAATAATACAAACACCATAAAAACTGGTTTCACATAGCACTGAAGGAAATATTAAATGATAAAATTTCTAATTTTCAATGTTGTTGTATATTAAACTTTAGACAAACACTTCTTTACAGAAAACTTCATGTTTTGAACGACAAAAAAGAATACGATCGAATTTTCTAGTATATAATTGAAATTTTGAAAAATACTAGCATTTATTTTTGTTATATACAAATATAGATAAATTATATATTAACAATTCTATTCTAACTGTTGGTTAGAAAAATCGTATGACACAATTTGTATATATGAATTGTATATGTATAGCACTGCATGAAGGGACATGTTTTGGTGGTTGTTTTCAAATGAATCTGACTCCCTATACAAGCGTGAAGATAAAAAAAATTCAATATGTAAGTCAAATATTTATACAAATTAATCACTATATACAATTATATGCTTTACAAATATAAACTATACATATAAATAAGAACTATTTGTGTTTGTATATAACTATAAACTCTCTCTCTCTCTCTCTCTATATATATATATATATATATATATATATATATATATATATAAATCCTAAATATACAGAAATATACATATACTTCAAACAATTTTTTATATAACTATCAAATATACAAATCACTATATACAAACTTATATACAAAAATGTGTGTATACCTCAAGCTATTTTGTATATAACTAACAACATCGAGATATACAAAATTATTTTATACAATAAGGAAAATCTTATGAATCAGACACAAACTCATCAGATGTTCTTGATCGATTAGTATTAGAATCACTATATTTGATTTTCCTCTTCTTTTCTCCTTCAACAATTTTTAATATCGTTTGTATTGGCATTTTTGATAACTTATTGTAGTGTAAATGGGTCATGTTTTTTCTTGGATCTCAACTCTTCAATAGTATTTTCCTCTAAAATTGTTTAAATTTGCAATAAAACCTGCATTGATTCCAATCTTGTAATAAATCGAGAGAAAACAGAGGTTGATTATCAGGAACTTGGAGTTCCATCTGCCATTTTATTTTTGAAATAGTTGAGAATCTAATGATTGATGATAGAGTTTAGAGAAAAAAATTAGCAAGCATAATACATATTAAAAAGGGAAAACAAAAAAAAAAGATTGAGAAAAGATCTAGATTGTTACTTATAAGATTGAAAGATCGATTAGGAAGGAGCTGAGAAATTGTGGATTTCAATTAAAAATGTTTGACTGATTTTGGGAGAGAAAGGGAAATTGTGAAGAGGAGAGACGAAATTTAGTTTGTAGAAAATCACACAGAAAAGTCGATGAAGTTTTTTTTTGTTTGGTATACAAGAAAACATGAATTTCATAATTAATGGAAAAAAAACTGAAAGTATAACATTCATAGTAATTAAACTATACCCTCTTTAACTAATAACATAGTAATATTTATCAACTCGCATAATTTTTCCATTTAATTTTAGAGAATCAACAAAAGTTCATTTAAGATATTTCTTGTCAACCCACTTAGTAGCACATATACTTTAAAATCAATTATGCATTTTATCTTAATCTCTCTCTATATATAAATATGTGGATGATAAAAATATGATGTGACTCCTCTCTTTGATCACGGCTATCATTTATCATTTTGTCATTTTTTTTAAAAAATTTCTTTTGATTTCTAAAATCTGCAAAGAGATTTTTTTTAAAAAAAATTATTGGTCTCTCCTCATTATTACATTTATTACTTTGTGTCTCTATTCATTATCACTATAATTAGTTATATTTTCTTTTTCTTAAATTCCTATTTACTTCTATTTTTATAATCTAAAAAATATAAATTTCTATCTCATACTTATAGTCATAATTTAATATTTTTAATTATAATTTTCTAAAAATTCATGTTTTTTATTTATCTCTATTTTACTTATTGCCATATATTTTCATTTTCTAATTAAATTTTGGCTCCTTTTAATTTAATACTTTTTCTTGCAAGTTGTAGAAGTCTGAATCAAGAATTAAGGAAAATGATATGCTAATTTTTTCAAGAAAGCCAAGATTTAAAGGTGTATTTATAATTTGATGTTTTTCTTTTCCTTGATTTATTGTGATTTTACCATTTTAAAGTCTTCATGTATTCTACTAGAATACTTTATCAATGTAAATCAAGAATTTGCTATACCTGAAATTTTTTATGAGGTATTCAATTTTATTTTTTAAATGAGGCGTATATGGTGATTGATATTCACTATTCGGAAAATAAAAATAGCATGTTGTAGTATTAATTTAGATTCCTATTTTATGTTTTAAGAATAGCGTGGATCTTCACTATTCAAAAAACCATTCCAATAACTTAAAGCAAAGTTTAACATTCCTCATTTGCTTTATTACAACAATTCCAAAATAATCCTTAGTGTCTGCATTCATAGTTGATGCAGGATTCTTTTCATTTTTTTGAACTTGCAATTGTTTTTTCTTTTGTTCTATGCTTCAGAAACGCCTTCCATGACATTTGTCTTCTGTAGAAATTTTTTGAAAGTGTTTTTACTTAGACAGTTATAAGATTTGTAAAGTGTTGTAGTAATTATTTTTCTTCTATCACAACACATATGACATAGGTTTTAAAATATGATGTCATTTTCACTGGCTAAATTTGTTAGTTTTTTTATTGAAAATTTCTCGGTCATTCAAAGAGAGACTGTTGCTTGTCATTTTTTAGGTTAAAAGTTGACATTGAAAAATTTGTGCATTGAGAAAAGCACAGATTGAAAATAGCAGCCCTAACAGATTGAACGGATGGATAAATAGTATGCCCTTGCGAGTTAAAAGTAGTATGATAATTCTTTAAATAATTTAACAGATCCTATAAGATCAATGGATATTTTGATACCACTGCTGGTGTTTTCAAAAAATAGAATGACAAAAAGAATAATTGAAATATCTCTCAATTGATTAAATGACTTTTAATATCTTTCAATCATTTTATTAAGTATTGAGGGGCTTTAAATAGCCAACATAAACACATAATCGACATAATTTAAGATTCAAAAATCTAAAATATCTCAATAGCTAAAACAACCTGACTAAAATTAAATTAAACAACTTATTTTGCAAAAAACTATTGCAATAACTTAAAGAAAATTTCAACAATTATATTAATCACCTCCTTACTTATACATGGCTACACAACTTAGAAGGTGTTTGGATTTGCTTGAAAGTTTATCAAATCTAATTTTAAGTAAATTCTTGACTTCAACAAATGTTTGACAAATATAAAAAATTAATTTCAAAATAAGTCAAAATGACTTGAAACAAGTGAGAAAGTATTTCAAACATAAAAATGACATAAAATAAGGCAAAAATCATAAATAGATATCCCCAACTTTTTATTTTGTTTACTTAAATGTCATTTCAATTTGATTTTTTTATTTTGACGTAAAAGCTACTATTTAAGTCAACTTCAAATGGGTTCTTAATCCACCCCAGCTCAATTAAATCATTTTGTCCCTTCAATAGTTCTCATTTACTATATAATAATGCCTACAGGTAGTTTGGAATACTCAAAACAAATTCATTTTTGAAAGGAAAAAAATCGTCTATTTCTATCAACTATAAAATCATTACCCAACACACAAAATTTTGGTTCTTGGTATTGAATTAGTCAACATCATTTCTAGTTTAATTTGATCGATTCTGCAGTGTAGATATTTCTTAGTTAGTTTTTAGTTTTATATTTTATTAGTATGTGGGTGTTCTATTATTTTCTAGAGTAGTAGATGGCTTTCCCTAGGAGAGTTAGGTTAGTGGATTTAGTTAGTAGGTTAGTAGAATTGTGACTCTATTGAAGTTGTAATTATATATAAGATCATTAACTGACTAAGTATAACATAAGTTCGTTGTTCTTATTCTTAGACTTTTCCTGTTTTATTTTGTTTGTGCTTGTTGTATTTTAAGTTCTTCATTTGATATCAAGAGTAAGGTTATTCCTTGGGAGATCATTTACGGTGATTATTTCTAAGAATTTTGTTGCTGACACAAGGACAGACCTACAAACTATCGGCGGAATGAAAAATCTCAATAACAACAATTACAATACATAGTCCTCTTGCATAATGTCTTATATTCAAGGGCAAGATCTGTGGGAGGTTCTCAATTATAGCGAGGTGACACAACCAGCAGCAGAAGATTCAAACGACACTCTGCGAAAGTGAAAGATAAAAGTTTGTAAGACTATGTCTGCTTTGAAAACAATGACTAAAGAAGATGTGTTAGAGGACATACGAGATTCAACTGCCCCAAAGCAAGTTTGGATACATTCGTCAATCTATTTTTATAGAAAATGATACAAGGCTCCAACTCTTAGCGAGTGAATTACTCTCCATAGGAAAATGCAAAATGATAAATGCACAATACTTTCATAAGGTGAAGATGCTATGTTGAGAGATTTCAGAGTTAGATCCACAAGGTCTATTTGGAGAGACAAGGATGAAGCGAATCATAATCCATGGTCTGAAGCCTGAGTATTAGAGCTTCATTGTTGTTGTACAAAGATGGCAAAATCAAGTGAGGAGGAAGCACTCTACGTCAACAAAAGCAAAGGGAACCCCAAGCAGTACAATGCCAATGGATAAAAAAGAACCGATGATAAGTTAAAAATTCAACAAGGAGAAAGAAGCTCTCATTCAGGGGGAAGTTCGAAGAACAACCGGGGCAACAACAAGTGGTTTGACGGGAAAGGCCATAACTGTGGGATAAAGGGAATTAAAGTCAATATTTGTTGGTTCAAAAATAGAACTTTTGAGAGTAACACTGCTGCTACATCCGGTCCAAAGGAAAATAGTGAAGATGATTAAGATGCTGAAGCGTTCTTTGGTATAGAACAAGAAGAGTTAGCTTTTATAGAAACAACCACTAAACAAATTGACTATGAGAATGACTGAATTGTTAACTCAAGATGCTCAAACTGGTGACAAAAAAAAAAGCTGCGAAATTTTTCCGAGTACAAGGAAAGCCGTGAAGTGGAGACATTAGATGACACAAAATTACCTATTTCTCAAATTGGTAAGACTATTGTTTCTCCAAATAGTTGTGAGATCTGATTAATCTTCTTATAGTAGCTTAATTGACATCTTCGTGTCATTATGTTCTATTTGGTTCGCAAGATGGAAGAATATGTCGTGATCTTGAGGTTAAAGTAGAGCCAGTGATGAAGGGGCAAAGGTTAAATTTTGTTTATGTAATGTCGGCAGAAACCACATATATGGACATGACAAGGAAGAATGAGATTACAAACTTATGGCACATGCGGTTGAGTCACGTTGGCTATTCTAAACTTAGAGTCATGATGAAAAAGTCTATGTTGAAGGGTCTTCCCAATCTTCCAGTAAGTACAAATGTAATATGTGCATGTTGTCAGTATAGTAAAGCGCACCGGTTCCCGTATTAGGATTCAAAATATACATCTAAGGAACCATTGAAGTTAATCACTCAAATATGTTCGACCCTGTCAAGCAACTCTCTGTTGATGGGATGAAATATATGCTTACATTAATTGATGATTTTTTCAGGTACGTGTGGATTTATCGTTAACAGGAGAAGTCTGAGGTGTTTTAAAAATTCAAAAAATACAAAAAGGTTGCTGAAGGAGAAGTTGATAAGACAATTATTTGTCTATCAATTGACAATGGTGGGGAATATAGCTCACATGAATTTCCTGAATTCCTTGTAAAGTTTCGAATACACCATCAATTCACATGTTCAAATACGCCACAAAAAAATGGCACATGAGAAGGAAGAACAAAAAACCTAGCGAATATTTATCGGAGCCTACTTCACACAAAAAATATCTCGGGATAATTTTGGCCGAAATCTATGAAGACCACAACTTTTGTGATCAGCATACTTCCTCAACAAAGGTTACATTTTCTTTCACCTTTTGAGAGGTTGTGGAACATGAAATCCTTTGTTAGCTATTTTCGTGTTTTTGGATGTGTATGCTATGTACTTGTACCTAATGATTTACATAACAAGATGGTCAAAAAGGCTAATAGGTGTATCTTTGCAGGGTATGATAGTCAACGAAAAGGGTGTCAATGTGGTTATTGATATTTGACATATTTATATGCCTAATTACGACATATTACCCATTTTTAACATTAGTTTAGGACAGGATCTAACTTAACTAGCTTGCTTTGGATAAATATTGCGATGATTCCACATTAATATACATGATTAGTGATTTTGCAGGTTACTAAGGGAAATGCTTTAGTGTTGGAACGAAAAGAAGTTGAAGGCAACAAGAAGCATCTAGGCGAGATGATGGTGCACCGTGCTAGACACCTTGGCGTATCAAAGGGCGCGACGCGCCAGGCCATTTTGGGTGGACTGGCACTGTGGCGTGCCAGCTTGCAAAGTGCTATTCTGGGACGGTGCGCCCGACTTCGTGCGGAGTTTGGAAAGAAAGGTGATTTTTACAGGACTCCTAATTAAAGTTGAATTCAACTTTATTTCTTATTTACTATAAATAGACCCTTAAGGGCCTCATTGTGAGGTCGACTTTTTTATTAAGTGTGCAAGAGCAAGAATTCAAGTTTGTAATAGGTTTTAATCTTCAAATTCTTTTATTGTTTTGAAAATTGCATGAATAATTGTCTTTTGTAGTTTTTGAATATTATGAGTAGCTTATCTCCCTAATTCTGGGCTGCAACTACGAATTGAATGTTGAATGTTATTTAGTTTTTAATTAATTCTTGGTTGTCAGCACAAGTTACTTCTATATTCTTGTTTTACTAATGCTTGATCACCATAAGATAAATTTAGTTTTTAATCTTAAAATCGAGAGAGGAGGAATTAGATAGACCAAAGAATATAGAGAGCTCGATTGACCCTTTAGATTGAGGTGATTTGTGTTTAGGAGTGACGCTCAAACAAACAACTTGCTTGGTTATGAAATAGGAAGAAATATAAATGTTCGCCAATTAGCTTACTTAACCCTAATCAACGATGTAGTTAGGTATCTAATTGGGGTAGGCGACGAGATATGTGTAACCCTACTCATACAATTAACCCTATAACTTAGTAACTTCACAATCGAAATTTAGTTCTAAGCCAATACTATGATAGATGATATTAAAAGGAAGTTGCAGCCTTGGAATTTGTCCTTTTCTTGCTTGAAATATCATCTTTAAGACGTTCAAACTCTTTGTCACTTTTATTAATCGTTAAAGTAGTTATAATTAATCATCAATTCTTGGAATAGTTACTTTTATTTTCAGTTGTGGAATTATGTTTGAATATAAGTATATCATAAGTCCCTTGGGAATGATAAATCGCGCGTTCTAAAAAGAACCCATACTACTTGCGTGACCATGTACACTTGCGTGTATAGTATGGAGCAACAAGTTTTTGGGACCTCTACCGAGGACTTAGAAATTGATTTGTATTTAATTTTCTTAAGTCTACAAGTGAATTATTCAAGTATTGATTACTTGATTTTAGCTTATTTATTGCACGCATTTGACTTACAGGTCTGGCTCGCAGATCTTGTTGAACCTTACAACGAACCTGAAATGTAGGGTTAGAACAACGGGGAAATCAGGGTGATGATTAACAAGATAACCCAGAAGATGTAGATAACCCACGGTTTCTAGAAAATCCAGAGAATATGGATAACCAAGAAATACCCCCTCATTCCCCTATCCTTCCAACACGACCAGTGCGAGATGTGGCAGTCCCACTCACCGCGAATTTGTCATCAAGTATTAAGAAACCTCCACCATGGGGGAGATTTGAATCAAAGAGAAATATGGTACATATGCTCCACAATAATGGGCAATTCATGGTCTCTCCCATGAAGACCATCAACTTCTCATAAGGAACTTCATGGAGGTCACTGATACCTACATTCCACTTGGAGTCTCATCGGACTATGTGAGTCTAATATTATTTCCGTACTCGTAGTTAGGAGTGGAAAGACGATGGCTAGATTCTGAACCGCCTAACTCGATCACTACTTGGGATGGTTTCAGAAGGAAGTTCTTGAGTTGATTCTACCCATCTAAGAAAACTGCCAAACTGATAGGCAAAATAACAAACTCAGTGCAAAAGAATGGGGAATACATGTACCAAGAATGGGAACATTACAAATAAATGTTGAGTGCTTTCCCACACCACATGAAGACTAACGAGGTACTAGCTCATGCTTTCTTTGAAGGGTTAGAGTACAATGCTCGTTCTCTTCTCAATAGTGCAACATATGGTCAAGCCCTATCTATAACAAGTGAAACATTCTTTGACTTGCTTGATAAATTGTCAGAAGGGAACCAAGGGTACAAAGGAGATACTTCCCGAACCACAACCCAAAAGGCTATAGGGATCTTAGGTTTATACCAAGCGACTACTTTAAATGCTAAGATAGATGCAATGCAACATACTATGAAAGTACAATTAAACATTTGGCTCTAAATCAAGCAGCGGTAAATGTGGTGTAACAAACAATAAATTGGTGTGGGGTATTGTGGTTGTGCAACTCATGAAACTGAGCAGTGTGAGGCTAACTCGGATTGTGTGAACTATTTGGGTAATGCACAAAGAGGCCAAAGCCAATAAAAATATGGTAATCTTTATAACCAGAGTTGGGGGAATCATTCTAAATTTTCTTAGGGTGGAAACCAAAACCAAAATATGACACAAGGTGCCAACCAATACCGTAACCAAGGGGCTGGTCAACAATACCAACATCCCAACCAAAGTGTAAATTGAAGTGTACAAAAAGATGGAATTACCAATGAAGAGTTATTACAAAAGCTCATGTCTGAAATAGGGAAAAAGTAAAACGCGAGAATAGATAAGAAGGATTAGGACATCAGAAACATCCAAATGTCCCAATTGAATTTGGAGAAACAAGCTGTGCAAGTGGCCAATTCTCTAAACTTGCGTCCCCAAGGTGGGCTGCCTGGTGATACTGAGCCTAATCCAAGGAAACTGTATGCGGTAAGTACTAGAAGTGGGCTGCAATTAGTGGAATTAGCTCCAAAGAAGAGAAACAATGAGGGAAGTGCAAAAGAGAAGAAAGTGGAGGAGGTAGTAAAAAGATCTAACGTTGAGGCACTACTCCTCAAAACAAGTTACAACCTCCGTTTCCAGAAAGACCAAAAAATCAGAATAAATATGAATGCTTTGGTAAGTTTCTCTCTCTCTCTCTTTAAATAAGTTAACATTAATCTGCCTTTGGTTGACATTTTGCAGGGTATCCCGAAGTATGCTAAGTATGTGAAAGATATTATGACTAGAAAGAGGAGGCTCACAGATCATGAAACCATAAAACTTGCTAAAGAGTGCACTTCTAGGATCCAAAACAGACTGCCCCAAAAGTTGAAAGATCCGAATAGTTTTACTGTGCATATTACTATCGCACAAAGTTGATCCGGATAGTTTTACTGTGCATATTACTATCGCGCAAAGTTGATCCGGATAGTTTTACTGTGCATATTACTATCGCGCAAAGTGTTCATACCCGAGGGTTGTGTGATTTAGGGGCAAGTATAAATTTGATGACCTTATCTTTGATGGTCAAACATAGGTTGGGTAGTCCAAAACGAACCACTATCATCCTCCAACTCACAAAGGATGTGTTAGTGCGGGTAGAATCGTTGATTTTTCTAGTAGATTTTCTGGTCTTGGATTTTGAACCCGATCTGAAAGTCCCATTTATTCTGGGATGTCCTTTCTTGGCCACGGGTAGGGCATTGATTGATGTGGAAACTGGATAATTGACCATGAGAGCCCATGATAAGGTAGAGATATTTGATGTTTACTGAACTCTTAAACTACCCTCTATTTTTGAGAGTTGTCTTCCATATCAGTGATTGATCAGATTTTAGAGTCACTATTAGTTATGTCTGATGATCCTTTAGAAAGAGTGTTAGTAGGTCATCAAAAATAGGAAGACAATGAAGCCCAAGAAACGAACACATATTTAAATCTGGCATCTATGGAGCATTACAAGCGAAAAGTAAAACCATTAGAGCATGAGTTAGGGCCACCACCCAAACCCTCCATTCAGGATGCCCCAAAACTAGAGTTGAAAACATTGCCATCTCATCTCAGGTACGCATTTTTGGGTACTAATGACACTTTACCCATTATACTTTCTGTAGAATTATCTGATATACATGTGGATGCGACATTGAGGATTTTAACAAGGAGAAAGAAGGCAATAGGATGGAAGATGGATGATATCTATGGGACCAGTCCGACGTTGTGTAGCACAGAATTTACATGGAAGAAGATCATAAACCGAGTGCGCAACATCAACACCGACTAAATCCTTTGATGAAGGATATGGTGAGAAAAGAGGTAATAAAGTGGTTAGAGGCCAGAATCATATACCCAATCTCTGACAGCAAGTAGGTAAGTTAGGTGCAATATGTTCCTGAGAATGGAGGTATGACTGTAGTGAAGAATGAAAAGAATAAGTTGATTACCACTAGAAAAGTTACTAGGTGGAGATTTTTTATGGTTTTATCGTAAACTAAATGACGCTACTCCAAAAGTTCACTATCCCGTTCCCTTCATTGATCAGATGTTTGACCAACTAGCTGGAAAAGAGTACTATTGTTTCTTAGATGGTTATTTGGGCTACAACCTGATCTTGATTGCACCCGAGGATCAGGAAAAGAACGCATTCACTTGTCCTTATGGCACATATGCTTTCAAACGTATGTCATTTGGACTGTGCAATGCACCAACGACTTTTCTAAGGTAAATTATATCCATTTTTCATGACATGGTGGAAGAATTTGTAGAGGTTTTCATGGATGATTTCTCAGTCTTTTGAGGTATGTCTGCGGAAACTGGATAAAGTACTTGCTAGATGTGAAGACACTAACTTAGTTCTAAACTGGTAGAAGTGTCACTTTTTAGTTAGAGAAGGTATAGTGTTGAGACACAAGATGTCTAAATCCGGGTTAGAGGTTGATAAAGCCAATGTAGAAGTTATTGAAAAATTGTCCCCTCCCATCTCTATAAAAGGGGTGCGTAGTTTCCTGATTATGTAGGGTTTTAACCGCGATTCATCAAGGATTTCTCCAAGATTGCAAGACTATGTGCAGTCTTTTGGAGAAGGAGGTGAAGTTTTATTTTGATACAACATGTTTGAGATCATTCAAGATGTTAAAAAGAGAGTAATCTAGGCTCCCATTCTAATTGCCCCGGATTGGTGATTACCATTTGAACTCATGTGTGATGCGAGTGATGTAGCAGTGGGTGCAGTGTTGGGACAAAGAAAGAGAAAAGTGTTCCACTCTATCTACTATGTAAGAAGGACCCTTGACGCTACACAGACAAATTACATAGTGACTAAGAAGGAGATGCTAGCATTCGTATACGCCTTCGACAAGTTCATATCGTATTTTTTAGGCACTAAGGTAATTGTTTTCACTGACCATGCGACTATTAGGTACCTATTCAGTAATAAGGATGCTAAACCAAGGCTATTTCGTTGGATACTGCTTCTCCAAGAATTTGACCCTGAGATCAAAGATAGAAATGGTACCGAAAACCAAATAGCGGATCACTTATCTAGGTTGGAGGACTTCTCACATGTGAATGAAGGTGACCAAATTCGGGAAGAATTTATGGATCAAAAATTGATGGCGCTAGATATCTCCCAAGTGACATGGTATGCTGATATTGCGAACTTGATAGTGAGTGACGAGTATCCTCTGGCGTCAACTATTCAAAAGAAGAAAAAGTTGAACCAGGAGGCGAAGTTCTACATCTGGGATGAACCATTCTTTTTCAAGCAAGGTGTCATTCGGGTAGTGAGAAGATGCATTCCAGAGTCTGAGATTAACAAAGTGCTAGAGAGTTGTCATTCTAGCCCATATGAAGGTCACTATGAAGAAGAACACATTGCTCATAAGGCATTACAATCTGGTTTCTTTTGGCCCTCGCTTTTTAAAGATTCTATTGGTTTTGTGAAGGTTGCAACAAGTGACAGGATTGGGTAATTTTTCAAGACGACACGAGATGCCGCTAAACAACATTTTGGAGGTGAAAATGTTTGATCTGTGGGGCATTGAATTCATGGGTCCTTCCCACCATCTAGTGGAAACCAATACATTATGGTGGCTGTGGATTATGTGAGTAAATGGGTTAAGGCTATCGCTCTTATGTCCAATGACTCAAGGGGGTGATTGAGTTCATCAAGAAGCACATCTTCACTCGCTTTGGCACTCCAAGGGTAATTATAAGTGATGTAGGTAAGCATTTCATTCATAATATTGTGAAGAACCTCCTTGATAAGTACAATGTTCGTCATATGGTTGCTACTGCATACCACCCACAAACGCGTGGTCAAGTAGAGGTGTCAAATACAGAAGTAAAGCAGATCTTGCAGAATACAGTGAATGCACAAAGAAAAGATTAGTTTGAGAAATTAGATGACGCACTGTGGTCGTATAGGACTGTTTGCAAGACACCCATAGAGAGTACTCCCTATCACATCGTATCTGGAAAAGCATGTCATCTTCTGGCAGAATTAGAACACAAAGCTTATTGGGTGATTAAGAAGTTGAACTTGGAACCTGATCTAGCTGGTAGAAAGAGAGTCAATCAGTTGCATGAACTTGAAGAGTTTAGACGTCGCTTGTATGAGAATGCCAAGAAGTATAAAGAGTAGACTAAGATATGGCATGATAAGCACATAGTAGCTCGTACCTTCTGTCCGAGAGAAAAGGTACTAGTCTTTAACTCTAGAATTAAGTTATTCCTCGGTAAACTAAAGTCAAAATGGAGTGCCCCAATTGAAGAGGTAAGAATGACACCACACGGGGGTGTGGAACTAAAAGGAGAGACTGGACCTACGTTCTTGGTGAATGGGCAAAGAGTGAAACACTATTCTGGTGCTGATTCAAATCCTGATCGTGAGGCTCGTGAGCTCGATGATGAATGATCTAAGTAGCGTCAAGCGCTACATGGGAGACAACCCATGATGTCTATGTAATAGGTAGTAGTTAGGCTTATTTTTGTAGTTTTAGCTAAGGTTTTTCTTCTTTTTTATGCGTTGAGTTTTTAATTTTACTTAGTTGTTAGTTAAAATAGGTCTTTAGATGCTAATAAACAATTTAAAATACAAAAAGATGAGTCGTGCCATGACCAAAACTAAGGCGTTGGGTGGGAGGCAACCCACCATTATTATGTCATGTTGTCTGATTGATGTGCAGGAAAAGGGTGAAAGAGGTACCCAAGAATTAGAGGTATCATGTTGAGGATACAGTGTGGGTGAAAAATGTAGAATGTCACACCAAAGATTTAGTCCAGAGATGTTTTCTGGACACACTAGCAGCGCAACACGCCCAAACGCATCACAAAGAAGGAAAAAATGACGATTGTGAGTGCACTGCAGATGCGCCGCAACTGACCCCTTTTGACTGGGGATAGTTTGGGGCGCTCTGCAGGCGCGCCGGCTAAGCCGTTTTAACAGGGGCCTGTTTGGTGAAAATAATAGGAGCACCGCGCCAGACCCCTTTTACCTAGGGCCTGTTTGGGGCGCAGTGCAGGCGGGCCGCGCCAGACCCCTTTTGACTTGGGTCTTATTGGTGCGCTTTGTAGGCGCACTGCGCCAATACCTGCAAGGCACGAATCATACCGCCGCCCCGGTTCTGAAAAGAATATGATATATTTGAAAAGTTTTTTTTTACTTATGGGACCCACTAAAGTCAAAATCTTTTCATCTATACCTACCTTCCCACCACCCCACCTACCCATTAAATCCCCAATTCCCAAAAGTAACCCCTCTATAACTGTTCCACCCCTCTCCATTCAACTCATCTTCCCCAAACATCTTTCTCCTCCATTTTTATTTCTTCCCCACGTCTTCTCTCCCACACAACCTCAATTCCTCCATTATTCTTGCCACAACTTCCTAATTTTTTTATTTTCTTCTACATTTCTCCAACACAACCTCCCCAATCCACCAAAAGTCACAAACCCAACAAGAACCCCAACCACCCCACCTTCAATTTGAAAACCCCTCCAAATTTTTTTTCAAAATTTGATCTTTCTTTAGTTTTCCTAGTTCTTCCTTCTTGTGTTTTGGATGGCTTCAAAAGGTAAAAAGGTAACTAGTGGTTCAGGAACAAAAAGGAGTAGAAAGGGGGTGGATGCCGAAAGTTCAAGTTGGGAAAAACCAAATTTGCCACCACTCAAGTTCGGTGAGCAGGAGGTGATGCACTATGGAATGGATTGGTACAACGACCAAAAAGAATCCAAGTACCTCGGCGATGAGTATGTGAAGGATGACAAATTGTGTCACGCGTTTCCCAACATTCATGCAAAATTACTACACTGGAACTTCAATTTGTTTTTGTGAATCAAAGTGAGTGTAATTTGAGTTTAGTGCGTGAATTTCATGCTAACTGGAATAACCATCATGTTGAGATAAAAAGTGGTTATGTTAGAAGTAGTGGGTTGCGTTTTTATGTTGAAGCGATAAATGATTTTTTGGATGCCCTAAATTGTGATCATGTTGAGTTTAAGGTCATGGTTGCCCGACCCCCTTATCGTGATATATGTCATACATTGTTTTTGTTGACGTCTGTTGCTAGGTGGGATAGAGTGAGGGACACGGGTCCGTACCTGACTCTTTATTATGGACATCTCAACTTAGAGGCTAAGATTTGGTTGAAAGTTGTTTGTAGTACTTTACTCCCTAGGAAACACATGACTGATGTTACAACGATAGGGTAGTGCTCATATACCGGTTAATGAAGGGCTTGCCGGTGAAGGTGGGGGCTATCTTAAGGCAGAACATGCTCAAATTTAGAACCAACAAGCGATGACGTTTTTGTTATGGTAGCATCATCACTAGGTATCTCAAAACGTTAATGATCGAGGAGGAAATTCATGATGTGTGTCCTCCCCTTGCCCTCCATCTAGTGTAAAACCCGATCGATGTCACATGCACTAAAAAACATAATCCCTCCCACGGGCCTGTTTTGACTGCCTTAGATAGGCAAGCTTGTGATGATAGTTGGATGGGGAGCATGTTTGGCATGGCAAAACTGCAATTGCGCATTGGTGGTCGCCCTGTAACTTGAGAAGAGATGGACACACTAGCCCATCGATACTCTTTAACATATAGTGCAATGCACATGTGTAGTATGGGACCGGCGTTCTAGGAGCTGATTGGTGATGATGACGCTACAACTGATGAAGATGAGGGCCCAGACTCTACCTAGAGGCTGACAGGGAGTTCTCTTTTACTTTTGAACTTTGTTTTACTTTTAAACACTAGGGACAGTGTATTGTCTTAGTGTGGGATGGAAGTTGAACTTCATTGTGTATAGTTTATTGCTTTATCGAGTCTTTTTAAATTTTAGTAGTGTTCCACACATTTTGTTATCGGTTCATTTCCCGAGGATAGTCCTTTTGAACCATTTAGGACTAGTTTATTGCTTTGTTGAGTCATAGAGTCATTTAGAAATAATGTTTCTCGATGATAGATGGATGACGACCGTCTTAATATACATGCCAGTGTACGTGGTCGCGCAAGTAATATAGATTCCTTTTAGAACGAGTTATCATTCCCAAGGGACTTATAATCAACTTATATGCAAACATAATTCCATAACTAAAATGTGAAGTAAATATTCCAAGAATTGATAATTGATGATTAATTATAACTACTTTAACGATGACTAAAAGTAACAAAGAGTTTGAATGACATAAATATGATGTTTCAAGCAAGAAAAGGACAAATTCCAAGGCTGCAGCTTCCTTTGACTATCATGTATCATAGTATTGGCTTAAAATTAAATTCCAGTTGTCAAGTTAATGATTTATAGGGTTAATTGTATGAGTCGGGTTACACCTCTCTCCTCGCCTACCCCAACTAGATGCCTAACTACATCGTTGAGTGGGGATAAGTAAACTAATTGGCGAGCATTTGTATTTCATCCTATTTCGTAACCAAGCAAGTTGTTTGTCCGGGCGTCACTCCTAAACACAAGTCACCTCAATCTAATGTGTCGATCGATAAATCTATATTCTTTGGTCTATCAAATCCCTCCTCTCTCGATTTTAAGATTAAACACTAAATTTAACTTATGGTGATCAATCATAAAATAGTAAAACAAGAATATAGAAGTAACTTGTGTTGACAAGTAAGAATTAGTTCAAAAACCAAATAACTTTCAACATTCAATTCATAGCTACAACCCCAAAACTAGGGAGATTAGCTATACATAATATTCAAAAACCACAAAAGACAATTGTTCATGCGATTTTCAAAACAATAAAATATTTGGAAGATTAAAACCTATTATAAAAACATCATGGAGTGCCTCCCATGTAGCGCTTGATTTAACATCGCGGCACGATGCAACTTAGATCATTCATCATCGAGCTCAAGAGCCTCCCGATCACGATCAGAATCAACACCAAAATAATGTTTCACTCTTTACCCATTCACCAAAAATGTAGGGTCATACTCTTCTTTTAGTTCCACAGCCTCGTGTGGTGTCATTCTTACCACTTCAAAGGGCCACTCCATTTCGACTATAGTTTATCGGGGACCTAAGTCTAGAGTTAAAGTGTAGTAACTTTTCTCCCGGATGGAAGTTACGAGATACTATGTGCTTATAATGCCATCTCTTAGTCTTCTCTTTATACAGTTTGGCATTCTCATACGCGTGACGTCTAAACTCTTCAAGTTCATGCAACCGATTCTCTCTCTTTCTACCACCTAACTTAGGGTCCAAGTTCAACTTCTTAATATCCCAATAAGCTTGGTGTTCTAAAAAGAATATATAGTTATAGATGGATGACAACACTTCACTTGCATCACTGAAATAGTAACTACGAAAATAAACATATTCTCTTTGTGTTGACTCTGAATGAAAAAGCTAGAAAATTCTTAATTGTGTGGACATGCCACAAGTTGAGTCCTTATGTGAGAAGTGATGCCATATGTGATAATGATTGTTAGTTTTGCATTGAATAACATCTAGAACTTTCCCCATGTGTGCTTAATGAATAACCTGTGTGAAAAGTGAAATGTGATTAAGGCCTTCTCTTCGAATAGTCAAGTTTGAATGTCCTTTGTATGCTTCCAAATAAAACATCCCTAGAATAGCCCCTTGAGCCTTGTAGCTTTAATTTATTCTAAACCACTTAATGAAGCTAAATCCCTTTTTTTAAATACCATTAGTTTGGTCCAAAATAAATCTTTATTGCACTATGTTGAGTTGAAAAATGATAACTTTGGTTGAAATGAATAAGGTGTTAGTAGTTTTGTGGGGAAGAAAAGAAAAGAAAAGGTACACAAATAAGACCCCAAGTGTATTAGAAAAGGTACACAAAGTATTTTAAAGTGGAAAGCATGTAATAGGGAAAAAAGAAGTTGTAAATGTTAGCAAAGGAGAACAACACATGTGCATTAGGGAGAATGAGTCACTAAAGTTTGCCCAAATACATCTTTCCTTACCCAAATAGGACATTACGATCGAATGAAAGTCCTCTTGATTCCATTTGAACATTTTGTGAAAACTAAAAGTACACTAAGGGCAAGCTTATGATATGTTAGGATATGAAGAATATCATCTGGGAGTGAGACAGATATGTTATGAAAATGGCTTGATAGGATAAAGAACCGATGGGCGTGGTGCTAAAGAAAGTCTATACTTATATTGGTGAGGTCAATCACGAAACATGTTTGTTGCTCAATTTTATGGTATGTAACCATGATGATGCATTAACCTACAATTATTTGAGAGGAGTCATGCATCGACATTGCAAGTTGTTTGAGTGGTCGACTATAAAAAGGATTTAAAATAGCATAAAGTGTGTCACAAGTGCATGATTAAATATATACTTGATCGATTGTGAAGTAAGGATAAGAGTCCAAAGGGTTAAGAGCATAAATTGATAAGGTAGAGTTGTTCGACGACTAACAAATGTTTATGTATGGGGTCGTGATCTTGGGAATATTTAAATGCCTAATTATGAAATATTACACATTTTTAACGTTAGTTTAGGACATGATCTAACTTAACTAGCTTGTTTTGGCTCAAGATTGTGATGATTGCACATTAGTACGCATGATTAATGAGTTTGCAGGTTACTAAGGGAAATGATTGAGTGTTGGAAGGAAAACAAGTTGAAGTCAACAAGAAGCAGCAAGGCGAGATGCTGGCGTGGCGCACCAGGCACCTTGGCGTATCAAGGGCGTGACTGCAACACATTTTGGCGGACTGGAAGCGTGGCGCGCCAGACTTTGTGCGGAGTTTGGAAAGAAAGCTGATTTCTAAAATTGAAGTTGAATTCGACTTTATTTTTTCGGATTTACTATAAATAGACCCTTAAGGGCCTCATTGTGAGGTCGACTTTTTGATTAATTGTGCACGAGCAAGAATTCAAGTTTGTAATAGGTTTTAATCCTCCAAATCTTTTATTGTTTTGAAAATCGCATGAACAATGGTATTTTGTGGTTTTTGAATATTATGAGTAGTTAATCGCCCTAATTCTGGGGCTGCAACTATGAATTGAATGTTGAATGTTATTTGGTTTTTAAATCAATTCTTGGTTGTCAGCAGAAGTTACTTTTATATTCTTGTTTTACTATTTTATTCTTGATCACCATAAGATAAATTTAGTATTTAATCTTAAAATCGACAAAGGAGGGATTAGATAGATAAAAGAATATAAAGAGCTCGATCGACCCATTAGATTGAGGTGATTTGTATTTAGGAGTAACGCCCGGAAAAACAACTTGCTTGGTAATGAAATAGGATGAAATATAAATTCTCGCCAATTAGTTACTTATCCCTGCTCAATGATGTAGTTAGGTATCTAATTGGGGTAGGCGACGAGAGTTGCGTAACCCGAATTATACAATTAAACCTATAAACTAGTAACTTGACAACCGAAATTTAGTTCTAACCAATACTATGGTACATGAGATTCAAAGGAAGTTACAGCCTTGGAAGTTTTCCTTTTCTTGCTTGAAACATCATCTTTAAGTCGTCAAACTCTTTCTTACCTTTTTTTCACCGTTAAAGTAGTTATAATTGATCATCAATTATCAATACTTGGAATAGTTACTTTTACTTTTAGTTGTGGAATTAATTTTGAATATAAGTTGATAATAAGTGTTCTAAAGATCATGTATATTACTTGCTCGACCACGTACACTTGTGTGTATACTAGGGAGAAACAGTGGTCAAACAATAGGAAAGTGCTACACTTCTCGAATGTGTAACGACCTGTTTAGTCGTTTTGAGCAGCAGATTTTATTTCTGAAAAATTGGCTGAAATGACGGAACCTACGACGGACCGTCACAGGCACGACGGTCCGTCACAGATGTTTCGTGCCATGACACTTAGAATTCTGAAATTTGGTACTGAAAATCGACTCTCTGAACTCCGTAACGAACTGGCAGGACGGACCGTCACAGGGGTGACGGACCGTCACAGTCCACCTGGGATCTGGGAGGCTGCGACGACCTGCGTGACGGACCGTCGCAGGCACGACGGCCCGTCACAGGTCGCGTAGTCCCAGTCAAAATCGGATTTCTTCCCACGTTTTAAGGGACGTTTTGGACTATTCTTTCCTTAATTATAAAGATTGAGGGTTTATATTAATAAGTCTAATTACTTGGGGGTTAAAAGGGGTAACCTTAAGTTAATTAGTGGGTTTTATTGTCCTCCTTTACACTTAATTATACTTTTAATTAGGGTAAAAAGAAGGAGGGTTTGAATAAAACAAAGCAAAAGAAAAGAGAAAGAGAGGGACGAATTGAGAGAGAGGATAAACGAGAAGAAGAAACAAGTCTTGGGAATTTCTTGCTTGATCACGAACCTTCGGTGGAGGTAGGTTATGGTTCTCTTACGATATTCGTAGTAAACTCTTAATAGTGAAGGATATGTATTGATAGTATTGTGAACCCTTCTATATGCTTAAATTGTATGCTTGCATGAATATGATTATGAAATTGTGAATAAATAAGCATGATGAAGCTATTGAATCCCAAATCTTGATAAAAACCCTAATTCACTTGTTAATGATGATGCCTTAGTATGAAAGAAGGCTTGATATATCATATAATGAGATTGATGATGCCTTAGTATGAAAGAAGGCTTGATAAATTAGGGGATCGGGTGCCACGTTCCGGTACCAGGATAGAATGAATATGAGGATCGGAGTGTCACGTTCCGACACCAGGATAGAATATGAGGATCGGAGTGTCACGTTTCGACACCAGGATAGAATATGGATCGGGTGCCACGTTCCGGTACCAGGATAGAATGAATATGGGGATCGGGTGCCACGTTCCGGTACCAGGATAGAATGAATATGAGGATCGGAGTGTCACGTTCCGACACCAGGATAGAATATGAGGATCGGAGTGTCACGTTCCGACACCAGGATAGAATATGGATTGGGTGCCACGTTCCGGTACCAGGATAGAATGAATATGAGGATCGGGTGCCACGTTCCGACACCAGGATAGAATATGGATCGGGTGCCACGTTCCGGTACCAGGATAGTATATGAGGATCGGAGTGCCACGTTCCGGCACCAGGATAGAAATAGAGGAGCGGAGTGTCACGTACCGACACAAGAGGAAGAAAGATAATGAATCTTGCAAGATAATGAATATACTCAAGCTAATGAACCTAATTCCCAAATGAGTATGGTATCGAGTCTTGAGTCCTCATGTGTGAACTCGGTTGTAGTTATTGATGAATTCATGTTGTTATTGCTACATGTTGAGTATTGTAGTTGATTTACATTATTATTGATATATAATGTTCCCTATTTTGAGTTGGCCGATGATATCTACTCAGTACTTGTGGTTGTACTGACCCCCTACTTTTTATGTTTCTTCTTTGTTATTTGTGGAATGCAGCAAACGTTCCGTCAACTTCAACTCAGCAATAAATCAAGCCAGTCTTCGTCACACCGGATCTTCAGGGTGAGCTAACGCTTCTAGCTTGGACTGGATCTTCTTCTTCGAGTCTGGATGCCTTGAACTTCCGGCATAGACTAGATTTTATGTATCTTTAGCTTCTTAGACATTCCTAGTTTAGTAATTTGAGATAGATGTTCTTGTGATGATGACTTCCAGATTTTGGGGATAATAATAATAGTTTTGAATTGTTTTATTAATGAGTTAAGTCTTCCGCATTATTTTCTGTTGTTATATATTGAAATGTTAAGGTCTATATGGGTTGGTTCGCTCACATAGGAGGGTAAATGTGGGTACCAGTCGCGGCCCCATTTTGGGTCGTGACAAACTTGGTATCAGAGCATTAGGTTCGTTGGTCTCATCACACAAGAACAGGTCTAGTAGAGTCTTAAGGAACGGTAGGGGGACGCCTTTACTTTTCCTTGAGAGGCTATAAGACTTTAGGAAAATTCCATTCTTTCATTCTTTCTTTCGTGCTACTACTTGAGTCCAATTGGTATCTAGGTGATACAAATTGGAATCTGACCATCTTCACTCTATTTCGCAGATGGTTAGAACTAGAGCAACGAACGCACCAGCAGCAACTGCGGCACAGCAAGAAACATCTGAGCCAGCCACTGGGGCTGTGGCTCGAGGAAGAGCAGCGGCAAGAGGCCGTGGTAGAGGTCGTGGGAGGACGTCCTCTAGAGGAAGAGGACGAGCACCTAGCCCATCTGATACTAGGGCGGTGACTCCTCCACCGACTGAAGAGGTGATAAGAGAGGGTGAGGAAGGGGAGAATGAACAAGCGCAACATGAGGAATTGCCACCCCAACCTACCCCAGAGATGATCAACCAAGTTCTCGCTTATCTTAGCGGGTTATCTGATCACGGACAGGCACCTCCAGTGGTTTCTGCACCAACACCTCCGGTTTCAGAGATACGACATGCGGCTACTATGGCTCTCCGCATGGATGCCTCATTGGAGATAGGCACATTTCCACGTCTGACTACTGGACCGATAATGACAAGCGATCAGCACGAACTTTTCAGTAAGTTCTTGAAATTGAAACCTCCAGTCTTCAAAGTGCGAGAATCGAAGATGCTTATGATTTTCTGGTTGATTGTCATGAGCTACTACACAAGATGGGGATAGTAGAACGGTTTGGCGTTGAGTTCGTAAGCTATCAGTTTCAAGGGAACGCCAAAATGTGGTGGCGATCACATGTCGAGTGTCAACCGACAGAGGCCACACCCATGACTTGGGCATCCTTCTCTACTCTGTTTATGGAGAAGTATATCCCAAGGACTTTGAGAGATAGAAAAAGGGATGAGTTCTTGAGTCTCGAGCAAGGTAGGATGACGGTTAACGCATATGAGGCTAAGTTTCGTGCTTTATCAAGGTATGCCACTCAACTCTGTTTCAGTCCACAAGAACGGATCCGCCGTTTTGTAAAGGGGTTGAGGTCAGAATTGTGGATTTCAACCTTACAGGTAGCGGCTACGGCAACATCCTTCCAAGAGGTGGTAGACTTTGTGATAGAGGTGGAAGGAGTGAAGCCAGATGACTTCACCACTACATCGACATCAAAAAGGTTTCGAAGGGGAGGTGAGTTTAATGGTTCTCACTCCAGAGGACAGAACTCCGGAGGTTACTCAAGTCGACCAATTCGGTCTTCACTACTGATCAGTAGTTGGGGGTCCACCTCGAACGGTCAACACTACTCAGAGACCTGTGCATGAACCCCGAGAGTGTTATGGATGTGGGAGGTTGGACACATTAAGAGGTATTGTCCAAACCAGAGTTACGTAACCCCAATAGCTAGAGGTAGAGGTGGTCATGGTAGAGGCCGTTCTTCCGGAGGACGTGGTGGTCGAGGTAATGGTGGTCACCAAAAGCGGCCGAGGAGATGGGCAACCGGAGCCACTACTACGCAACATGGTAGGGGCAATGGACAGACGGGTGATAGGGCCCATTGTTACGCTTTCCTGGGAGATCTCGCGGAGGCGTCTGATGCTGTCATCACAGGTAACCTTTTGATTTGTGATTGCATGGCTTCCGTATTGTTTGATCCTGGATCCACGTTTTCTTATGTATCTTCCTCATTTGCTAATGGTCTAAATCTATATTGTGAATTAGTTGATATGCCTATTCGTGTTTCTACTCCGGTGGGTGAGTCTGTGGTAGTTGAAAAAGTGTATAGGTCTTGTTTGGTGAATTTTGTGGGGAGCAACACATATGTAGATTTGGTTATCTTAGAAATGAGTGATTTTGATGTAATTCTGGGTATGACTTGGCTTTCGCCGCAATTTGCGATCTTGGATTGTAATGCTAAGACGGTGACATTAGCCAAGCCTGGGACAGATCCGTTAGTGTGGGAGGGTGACTACACTTCCAATCCGGTTCGTATCGTGTCCTTTCTTTGTGCTCAGAAGATGGTTAGTAAGGGTTGCTTAGCTTTCTTGGCACATCTTAGGGATGACACTACCCAAGTACCCTCAATTGAATCGGTTTCGGTAGTCCGTGAGTTTTTGGATGTGTTCCCTGCAGATCTTCCTGGTATGCCACCAGATAGGGATATTGACTTCTGTATTGATCTTGAAGCGGGTACTCGCCCCATTTCTATACCCCCTTATAGAATGGCTCCCGCAGAGTTAAGAGAGTTAAAGGCACAACTTCAAGAGTTGTTGAGCAAGGGCTTCATTAGACCAAGTGCATCTCCTTGGGGTGCTCCGGTTTTGTTTGTAAAGAAGAAGGATGGGAGTTTTCGGATGTGCATAGACTATAGACAACTGAACAAGGTAACTATCAAGAACAAGTATCCTCTTCCTCGCATTGATGACTTGTTCGATCAACTACAAGGTGCTTGTGTCTTCTCGAAGATCGACTTGAGATCCGGTTATCATCAATTGAAGATACGGGCGACGGATGTGCCAAAGACTGCTTTTCGAACTAGATATGGGCATTATGAATTCGTAGTGATGTCTTTTGGTCTTACGAATGCCCCTGCTGCGTTCATGAGCTTGATGAACGGGATTTTTAAGCCATGTTTGGACCTCTTCGTGATCGTATTTATTGATGATATATTGGTATACTCAAAGAGCAAGAAGGAACATGAGGAGCATTTGAGAATGGTGTTAGAGTTGTTGAGGAAGAAAAAGCTTTACGCCAAGTTCTCTAAGTGTGAGTTTTGGCTAGATGCAGTGTCCTTCTTGGGGCACGTGGTTTCGAAGGAGGGGGTGATGGTAGATCCTTCTAAAATTGAGACAGTGAAGAATTGGGTAAGACCCACTAATGTATCAGAAATAAGGAGCTTTGTTGGGTTAGCTAGCTACTACCGCAGATTTGTCAAGGGATTCTCTTCTATTGCTTCTCAATTGACGAACTTGACTAAGCAGAATGTTCCATTTGTATGGTCAGATGAATGTGAAGAAAGCTTTCAGAAACTCAAGACTTTGTTGACTACCGCACCCATTCTCACCTTGCCCATGGAAGGCAAGAACTTCATTGTTTATTATGATGCATCCTATTCTGGGTTGGGTGCAGTGCTAATGCAAGAGAAGAATGTGATTGCTTATGCTTTGAGGCAATTAAAGGTGCATGAACGTAACTATCCGACCCATGATTTGGAGTTGGCCGCGGTAGTATTTGCACTAAAGCAATGGAGACACTATTTGTATGGGGTTAAGTGTGAGGTCTATACAGATCATCGTAGCCTACAGTATGTCTTTACTCAGAAAGATTTGAATTTGAGACAGAGGAGATGGATGGAACTACTGAAGGACTACGACATCACTATTTTGTATCATCCGGGGAAGGCGAATGTTGTAGCAGATGCGTTAAGTAGAAAGGCGGGAAGCATGGGAAGTCTAGCTCACTTGCAAGCTTCTAGACGCCCATTGGCTAGAGAAGTGCAGATTTTGGCTAACGACTTGATGAGGTTAGAAGTAAATGAGAAGGGAGGATTGTTGGCTAGTGTGGAGTCAAAATCTTCTTTTCTTGACAAGATTAAGGGAAAACAGTTTGATGATGAGAAACTAAAGCGAATTCAAGATAAAGTATTGCGAGGAGAGGCTAAGGAAGCACAAATCGATGAGGAAGGTGTTTTGAGAATCAAAGGAAGGGTATGTGTACCCCGCGTCGATGATTTGATCAACACTATTCTGACAGAGGCTCATAGTTCAAGGTATTTTATACATCCGGGTGCAACCAAGATGTATCGTGACCTCAAGCAACACTTTTGGTGGAGTAGAATGAAGCGTGATATTGTTGACTTTATTGCTAAATGTCCAAACTGTCAGCAAGTAAAGTATGAACACCAAAGGCCCGGAGGAACACTTCAGAGAATGCCCATTCCTGAATGGAAGTGGGAGAGAATTGCAATGGATTTTGTGGTTGGTCTTCCAAAGACAATGGGTAAGTACGACTCTATTTGGGTGATTGTTGATAGGTTAACGAAATCTGCTCATTTCATTCCGGTCAAGGTGACTTACAATGCCGAGAAGTTAGCCAAGATCTATATCTCAGAAATCGTCCGATTGCATGGGGTTCCACTATCCATCATATCAGATAGAGGTACACAGTTTACTTCTAAGTTTTGGAAAACATTGCATGCGGAATTGGGAACTAGGTTGGACCTTAGTACTGCGTTCCATCCTCAGACCGATGGTCAGTCTGAAAGGACGATTCAAGTGTTGGAGGATATGCTTCGTGCATGTGTGATAGAGTTTGGTGGCCATTGGGATAGCTTCTTACCCTTAGCGGAGTTTTCATACAATAATAGCTATCACTCAAGCATTGACATGGCTCCATTTGAAGCATTGTATGGTAGGAGATGTAGGTCTCCCATTGGGTGGTTCGATGCATTTGAGGTTAGGCCTTGGGGTACTGATCTGTTGAGGGATTCGATGGAGAAAGTTAAATCTATTCAAGAAAAGCTTCTAGCGGCGCAAAGTAGACAAAAAGAGTATGCAGATCGAAAGGTTAGAGACTTGGAGTTCATGGAGGGTGAACAAGTCTTGTTGAAGGTTTCACCTATGAAAGGGGTGATGCGGTTTGGCAAAAGAGGTAAGCTAAGTCCAAGGTATATTGGACCATTTGAGGTACTAAAGCGAGTAGGGGAGGTGGCTTATGAATTAGCCTTACCTCCAGGGCTGTCCGGAGTACATCCGGTATTTCATGTGTCCATGTTGAAAAGATACCATGGAGATGGAAACTACATCATCCGTTGGGATTCAGTTTTACTTGATGAGAACTTGTCATATGAGGAGGAGCCTGTTGCTATTCTAGATAGAGAAGTTCGCAAGTTGAGGTCAAGGGAGATTGCATCCATCAAGGTTCAATGGAAGAATCGACCCGTTGAAGAGGCTACTTGGGAGAAGGAGGCAGATATGCAAGAAAAATACCCACATCTGTTTACAGATTCAGGTACTCCTTTTCGCCATTGTTTTCTTCTTTTGATCGTTCGGGGACGAACGATGGGTAAATTGGTATCTATTGTAACGACCTGTTTAGTCGTTTTGAGCAGCAGATTTTATTTCTGGAAAATTGGCTGAAATGACGGAACCTACGACGGACCGTCACAGGCACGACGGTCCGTCACAGATGTTTCGTTCCATGACACTTAGAATTCTGAAATTTGGTACTGAAAATCGACTCTCTGAACTCCGTAACGAACTGGCAGGACGGACCGTCACAGGGGTGACGGACCGTCACAGCCCACCTGGGATGCGGGAGGCTGCGGCGACTGCGTGGACGGACCGTCGCGAGCACGACGGCCGTCCGCAGTCGCGTAGTCCCAGTCAAAATCGGATTTCTTCCCACGTTTTAAGGGACGTTTTGGACTATTCTTTCCTTAATTATAAAGATTGAGGGTTTATATTAATAAGTCTAATTACTTGGGGGTTAAAAGGGGTAACCTTAAGTTAATTAGTGGGTTTTATTGTCCTCCTTTACACTTAATTATACTTTTAATTAGGGTAAAAAGAAGGAGGGTTTGAATAAAACAAAGCAAAAGAAAAGAGAAAGAGAGGGACGAATTGAGAGAGAGGATAAACGAGAAGAAGAAACAAGTCTTGGGAATTTCTTGCTTGATCACGAACCTTCGGTGGAGGTAGGTTATCGTTCTCTTACGATGTTCGTAGTAAACTCTTAATAGTGAAGGATATGTATTGATAGTATTGTGAACCCTTCTATATGCTTAAATTGTATGCTTGCATGAATATGATTATGAAATTGTGAATAAATAAGCATGATGAAGCTATTGAATCCCAAATCTTGATAAAAACCCTAATTCACTTGTTAATGATGATGCCTTAGTATGAAAGAAGGATTGATATATCATATAATGAGATTGATGATGCCTTAGTATGAAAGAAGTCTTGATGAATTAGGGGATCGGGTGCCACGTTCCGGTACCAGGATAGAATGAATATGAGGATCGGAGTGTCACGTTCCGACACCAGGATAGAATATGAGGATCGGAGTGTCACGTTCCGACACCAGGATAGAATATGGATCGGGTGCCACGTTCCGGTACCAGGATAGAATGAATATGAGGATCGGGTGCCACGTTCCGGTACCAGGATAGAATGAATATGAGGATCGGAGTGTCACGTTCCGACACCAGGATAGAATATGAGGATCGGAGTGTCACGTTCCGACACTAGGATAGAATATGGATCGGGTGCCACGTTCCGGTACCAGGATAGAATGAATATGAGGATCGGGTGCCACGTTCCGACACCAGGATAGAATATGGATCGGGTGCCACGTTCCAGTACCAGGATAGTATATGAGGATCGGAGTGCCACGTTCCGGCACCAGGATAGAAATAGAGGAGCGGAGTGTCACGTACCGACACAAGAGGAAGAAAGATAATGAATCTTGCAAGATAATGAATATACTCAAGCTAATGAACCTAATTCCCAAATGAGTATGGTATCGAGGCTTGAGTCCTCATGTGTGAACTCGGTTGTAGTTATTGATGAATTCATGTTGTTATTGCTACATGTTGAGTATTGTAGTTGATTTACATTATTATTGATATATACTGTTCCCTATTTTGAGTTGGCCGATGATATCTACTCAGTACTTGTGGTTGTACTGACCCCCTACTTTTTATGTTTCTTCTTTGTTATTTGTGGAATGCAGCAAACGTTCCGTCAACTTCAACTCAGCAATAAATCGAGCCAGTCTTCGTCACACCGGATCTTCAGGGTGAGCTAACGCTTCTAGCTTGGACTGGATCTTCTTCTTCGAGTCTGGATGCCTTGAACTTCTGGCATAGACTAGATTTTATGTATCTTTAGCTTCTTAGACATTCCTAGTTTAGTAATTTGAGATAGATGTTCTTGTGATGATGACTTCCAGATTTTGGGGATAATAATAATAGTTTTGAATTGTTTTATTAATGAGTTAAGTCTTCCGCATTATTTTCTGTTGTTATATATTGAAATGTTAAGGTCTATATGGGTTGGTTCGCTCACATAGGAGGGTAAATGTGGGTGCCAGTCGCGGCCCCGTTTTGGGTCGTGACAGAATGTGATATTTGAGGAAGCGTCCTCTTGGTGTTCTTCAAATAAAGAATTGCTTCCAGATTCATATCTCTTCAAAGATGTATTGGACTCTTCCCATATCCAATTGAATCTCGATGGAGCTGCAGGCGAAGCTAATGAAAGACAATGTTGATGGAGTCGTGTCTCAAAATCTGATGGCAAACTTGTATTTACAAACAACCAGGTGAAAGGTGAGCTATTGGAGCAGATTCACCACCTCCAATCAGAAGGTCAACAAGGATCAAAAAACAAAATCCAAAGTTCGCCAACGCTGCCATTATAGAAGATTGAAAATGAAAATAAACTAAAAACTTCTGAGAAAGCCTTCCAGAATCCAAATGGATTAAATCCATGGAGGAGCAAATTGATGCGCTACAACTGAATAAAACGTGGAAACCCGTGACAAAACTAAGGGATGCCAAACCTATTTACTTTACAAGATAAATCGTCACACAAATGGATCAATTGAAAGGCGCAAAGCTCGTCGTGTAGTTCAGGGTCTCAAAAATATGAACTAAACTACGATGAAACGTTTTTTCCAGTGGAAAAACTTACTATTGTTCAGGTTTTACTTGCACTTCCAGCTAGTAAAGATTGGAACTTGTAAGTATCCTTACCAAGTAACTCGACATAGGCACGACGTAGCAAAGGATTGGCATGACTTACTTTGTCAAGGGCCAAAGTGCCAGTGGAATCAATCATGCGTTGTGTGAGCAAAGTGTTGTCATGGCTTAGTGGTGTCAAACAATGCTGGAAAGGCAGTGTCAAGACATGAAATTGATGTTGCCAAAGAAACAGGCCATGACATGGCTTGGATGCTGACCAACATTGCTTGTGGGCAAGTTTGCATGCGAAGAACACATTGTCTGGTCAAATGAGGGAAAATCGACCCGATCTAAATTGAAGCATGGTAAAACATGAATGAAACACAACAAGAAAACAAGGAATGACACGAGTGAATAAGAAGATAACAAGGCCAAGGAAAGACAGCGGCAGGACATGGTGGTGCGCAGACATGGAAAATGTGCGGGTGGATTCGGGTGAACTTTGATAAGGAAATGGCTATAAAACGTTTAGAAATTATATTGGAGCCAAAAATATGGAGGGGAAATGAAACAAATAAATGAAATCCAATCAGCAAACTCACATGCCAAGCACATGCGATGATTACCTTTTTGTAACTGCTTGTGTCCAGATTCGTAGTATCTCTTGTATACTTTTGGAATTTGAATTTTGAATGTTTCTCATCAATTGGAGATGTCAACTGAATTACTTTTTAGTGGGATAAGTATTTGACAAGTGTTAGACATGTGTAACAATACTATGCAATGTAAACTCAATGCTGTCACATGTTCTATAAATGGACAGCCTAGTGCGTTGGACATTTTTGGAAGAGAAGGAAGGATAAACTTTTTATAGTATGGCTAAAGAGGGAAGATTAAGTTTGGAATTTCACCAAGACATTTAGAATAAAATGTGAGGATTTTAAAAAGTATCTAAGGTCGCAGTCGACTTGTGATTGTGCCTCAAGTTAAAGTAAAAGTCGAAGTTGGACAGAATTGTTGTTCCAATGAGTGAGTCATTTATATTTTTTTGATTATAAATATAAAGGTTGAGTTTACTCGTATGTTTATATGTTGATTTCCTTACTGAAAGTCAAAAAATAATCTAAGGCACAAAAAAAAAAAAACGTTTTAAGACGTTAAGCATAATAGGATGCAAAAAGGGATGAGTTGAGGGGTATTTGACTACCATTAGGTTGGGATAACCTATTGCACGAAATTATGGTGGAGTAGTCTGCGCGTCTGACAGAACCTATGGCATGCATTCTTGCACGGAGAGTTGGATTAAGATATTTACATGTGTTAACCAATGGGTTTTCAGAGTCACGATTATCCTGAGTATATGTGTAAGCTTCGAAAGTCTCTCTATGGGTTAAAGCAAGCGCCAAGGGAATGGTATGGTGAGATATTTGAATTTCTTACTCATGAGGGTTTTTGGTAGCACCGTCAGATTTCAGCCTGTTTGTGAATATTATTGGCAGAAAACTAGCTAGTATGCTAGTATATGTGGATGATCTAATCCTAACAGGAGATTGTGAAGAAGAAATCCATCGAACAAAAGAGAATTTGTTAGTACGCTTCTAGATGAAGGAACTTGGATATCTTAATCATTTTCTTGGCTTGGAGGTTGATCGAATGAATAAGGAATTTTCTTGCATCATAAAAAATACTCGAAAGATCTATTGAAGAAGTTTGGGATGTTCAATTGCAAACCAACCTCAACACCGCTGGATCCAAATTTTAAGATGTGTGCTAATGAAGGAAAAGACTTGGAAGATGCAACAATGTATTGACAATTGGTGTGTAGTTTGATTTACATAACTTTAACATGACCCAACATCTCTCATGCAGTAGGAGTGATGAGTCGTTGCATGAAAAATCTAAAGAACTCTCATTTGGATGGAGTTCGTCGAATCATGACATATTTAAAGAGTACAATTAACTAAGGTCTGTTGTATAAGAAAGGTGAAGACTGCAAACTGATCGGTTATTATGACTCTAAATATAGAGGAGAACATGATACCTTTTTGTTTAAGCTTGAAGCTGGAGCAATTTCTTGGTTCACAGCAAAAGGCAGGCAACAGTGTCACTGTCAGTAATACAAGCATTATCGGGCATCAGTAGTTACAACTCAGGAAAGTACATGGCTTATGCAATTGATGAAGGATCTAAGACAAACAATAGGCTATATATGTAGTTCCTTTGTAATGTGATAACGAGTGGCTGAAAATCCATTTTTCCACATAAGGAATAAACATGTGGAGATATATTACCACTTTATCTGGCAAAAAGTGTTGCAACGAGAGATGGGCTTGGAGCACATCAAAATGGAACATAATATTGCTGACTTTTTCACCAAAGGTTTTAGTGTAAACAAGTTGAAGAGTTTCTGCAAGCAGCTACGCATGGTTAAGAAAGACAGCTGATGTTGAGAAGGGGTGTTAAAGTTGACAACAACATTCCTAGTTTAATTTGTCCAACTCTGTAGTATAGTTATTTCTTAGCTTAGTTGTTAGTTTGATATTATATTAGTACATGGATGTTGTATTATTTTCTAGAGTAGCACATAGCTTTCCCTAAAGTTTAGGAGAGTGAGGTTAGTGAATTTAGTTAGCCGTTTAGTTGGATTGTGAGTCTATTCAAGTTGTAATTCTATAAAACAATTAACCTACTAAAAACAAGATAAATCCGTTGTTCTTATTCTCTGTAAACTATTTTCTCAGACTTCCAATTATATTTTGTTTGAGCTTATTTTTATCTTAGGTTCTTCACTTTGCGGGAAGTAGAAAGAACAAATAAATTAGTAAAAGTTTCTTTTTTTATGTTAAATGGAGACCCAGCAATACATAAGCGTAGGGCATATATAGAGCAAAACAAACTAGCAGCCATCATAACCACAATATGACTATGGCAAGCTTAATCACTCTCTTTTTTGGCATGCTCCACAATCTTTGTAAGAAGATCAAGTTGGAAAAGCGTTTGTCCACATGGTCACAACAGCTACTGTACCCAAACATGACGTTTTCATAGCATTAATAGGGATATGAACTACTGTTAGTACAAGATGTACTATGGTGGCATATAGCCACAACTAGCATCTCTGTATAGAACTTTTTGTTAATTACTAAAATATCTTCAAAGTTAAAAGGTACATCCATACTTGTCTGAAAGTAAAATTCAAACAATTTTCCAACACAATAGTCCATACATTACTAATTTCAGCATTATCAAACATTATCATGACATGGTGTAACCTTGGACTTGTAGATCACTTCTTGTTGTTGGGGGTAAGGTTATCGATTCTCAGCACCATCTGTTGGAATTAATGCATCAATATTTAATCTTCCAAAATTGTCTCTTAGTTTTTCAAGAAGTCTTTTTATAATTTCGTAGTACATGTATCTAGTAAATTGTGATACATGTATTTAGTTATTTGTGTAAGACATTTTGTTTTCTATTTTGAGTAGTATAAATAGTGATGTAGTTGATGATTGTAATTATCTCAAGTGGCCTTAAGTAGCCTATAATAAACTTGAGAATTTTCTAAAGATATTATTTTTCCTTTCATATTTCCTACAAATTGGTATGAAGAGCAGGTTTTCGTTCTTAATTTAGGGTTAGGTGAAGAAAAAAGTATGGCATCCAAAACAAATGAATGTGCTGATTCTTCAGTTGTTCTTACTCCAGTTTTTGATGGAACTGATTTTGAATACTAAAAGATAAGAATGAGAACACATTTGAAAGCTGAAGGTTTGTGGAATAGTTGCAAAAGGCTTTGAAGAGCCAGAAAATGATGGTGATCTTACAGAAGCAGAGATGAAAAATCTTGAGGCTAAGTATCGTCAAGATGCAAAAGCCTTGAGAAAAATCCAAATGGGAGTCTCAAGAGCATATTTTGCAAAAATGGCTACTTGTGAGACTGCAAAAAAAGCTTGTGATTTTCTTGAAACTGAGGTGTATGGTGACGAAAAGGTACGCACTATAAATCTTCAAACTCTTAGAAGAGAGTTTCAAAATTTAAACATGATAGAATCTGAAAGAATTGATGAATATTGCACAAGAGTCATGAATATTGTTGATGAAATGAGAAATCACAGTGATTTAATTTTTGACCAACAAGTTGTGGAAAAGATTCTAATTAGTGTCACAGAAAAGTATGAGTACATCGTTGCTATCACTGAGGAGACGAAAGATCTTCCTAATCTTTCCATCAAAGATCTAGTTGGATCATCTTGTGCACACGAGAAACGAAGATTTTTTCTTGAAGATCAACCCAAAGAGACAGCTTTCCAGTCTAAAATAAATGAGAATTCTCAAAATTTCTCAAAAAATCATCAGAAGAAAAATCAAAAGCCAAAAAAGAAGCAGGATCATGATGGTTCTTCCAAGAAGGTTGAAGAAAAAGGTGAGAAAAACTCTATCCTTTTTTGTAAAGTTTGCAAAAAGACTAATCACAATGCAGAAAAATGTTGGTACAAAGGCAAGCCCCAATGTAACTTTTGTAAAAAGTTTGGCCACGTTGAAAAGGATTGTTGGCACAAGAAACGGGAGCAAGCAAATTTTTGTGAACAACATGAGGAAGAAAGGGAAGAAAATCTTTTCTTTGCTTCTAAATCAGATGCTTCAACAAAAATCAATGAATGGTATGTTGATAGTGGTTGTAGTAATCACATGACTGGAGATGAAAAGGCTTTCCTCTCAATTAATAATAGCATCACTACTGAAGTGAAGATGGGGAATGAATCCTTAGGTGATGCGAAAGGTAAAGGTACTATTTCGATCAACATGAAAGGATGCGGTAAGCAAATTCATGATGTTCTTTATGTTCCTGAAATGGAAGAAAATCTGCTTAGTGTTGGTCAACTCATGGAAAATAGTTATTCTCTTGTGTTTAGAGATAATTATTGCAAGATTTATGATAAAATTGAGCCAAATCAAGTCATTGTTTAAGTAAAGATGATAAAAACAAACTTCCCTTTGCAATTTCATTACAATGCATTAAAAATAAAATTGTAGATGATTCATGGCTTTGACACAAAAGATTTTGTCACTTGAATTTTCATGGTTTAAAGCTTCTCAAGCAAAAGGACATGGTGCAAGGCCTTCCTGAGATACATACTGAGGTGGATACATGTGAAAGTTGTATAATGGGAAAGCAACACAGGAAGTCTTTTCCAAATGGGGTGTCTTGGAGCACAAGTGTATTTTTGGAAGTAATTCATACCGACATTTGTGAACCAATGAAGACTCCATCTCTTGGAAGTCAAAGGTTTTTGTAATCTTTATTGATGATTTCTCAAGAACGACTTGGGTTTATTTCTTGAAAGAAACGTCAGAAGCATTTTCTACATTCAAGAAATTTTAAGCCCTTGTTGAGAAGAAAAAAGGTTGCAGCATCAAAATCATTCGCAGTGATCGAGGAGGTGAGTACACATGTCGAGAATTTGAAGAATATTGCAAAAATAAAGGCATTTAGAAGCAACTTACATCAGGGTATACTCCTCAACAAAATGGTGTATCTGAAAGAAGAAATACAACAATTGTTGAAATGTCCAGAAATATGATGAATGAGAAAGGGCTGCCAAAATATTTTTGGGCAGAAGTAGTGCATACAACAGTTCACATTCATAACAGGTGTCCAACAAAGGCACTAAAGGACACGACACCAGTTGAAGCTTGGAGTGGAATTAAACCTTCGGTAAGTCATTTTAATATTTTTGGGTTTATTTGTTATGCTCATGTACCTGCATAGAAAAGAATAAAATTGGATGCAAAAAGTCAAAAATGTGTTTTTCTTTGTTATAGTGATGTGACAAAAGGATATAGGCTTCTCGATGTCAAAACTAACAAACTTGTTAGTAGAGATGTCATTTTTGATGAAAAAACAACATGGAATTGGGAGGATTAAAATATAGAGAATACTGCTATCATATCTTCAAATCAAGAAGAGGATGAGAAAGATGAAGATGTCTCTCAAGGGGGAGAAATCCCAGATTCAGATAATGAAGAACCGCCTCCAAGAGGAACAAAAATGTTGAGTGACATTTATCAAAGATGTAATTTTGCTGGTGTTGAGCCAGAAAATTATGAAGAAGCAATAAAACATGATGTTTGGAAGAAAGTCATGGAAGAAGAAATTTGAATGATCGAAAAAAATAATACTTGGGAGCTTGTGGCTATTCCTAGAGAAAGAGAAGTTGTAAGTCTAAAATGGATTTACAAAAGCAAACTCAATCAGGAAGGAGATATTCAAAAGCACAAAGCATGGTTGGTTGCTAGAGGCTTCACGCAAAAACCAGGTATTGATTTTTATGAAACTTTCTCTCCAGTTGCTCATCTTGAGACAATTAGAAATGTAATTGTGTTGCTGCACAAAAGAAGTGGAAGATATTTCAACTTGATGTTAAATCAACATTTCTGAATGGAAAACTTGATGAAGAAATTTATGTTGAGCAACCTCAAGGATTTATTGTTCAATGGGGGAGAAGAAAAGGTGTATAGACTAAAAAAATCTTTACATGCTGAAGCAAGCTCCAAGAGCCTGGTACAATGAAATTGATACATACTTTCTGAAAAATAATTTCCAGAGAAGTAAAAGTGAAGCCACTTTGTATGTGAAGAAAGAACATGCCAGCATTATCATTGTTTGTCTCTATGTGGATGATTTGCTCTTTACAGAAAATGATGTAAAGATGATGCAAAATTTCAAACAAGATATGATGCAAGCTTATGAAATGAGTGATCTTAGAATGCTAAATTATTTCTTGGGCATCGATGTTTCTCAAGTGAAATAAAAAATTTTCATTTCTCAAAAGAAGTATACTAAAAGTATTCTTCAAAAATTCAAAATATTGGATTGCAGCTATGTGGCCATACCATTAGCAGCAAATGAGAAGTTTAGAAAAGATGATGGAGAAAAGAAAGTTAATAGCTCACTTTTTAGGAGTTTGATTGGAAGTTTGCTATATCTTACTTCAACAAGACCAGATAGTAGGTTTGCTGCTAGTTTATTATCCAGATTCATGCAAGAACCAAGCAAAGTGCATTTTGGAGCTGCAAAGCGTGTTCTACGCTACTTGCAAGGAACAATGATTTATGGGATAATGTACAAATTTGGTGGAAATTTGAACTTAATTGGTTATTCTGATAGTGATTGGGCTGGAAGTATAGATGACATGAAGAGTACTTCTGGTTATGCTTTCTTATTTGGATCAAGCATTTGTTCTTGGTTATCAAAAAGCAAAGTGTTGTTGCTCAATCCACTGCCGAAGCAGAATATGTTTCAGCATTCAAGGCTACTTCCCAAGCTATTTGGCTTAGGGGAATATTTAAAAACATTGGTGAAAAACAAAAAAAAAGGACTGTTCTGTATTGTGATAACAAATCAGCAATTACAGTTGCCAAGAATCCAGTCAGCCATGAATGATCAAAGCATATTTCCATCAAGTATCATTTTATCCGAGAAGCACAAGAGAAATGCGAAATCAATTGTGTTATTGTCATACAGGAGAACAACTTGCTGACATCTTCACCAAAGCACTTCCTAGAGAAAAATTTTGTTATCTTCGAGAACGCATTGGAGTTATCAAGCAAATGCATTAAGGGGACTGTTGGAATTAATGCATCAATGTTTAGTCTTCCAAAATTGCCTCTTAGTTTTTCAAGAAGTCTTTTTAGAATTACGTAGTACATGTATCTAGTAAATTGTGATACAAGTATTTAGTTATTTGTGCAAGACTTTTTATTTTCTATTTTGAGTAGTATAAATAGTGATGTAGTTGATGATTGTAATCATCTCAAGTGGCCTTAAGTAGCCTATAATAAACTTGAGCATTTTCTAAAGATATTATTTTTCCTTTCATATTTCCTACACCATCTTACCTTCATAATCACCGCCCTTATAGAAACCGCTAGAAATCACTGGTGGTTCATCACTTAAAACAATCTTTTTAGCCTTGTGAACTATTAAATTGTAAGCACATTCATCCCTTGGAACATACTCAACACAGTAGTTCACTTCCCATCCAACCACTCTTAGCTCCCATCTAATGACGCACCTCTGTAAATTCAAAAAAATTCAAACACATTTGATTAAAAATGAAGGAATTTTCACATTGCACCTACTTTCTTATTATTTTATATGACATAAAAGAGAAATGAAGACTTTTCAAAACTTGCAGTTATAAATCATTCCAGTAAAAGTTTATAAAATAACTATTTTAAAGCTAAATTGTTACGCAATAAACAAATGTGTTATTCTTTTTTATACCAACTAAAAAGAAGTAAAGAATATAAATGGGGACAGAAGGAGTAAATATCATACCTAAGAGAAGAATTCAAGTTGAAGAATGTTAATTACCTCATTATGATTTACAACAATTTCAATAGCTTGTTTGTATCTTGGTTTAAGAGTGATGAGTGTGGCTGGATCTTTATCAGTGAACTATTTGTTGTCCTCATCAAAATTGTTGTTACTAAGGCCACCATATTGAACTGGCAAATGTTCAGGAGAAATGTGGCTGCAGTTTCACAAAATTAATTAATAACATGCAATACAAGTTTAAAGAAACTAATATATTACTCCAAATTAAGTTCTAAAAGTTCACAAGCTTGAGTGTTTCTGCACTTTTTGATGCACTAGCAAAAGCAAACTTTCTCTTTGGTGCTTTTGCTCAAGAATGGACTAATCATTTTGTGGAACCCCATGTACCACCCTGGGACATTTATGAACACCTACATATATAAAATCAGTGGGTGGAACCCAAAATTTTAATATATCAAGGTGTCTAAGAATAATGATGAGTCATTGTCAAAATAAAACAAAAATTTATTATAATATTTGGGATTTGAACCTAAAACTACTTCATTTAAATAGACACACATTACCACTACATCAAAGGAAATCTTTTATCAATGATGTTCAACTTTATATCTATCCTTTAAGTGTAGAATTTGACACACATATATGTAACGTAATTTTTCAATGAAAGATGTTCAACTGGACACACTTAGCTGGCTATAACTATGCCTCTCTAAAAAACAAAGATAGACTTGATATTTCTTGACCATTTACAAATTGAGCAAAAGAATACATACAATCTTTTTAGATCTCATATGTATACGAATGATTATCTCTCCAAGTGTAAAATTAACTTATAAAGGATAAATTTTCATGTAAATCAATATAATCACAGTCGATTCTTTTTGAGAAAATTAAAAATCTTAGGAAAAAACACAAGATGACAACCTAGAATGTTATAATATACTTCCAAGGCTTATAGTTTAGTAGTACCAACTATGTATATTTTTTGTTTTAAATCTATTTGGGGAGGGTAAAATAGAGAGAAGGAAATTAAAGAACCTGTTTGGTGACAAGTTGTGGGTAGTTATCTTAAAGAATTTGTGTACTGGCAATCCTAAGCTCATTGAATCCATATAGTGAAAAATTCTTAACATCAATTACTTGAAGTAAAGTAGTATTCCCAACAGGACTAAAATCCAATTTCCTTATACTTTTTTCCAACAATTGAATCCAACATCTCAACAAAGTCTTTTTCTCCATAAAGATTATATTACAATAAAAAAACCAAACTCCCTTCCTTATCCTTCCCATGTATCAACATATAACATTTTCAATATCATTTTCAATATCATTTTCACTCAACATCACTAGTTAGTTTATCCACATTATATTCCTTTGTTCATACTATAGATTTTCTTAACATATCAAAAGCTTCATCCACTTGAAATTCTCTTGCCTTTAAGAACTTCAGCAAAACAACATCCGTCCTATTCTCTTTCAATAATGGAACTCCCCAAAACGACACCTTTTCTTGTAAACTCCGAGTTAGCATTCGTCTCATTTCTTCCACGGTTGATAATAAGGTGTCGAAAAAAGTGTTTTCTGAGTCTAATTTTAACGGATTTGAGTTTTTCCGTTGCATATTGACTTACTTTATCGTTTACCATTTGAGATGGTGGTGATTGTGATTGTAGTGACAAAGCTTCATGAGGTGCCATAAGCACTGCAGCAAGAGAATCTTGTGACAATGTCTCCACTGTGGGATTTTGGTGAAAATTATTAGAGGGAAGACTTTAATATTAAAGGGGCAAATTACAAGATTTTCAATATTCAACTCAGACATATTTTTTCAAATTTTGGAATTAAAGTTGACAAGCTTGATTTATTATTTTGTTCTGTACTCCCATACACATAAGCATTGACCTAATGATACATTTCCTAGTTCATCTACCTCATTTTACACGATATTTAACAAACAGGTAAAGAAATTTTTTAGTCTTTTGATTTATTTTAATTAATATTAATGACTAAACATTGATTATGACAAACTAAGCAACTAATGTTTCTTGAACTTGTAACATAATTCAAATAAAGGGTAAAAATGATTTTTTTTTTTGAAGATTGAACAATTAAGAAAAGAGTGTCTATCTAATTATTGTAATACCCTAAAACGAACTAAGGTGAACTAGAGCTTCGTGAATGTTTCATGAGTTAGTTTTGAGTTAAAATGATTTATAATGATGTTATTAGGCAGTGTGTGAAGATTGGTGACGTATGGAGGTCAAACGTCCAAGAACATCCATGACTTTCGGAAGGTATGCCTTAGAAAGTGTTAGTGTGTCTTCATGTGTTTTAGTGAGTTTTATGTTTTTGTTTTGATTGAAATTGATGTGGGATATTCCTAATACCTAGAAGACTATGTATAGGGGTTTAAAATTTGGGTACGACCCCACCTAGGACCCATAAGGGGACCTAGAAGAGGACCTCATCCATTTGGCAGAATGTTTCCAAGCAGGGACCATCGACAACCACAAGGGACGGAAACCAACGGCACGTCGACTGGCCCTGCAAGGCTAGCAAAGCCTGCAAAAAGTGGAGCCTCAGTCCCAATCGACCGACCCCATCTAAAGGGCATCGACTGGGCGACGGCAAGTCTGTGAGGGGTGTAGGTTGGTGTTTGTGAAAGCTGCAATTTTTCTGCCAAGGCTTGGGGTGTTTGGTAAATTCACTGTAAGTCTCTTATGAACCATGGATGAATATTTTAGGGTCTTTTAGGTATATTAAGAGGATTCAAACACTAAGACATTATTTCAGACTTCATTTCCTAAAACCCAAAACCCTCTCTCAAGAAAGACTCTCTCAAAATCTCATGGTAGCTTGGACTCAAGGAAGGCCTTGGAAAGCTGTTTGTGGTCGACTCTTCATAAAAAAATTAGTGGGTTTCTTCTCATTGAGATATGATAGTCAGCCTTGAATTCTCTTCCATTCAAGGAGCCATTTCTAAGGAATTCCAAAAGAGGTTTTCAAACCATAACTTCTTCTATCTTGGACTATAATTATGGGTCTTGCATGAAAATGTTTTAAAGAATTCAAATATGTTATTTCTAATGTTAGTTGGTGATTTTAATGCTAAAACTTCAATGAAATCATGTATTGTTTTTTAATCAAACTTTTGACTTATGAAATGGGTCTAGTGGATCATGATATGATAATGTTAGAGTAAGAGTTTCTTGATGGTTATATTGTGAGTTAGATACTATCCTAAAGGCTATTTATAAAGTATTATTGAGGAATGAATTATAGGTGGTGAAAGATTGGATTAATGGTAAGTTGGTTACATTGTTTAACTCTCATTATGAAATGCTTTTTCGTGATATGGTAAACCTTTGGTGGCGGTGTTTACTTGAATTATATGAGTGTGAATCTACTTGTGAATTGTGAATAAGGTCATGAAGGCATATTATGTGAAGTATGATGATAATGATGTTGTTCTTGTTGATGTGTTTTATGAAGCTTGTTATGTGAAGTATGCTAGAAATAATGTCTAAAGGAACTACATGAATATCTGAAGCATGTTTAAGTGCGAAATATGATGAATGAAGATGTAAGCATGTTTAGAATTCAATGTTAACGAAAATGGTGATTATGTGAAAGGTGTGCTCACATGTACACACACTCACACTTTGAGTGAATGAATGAATGAAGTTAAAGAATGTGCATAAAAAGGGAAGCTTTGGGTGAACACTCTTCGTGAGTTGACATGAAGTGATTAGTAGCAACCTCACTATTCCCAAAAGCTTTCTGAGATAAGTTGGAGGTTGGATACCCTTGTGAGTTGAGATGTGGTATTCCAATGTAACCTTTAGGGATACGTACCCTTCGTGAGTTGATATGTGATGCTTATTAGCTATCCCTTAGACTATAGTAAAGAATATTTAATACTCTGTGAGGGAGTTATGCCTAGCACCGAGAGGATATGAAGAAGAGGTGGTTACACTTCGCGAGTTGAGATGTTGTATTCCAATATGCCTCTTCAGATGAGTACTCCTCGTTAGTAGAGAATGAGTTACTTAGTAGCAATCTCTTTATCCTTTAACTATGCGTTCCCATAGGTGTTGTTATTGGAAAAGCCATGTAAAAGCTAATAGAATGACCTTACCCTAGGCAAGTGGGGAACCCTCATCAGATAAGGGTAGTATCGTGATTCATTGTGTAGCTCTCATGGTCTACGTCGGTTAAAGTTATTCCCCACAAAAGAATGAATGAACTAAGTCTCCTAAAAGAACGTACTACTTAGGAAAGGTGGTGGTATGAGACTCTATATATCCATTCTGAATGGGGAGTCTTGGTGTGTTTTATATGATGTGTATCAACTAAGTCTCCTAAAAGAATGTACTACTTAGGGTAGGTGATGTTATGAGATGATATCAATCCATTACACTAAATAGACCTTCCTAACGGGGAATCTTTGTGTGTTTTATATGAAGTGTATGAATGAGATATCATGTATTTGGAAATGAAATTAGAAGACTTAAGATATAATGTTAAAGAAGCATGTTAAAGTTAAGTTTTATGTAATGACGTTATGAATGAATAATGTAGTGTGCTTGATCTAAGGGAATCCTCAAGGAGCACTAAGTGGGAGTAGTAGTATGGGATGTTACTCTCACATCGCACTTTGTGTTTGGTACTGAGGAAAATGTTTTCCATGAAAAATGGTTTTTCCTGGAAACAAGTAGATTTTGGACTTATTTTCTCATGTTTTGTTGGTGAGTAAAAAATATTTTTCGGAAATGATTTTTAGTGTTTGATTTATTAATTAAAAATATTTTTGAGAGACAACTTTTATTTTTCTAGAGTAGAAAATAATTTATGAAATTGAAAATATTTTTTAAGAACAATTTTTATTTGGGGTGGTAGTGGGGTGGGGGAGGGGGCAGGGAGGAGGGGGTAGGAGTGAAAAAATAAAATTTTGAACTTTATTGTATTTTTAAAAAACAAATTAACTTTTTTGGAGATTGGGGATGGGTGGGGGGCTGGCCGCAGTGGGTGGGTGGAGGGGTAGGAGTTTAAAAATAAAAATTTGAAGTTGAAAATATTTTTGAAAAGCAAAATAATTTTTTTGGGGAGGGGTTGGGGTTTGGAAGGGGGGAGGGGGTTGGCCGGTGGTGGGTGGGGGTCAGGGATCGGGAATAAAATAAAATATTAAAATTGATTTTTGTAAAAAAATTGTTGTTTTTCCCAAAAGAAAAACGTAATTTAAAATTGGAGGATAGTTTTGAAAAATGTTTTCCTTAATTTTTGAATGGAAGTCATTTTCCTTAATTTTGAGAAAAATGAGTTGATTTGAAAAATATTTTCCAAAACTTTTGTCCCAACCAAACATGAGAAAATTGGAAAACATTTTCCAAAATTTTTTTTCCTTCATACCATATACACTCTTAATGTAACTTTCAAGTCCTATCGTAGATGGGTACTTACATGAATTCCTTATTGTATGAATGTTCTTCTAATGTCTAGTTTAGAGTGTGGACTTGTTTCGCGTACGAGGTAAGCCTATGGTTGGTAGTTTAAGGGTCAATTAGGTGTTTATTGAAGGGGTGTGTGGGCGGTTCCTTCATGTCTTACCTTTGTGAATCTTAGGATAACTTGGTTAGAAAAACCTCAAGGTTATTGAGTTCACTGTAATGTTTCACTGTTTCGCGATAAAGTTGGTTGATAATACTGTAAAGTATCTTTTAGTTCTAAAATTATGAGAGTTCTGTTTTATGTGATAAATGATGATGCTTATATTATTTTAACTTAAAAATGTTGACGGTTTTACTTATTTGGCATGAAAGCTTATTTTACCAAAATATCCCATTTTACATGTTTTTGCATATGTCATATTAGTACATTGTTTCATATTAGCCCCATACTTTTATATACTTAACAAGTATAGGTTAGAGGCAAGTTGAAGACTAGAAGACAAGCTTGTGAAAGATTCTCTCAAGAATATGTATGTCCTCATATATTTGAGGGCATAGTTCTATTTCTTTAGTTTCTTATAATAAGACTTATTATGTACTTCTACTCAATGTAAAGGGCCGTGTCCCTAAGATTATTATGTGGTGTCTTTAAGATGACTTGTGACTATAAGACTTCTCCCTAGCTTTTATGGAAGATTTTTCCTTTATTAATTTATTTGTGAAAAGTTTTAATTTCGCACTACTTTTCATGTCTTATGTAATGAATGATAGCTAAGACTTGTACAAGACCTCTGAAAGGTCAAATACGCAATTGTTCCAACCTAAGGATTGCCCTCTTCTTTTAGGTGGTACTTCCAGATCGTTACAACTATCATTTCTCATTTGACGTAGCTCCATCCTTGATAAACACATATTATACATACTCCTTTAAATTATCTCTAAATTTCAATTTTATACTTTAACATTATATTGTTTCCTTTCAACCCTCTAATTTTTATACCTTTTAAAACGTGTAAGAGATTTTTCTTTAATGTTAATATTTGACATTTTTATCATTTACAACCTACTGCCCTATTCATTTTCTCCATCTTCAATTTAACTCATTTTTTCCCTTCATCTACTTCACTTATCACTTTATTTTGTTCATCTGCGCCCCTCTCTATTTAACTCTATTTATGCTAAAGATATCATTCTTTTTATTTTAATTTTTTATAATTTATTTTATCTATATAAAATTTAAAATTCGGAAAAGGGCCTAAAATACCTTCGGATTATTGACAATGGCATACAATTACCCTCCATCCACCTATTGGCTCCATAATGTCATTCTAATCCATCTATTGGCTCCAAAATACCCTGGTCATCCACCTTTAGGTTAAAAATTGATCACTTATTTAATTGTTTTAAAATTAAACTGTTTAAATATTTTTTAAAATGTTTGGCACTCAACTATTGACTATAATTTAATTTATTAATATAATTTATATATCAACCCACTATCCAATCATTACTAACTATACACCACCAAATTAATAAACCAATTATAATATTGATATACCGTGGTTTCACGGTATTATTAATACTTTTTCCTTAAGTTTAGTTTGTCCAAAAGCCTTTTTGTGCTTATTTTTATATAAGTTTCTCTTTATTTTGTAGCAAATATGTCCAAAGATGAATGCGGATATTTTGAGCGAAGAAATGCAGAAGAGACCACCTACGGAGCTTATGACGGTCCGTCGTGCTTGTGACGGTCCGTAGGTGGCAGCGTAGTGCAGCTGCTAAAGGAAGATGGGGAAGTCTGACCAAGTGTGGGGCTACGGAGTTCATGACGGTCCGTCGTGTCTATGATGGTCCGTCCTGCAGGTTCGTCATGAAGTTAAGAGAAGTAGTCCCAGTACCCATATTCCAAGAGTTCAATTGTTTTGAACGAAGACCCTCGACGGACCGTTGTGCCTATGACGGTCCGTCATACTGGTCGTCGAGGGTAATGAAGAGAGCAGCAGAAGAAATTTCATCAAGTATGGGACGACGGAGTCAATGAAGGTCCGTCGTGACCACGACGATCCGTCGCGAGTTCCGTCGACCCAGCCGCATTTTGACAGATTTCCAGCAAATAGAGTCCTTGTTTAATTAGGTTTTTATTTTCTATAAATAGTTTGAAAAACCTCATTTTTGGGGTTAGACTCGGTATTATTAGTTAGACTCGGTATTATTAGTTAGACTCTGGATCATTATTAGAATCTGTGTATTAGTGTTAGACTCTTGATTATCATTCGACTTTTTTTTGAGATTATTGATTACTTTGGGATTCTTGCAAGTGATTATTGGTGATTAGTCAAGCAAACTTTCGGATTTTACTCTTTCTCATTGAAGTAAGTACATGAATTCTTATTTAATATATTTGAATTTTGTGATTATGACTATGAGTAACTAAACTCCATAACTAGGGTTGTGGGAACCATAGGCAAAAAATGAGATAAAACCTAACTAAAATAACAATTCTAGAATAGTTTCTTGCATGTATTAATAATTCTTTCGCTTAGAATTATTTTTAACGGATGGCCAACGTTAGAATTCGCCTTAATGCTACTTGCCGGACCAAGGAGGTATATAATAGGAAAGAATTATCAACATAGATTTAGTGTATACTATCTAATAGGCTAGTATTGATTGGTACGAGGTAATAACTTAGTCAAATATCGAATACGATGCTTAATATGAGGTAAAGATAAGGGTTAGGATAGCAACACACGTAGCCGGACCAAGGTGCGGAGTTAGATTTTCTAGATGCCGGACCAAGGATTTAGAAATACATAACTTATCACTTTGCATGCAAGATACTAGGAAAGAATTGTTATAGTTAGAATTATAAAGTTATGAACATGTGGGGAACACGTAAACCCTAGTTACTTTGATTAATTGATTAAAATCCATCATTCAAAGCTGTTAAGTGTCTCTTTCAATTTAGGTAGTTATTTTCATTCATTTTGAAATAGAAACCCCCCTTTTATTGTTTTTACTTTCAAAGGAAGTAATTGACTAAACAAAAGTAATAATAGATTGAAGTTAAGTCTAGACTATTTTCCTCGTGGGAATGATCTCAACCTCAGTAGTTGGGTTATTTACTTGAGACGACCGCTTTACTTCTTATTTGAGATGTAAGTTTGAGCGTATCAAATATCAAAATCATCATAAAGAATACTAAAACACGACGAAATTATAGATTCCTGAAAATGACATACAAAATTATTCGAGTCAGAATCAAAGCCCCAATTAAATTTAGGTTGACCCGCTTATTTAGGACACTTTCAATAGGATTCTCTTTCAAGCTTTAATTAGAAATTTATGACTAAAGATAAAGAAGTAGTACATCCCGAATTAATTCATCACTTTTTAAATATAATTTTATAAATATTTATGATTTGTTTTAAAACCTTTAATATATTATTTTGAAAAAAAAAATTATCTATGAAGTAACATCAAATAATTGAGACAAAAGAATAATCAAGATGAAAATAGTCAGAGGTTTAAGTTAATCGGTCATTTTTATATAGACACTTAAAGTCTTGAATGTATGATAATTTACTTCGATAGATATTTTCGCTTCAAATTTTTAAGTACACTCATTGGCAGTAACTTTCTTGTTGTTGCATTAGTAATGTAACGGGTTTATTAATTTGGAGGGGTTTAATGAGTAACGAGTCGGTAGTGGATTGATTTATAAATTTTAATAATAAGTTAAATTAAAATAAATAATTGAGCTCCACGCATTTAAAAAAAACTTAAATATTTTAAATTTAATACTGTTAAACAAGTGGTAAATTTTGAATCCAGAGGTGAATGACAAGGGTGTTTCGGAGCTAATAGGTGGGTGGAAAGAGTATTTTGGAGCCAATAAATGAATAAAAGGTAATTTTATATCATTTTCAGTACTTCGAATGTATTTTAGGCTATTTTCTGTTTAAAATTTATGTCTTACGTTATAAAAGACTAAATAATATAATAAGTGAAGAGGTAGATTGAAGAGACTGATACCTTTTCAAATTAAGAATATATTTTGTTGATTATACACATTGAAAAAGATGAATATATTTGTAGTAACATAAACTCAATATTTATTTTAACTTGTGTCACGACAATAAATTTTGTAATTAGTTGAATATAACTAATTAGTATATATTTTATATTGATACAATTAATGTATATGTCTAGTAAATCTGAATGACTTGGAGAATACAAGACATCGACGTTACTTAATTGAATATTTTTTACCCTTCCAATATTTGTCTAACGCGCAAGGAAAATATACGCTTCATAAAATTTTTGTTTATGATAATAGAAAAATTGAATTAAAAAGTAAGTTAAAATGTCAAAATAAAATTTAGAGACAAGATAAACGGAGTCAGAGTTAAAAGGCTATTTCAACTTCTAGAAAGGATGTGACAAAATTTTTTTTATTTTCTTGAACTCTCTGTCAATTCAAATAAGATTATTTTTTGTGAAAGGGAGGGAGTACTACATTTTTATGTTTGACTTTGCTTTGTTTTTTTGGTTCATAATATTGACTTTTGTACACTTTCCGTCCTAATTTATATGAAATATAGTAACTTGGTATGTAGTCTAAGAAAGAAAGATAGTCCTTAAACTCAATTTAGAAAAAGTAATTAGGAAAATTTCTTTCATATATTGGCCTTTAAAAAGGAAAAATACAAGGTATGTCAAATATACGTTTATAAAATAAATTATTGTATACCTAAAGCAAAATAAGAGAAGATATATAATAGATAAAACAATATAAACAAGGAGACAAAAGATGAGAGCATTTCTTATTCTTCAAATTCTTCAAATCTTCAAGTGTATAGAATATAAATCCTTATGCCTCTATTTATATTGTAACAAAGAGGCACACAAAAGGTTAGTCATAAATATGACATTAACATGAATATAATGGGAAGATTATAAACCAAAAAGTCACAAGAATAATGATGATAAAGGTTGAGGTTATTGTCATCTTCATAATTAGGAAAGTACTAGAGATAGATGTATGATTAACTTCTTGGTGTAGTGGACATCTACACTATAATATTTTATAACACTCCCCATAGGATTAAAACCTTACTAGGAAAAAATCCTAGTGAAGGAAAAAGAATTCACATAGACGCTTTGAATATTGTCTCATTAAAAACCTTATCAGGAAAACCCAATTGGGACAAAACCATGATTAAGATAAAAGAGTACAAAGCGTATTTTCTCCCCCTAATAAAAACTTCACTTGATATCTCAAAAATGCATTCTAATCTTGTATCAGAACTTCCCAAAATATTGATGTTGACAACCTTTAGTGAATAAGTTTACAAGATTATCACCTGAATCAGCCTTTGAATGTTATCTCACAATTTTGTTGAAGATCATATGTGAAAAACGTTTGGTGAACTATACTTTGTCCAATCTCTTTTAATTGTATCCTCCCTTCAATTGATATATATATACGACAATAATAAATATATATATATATATATATATATATATATATATATATATATATATATATATATATATACATATATATATATATATATATATATATATATATATATATATATATATATTATTGTCGTATATGGTGGCTGAAAAATCCTTTGTCAAAGGAAAATCACATATTTTCTGAATATGATACATCATTATTCCAACTAAACGCACTCTCAACTTACTTCATTGATCAATATTATTTCAGCATGATTTGAAGAATTGGTTACCAATGTTTGTTGAATGTCAAGATATTGTTGTGCCTCCATATGTAATCAAACAACTCATTTGTGATCGAGCTTTAAGTAGACTAAATAAATTTTTTCATCTACATAATAAAATCATTTGACTCATGAGAGATTGATCAAATTTATTGAAGCTCGTCTATTCTTTTCAAAGAAACTCACATATCTTTTAGCATTTGCATAATCAACAATCTGTAAGTGCACCAATTGAACTAATACATGACATTTTAAATCATTTACATGAGGTTGAAAATATTCTTTCTTTGTGTTAAGCAATCTCAAAACCATTGGATAATCAATGGAATTGTTTTAAGACTTTTTAAATCCTTCAAGGATTTTCATATTACATTCATCGTCTATTTAGACGTAATAATCAATCATTATGCATATTCAAGTATTTCATCTATTGTCATACTGAAACAAGTCTTTTTGCATCCACCACTAGTGAATATATCTCCATTTAATTACGTCAGGATTTTTTCGAAAACCCTTTATGCCCCAAGGCGCAAATCATACTTTATATCTTCCGGTTATACTTTCTCACAATAATTCATTTGTATCCCACTGACATATATTTTTATCTATGAACTATAAGTTCAAAAACATCACTTTTTTAAGTGAAACAAATATACTTGAATAGTGTATTCTATTTGGCGAATCATTTATCTGTCCACACTATATTAATAGTATTTATTTATTTAAAGAGAACCAAAATTAGAATTATTTTAAATTATTTTTTTACCAAATACAAGTTCATTAAACAAGACAATGAAATATTAATTAAAAATTAAAAAAATAATAATGCAAAACAGCCAGTACATATAAGTAAAGTATTAAATTATCAAACAGTCACCTATTATGTGACACCCGTATGCAAAAAAGACCAAAAATCGAGTTTTCATAAAATCTGCAGGTGCATCAACGACTGCCATCGACACACCGTAGCCTCACCCATTGTCCGTCTTGCACATGCGTCAATGGAGTCAGAAAACCCCAAAATCTCAGCCAAGGAAAATTTAACTAAGTGTCGAACGACGAACGGACATACGATCCGTAGGTCAGACTACGATCCATAGTTTGTGTCCTTCGATCGAAAACTCATTTACCCACTCCCTGACGTGAACCACGTTTGACCAGTACAAACCGTTGTTCGATCTACGGTCCATAGGTCTGAACATAAGTTGAAATTAACAGACAATTAGGGGGAGATGATGTTGGGTCAATTTTAATTGATCATAACACTTAGCATAAAATAAAATAGGTGTTCTACGATACACCCATATATAGATAATTGAATGAGCTTTCCATAGCCACCAACCTTGCTAAAATCAACCCTCCGAGTAAAATGTTATGCCCGTTTTAGTAAAGGCTTGTCGAATAGATCCAACTTACGGACCCAAATGACGGACCATCGATTGAATGACGGACCGTCAGTCCAGGTCATCGTTTGGTTTGACAACAAATAACTTATGTGTCTTTTTGTATTTTCCCACTTCGTTTAAACCCTAATATACATCATTTTGACCCTAAATCATCATATTTTAGTCGATTTAAACTTAGAAACATGACTAAAATTTACCTAAATCAAATCATTAATCAAAAACTTATAAATTAGAAGCAAGAAAGGAGAAAAAAATCAAAAAACCTAGTTCAAGAACGCAACAAGGTTCCATCGGTTCCAGCACTGAAATCTGAATATTTCTTCGTGAATTTCATCCCCAAGTATGTGAGATTTCACTAGTGGGTTCCTTTCACCCATTGGATTCTAGAACTTCAACAGAACTTCATGATTTAATTATTTATATGTTGCAAATCATATTACTATGTTATTAGTTAGATTATTGCATGAATTTCAGAACCCTAGCTATATATTTATGTAGTTCTTGAATTACACATGCTAGGTTAGATATTTCAGTTACATCACATATACATGCCTCATTTATAAATGCATAATTCCCTGATTAATTATTGCATTCTCAGTTTGCATGTTCAATTTTGAGCTATCCATTATTTACAGAAACTCAGTCATAATCAGTTAGTTACATAATTCATGGGAGTAGTATAATAACGAGTTGAACTAGGATTCAGCGTACCCAAATTAGTCCCAGAACTACTATCCAAGTATGTTATAAGTCCCCTCTGTAGGCAATCAGTTTAGTGATCACTCCAGCATGCCTTTATACCTCTGGTAGGGTATATTGGGTCCCCTCGATGAGGCGTATATATTGGACTCCACATTTAACTCATGTGGTTTTCTTATCAGTTATTAGTATCTACTACACTTCAGTCAGACTCTCTTACATTGGCCATTTATCAGTATATTTAGTATTCAGTTTTAGCATGTTATAAATTGGTCATTGCATCCAGTTAGTTCAGAATTCAGTATCATGTTATGATTACATACTTACTTTTGTGCTTGTTCTGTTATGTATTATTTCATATTTAATCTATCCAACCTGCTCAGTACCTTCAAGTACTGATGCATACATGTGCTACCTTTTCTAATAATGTAGGTTTAGGTTCTCAGGATCCAGATTACGCTTAGCTTGATTTTTAATCTCGTGTTCAGCAGATTTAGTGGTGAGTCCTCATTCTCTGAGGACAATAGTCATGAGTTCATCACAGTCTTTCAATTATTTAGTTTCAGTTTTTTTCTAGACTTAGCTGGGGCTTGTCCCAGTATTTTTGGTCAGTTAGAGGCTTATTTCAGACATAGTTAGTTTCATCTTAGTATTGAGTTAATAGCTTCTTTGTATTAATCTCATCAATTTTCATATATCTCAATTTTAGTATATCGGTATTCCCCATCTTTTTATTTAATGTATTATTTAGCTTCTGCAACAGTTTATATTCTTTAATATGCTTATTATCTTGCCAACAGGGTTAGCTTGGGATCACTTGTGGTCCTAGGTTCCATGATCGAGTCTCGGGGGTAGCTCGGGCCTTACATATTATAAGATTACCATAAATAAACAAATAAAACCAATCCAGGTAAATATTAATGAAAGGAGAAATCAATTTCATCACTATAAAAAATATAGATTAAAAGTTAGTAATAAAATTTTAGGAAAGAAATAATACATGTCTTTAGACTTACCATCAGGAAGAGAGATTTGCATCATTTAAGTAAGATTGGCAAGCTATTTAACAATCTATGGAAATCTCATATCAGTATGGTGACAACACATTATGACCAAGAAATTTGTTAAAACGCCAGATTTAAAGAATAAACAAAGATGCTAAATTAACTAAATTATGAGAAAAATTACGAGAATAAATTCATATGACTTCTCACATATTTTTTCACATACAAATAAGTTACAATCCTAATACAACAATTAAGGGGAAGTAAAAATCACAAAATTCCATTTTAAGAGTTGAAGCCAAACCGCATTAAGCAAAACAACTCAATTTAGCTAAGGAAACAATCAATAAAGGGCATCATCTACTCTCTATCTTATCAACTTAAATCAACAACTAGTAACTCCAAAAGTAAACAAAAATACTGCTATTCAGAGAAATATATGACATTCCAAGTCAAAGCATCTTATTTTAACAATACATGAAATTATAAAATAATGAGGAGATGATTTAGATCATAACAAATAACTCAATTTGAGACCAAAATGGAGCATGCAGAGACATTTTAACCTCAGAAAATCAAACCCAACTTGTATAATGAAAAGAGAAACAAAGTTGATAAACTAATGATACAATAATTTGAAAAAAATATACCCGGATAGGATCTGTAGAGATCCGTCATCTTCTGGTGAAACATGACCTTCGCCGGCATTCCATAGCAGGAGCTGCTGGAGGAGAGGGCAATTTTTGCCCGAAAAAGGGAGGGGAATGGTTGGAAGTCATCGGCTCTTGCTGTCTCCATGCAGGTGGTGTTGTTTGGAGGAGTTATTGGTGTCGCGAACTATGTCTCGTCCAGTTGTTGCTACTGCTGGTCATTCTCCGGAGGTTGGCAGTTGTTGCTCCTCACCGGAACTCTTTATGGAGAAGAGACGGGAGGGGGAGAGAGGAAGAAAGACGATAAGAGGAAGTAAGCGGAGTAGGGAGAAGGAGAGAGGGGCGTCGCCCCACCTTTGGGGCGGGGATTTCCATCGGGAAGAATGGATAGAGAGGGGGGGGGGGGGGGGGGGCTGTAAATAGAGAGAGGGGAGGAAGAATGAGAAAAAATATCATTAGATTTTTGTCTTTTGTATAGTAAATTTGGAAGATATGGAGTTTTAATCCAGACTCTTGAAATAATTTGAGATGAAGGGCTAGGATTAGATTAGGATTTATTTTTAGTATGGACGGATAGGATTAAAAGATGAGGTTCTTAAAGATATGGTAATTTGAGATAATAAAGGGCTACAATTGTAATCAACTATATGGCCATAATTGAAATGTCAATTAAATTGGTATGACTAGAATTGAAAGAAATTTGAATAAGTTAGGCTAGAATTTAAATGATTTAGAGGAAACTTAATTATTCAATTAAAATATAACCAATTTCATAATACTTTGTATGATTAAAATCGCTTAAATTTTAGAAAATTTGAATAAAAAAATTATTTTAAATTTATTTAAAATATTTTGAAGTATTTACAATAATTTTATGGAGTGAACATACTAAAATATCTATTTTTTATGCAAAATCGACTTAAACTCTAAGCTTAAAACAAATTTCAAAATACGTATTTAATCGAATAACATTCCTAAAATTTTTTAAATGTTGGTCAAAATTGGATGTCAACAGTTGCCCTTGGTTGCTCGGGAATGAATAATGAACTTTTGGGCAACCAACATTGACATAGTAGCCGATTTTGTCCGACCGACGACAGATGTCATCAGGATCAATTGAAGAGATGTATAGTATAAAAAGGGTACGACCGAAGCTTTGGTATTTGACCACCTACATATCTCTGGTTATAAGAGAATCAGGTAGTATGTACGTAGTTCTAGATTTGAGAATAGACGAGGTTCCTAAAAATTTAAAAGACGGCAAGATATTCGAAAGAGCACGATATTGGCTTGGATGGACAATATTAGAGTAGTGAGAAGAGCACGACGGGGTGATTCCAACTTTGAGCAAGGTTCAGATAAATAGGAGCAATAAGAGTAGTGAAGAATTGATAGGGCCTTTATTGTGATAGATGTAAACACGATAATCGTAGACGAGAGGGAGATGATCACGCCTCTAAAATGTCAGTACAAATTTGTAACTTGAAATATTATTAGGGCAAATATATCAAATAGACAATAAAGGTAAACATGATGCAATTTCCCATATCGACCATGATATTTGACATCAGACTATGAAGATGATGTCTTAGCCTATGATGTCCAGGGCCATGATACACAAAAATATACCCCCGAGGGATGAAAATGTTGTCTGCATGCTATAAAAGTGATGCCTTTAGACTAAGATATCTTTGGGTCATGATAGACAGAAATTAAGTCCTTAAGTCATGATATGATTTATGCAGGCCATGAGAATGATGCATTTAGACCATGACACCTTAGGAACATGATAAGCATAAAGTAACTCCTTAGCCCATGAAATGATGTCCGTAGACCATGAAAGATGAGGCCTTTAGAATATGAAGCTTTAGAAATATAAATAATGAGTAAAGAAGGTGTATCTATAATTCGGGCATCTGTTCATATGTTGACTTGATTTAAGTTTGTTCGGTCACAAAGAAATTTCAAGAATAATTCAATTTCGGGTACGATGGAATACTCAGGAATAACACACTTCTTGGGCATGATGCAATATTGTGCATATGCAATCTTCAGGCACATGCAATTCGGGTACAATGCGATTCTCGAGCGTAATGCAATATCGGGCATATGAATATTCAGGCACAATGCAATTCAGGCATAACACAGTTCGGGCTCATGTATTCGGTTACAATGCAATATCAGGCACCTGCAATCTTTTGGCATAGTGCAGTTGGGGCACATGCAATATCGGGCATATGCAATCTTCAGGCAAAATATGATTCGTGCATAATGCAGTTCGGGTACATGCATAATAGTTGATTAAGGGCGTAAATAAGCTTGGAATTTGTCTTGTTGGAAGGGTCGAATGCCATTGGTTAGCGATTTATCGAGCTCAATAGGGTGTAAAGTATCTTGAACATTTGTCTTGTTAGAAGGGTCGAATGCAATTGATTAGCAATTTGTTTGGCTCAATAGTTTGATCTGTCTCTTGTTGGAAGGACAATATGCCTTTCAATGGAAATTTTTCATACTCAAAGGGATGTTGAAGTTTCCTTTGCATATGTACCTGTATTTTATGCATTCAAAGAAAATTAGTTAGTTTAAAGGGGAAGTTGATCTCTATCAATGATTTGACATAGTATACTCCTTTGACATCTGCTCAAATGTCCTTTGAAGTTTCTTCAGTATTTTGAGGTCAACCCCTCAAAATTACTACCCAAGTGTAGAACTTCTATAATTCTGATTTTGTAGATTGTAACTCCCAAGTTTCAACATTTTGCAAGAGATGTCCTTCTAATGGATTTTTTGAGACCCTCTCAAAAGTTCTGCCCAGTTACACAATATAGGAAAAAATGGAAGCTTTTTTATTATGTAAGACTGAACCTCCATAGGAACGCCTATGTATCCCCTCTAAATAGAAATAAGGTCTGACATAGTTCCAAATTACAAAGAGCAGAGCATTCCTAACCAATAATGGACATGACCGATTTTGACAAACTTATTACCCATATGCTATCATGGTTGTCTTAATGTACAAAACTTCAACTGAAATGGCGCAACCGTTATTCGAAAATAAGTTGAACTAGACTTCAGCATGTTCACGGTTGTAATTTTTTTGATGTATCATCCTCCAGACGTATGACCTTAGTATCATTCAATTGTTGAATCTTGTCTTTTATATTACAACATTCTTCTATGGTATGGCCTTCCATTCCTGAAAAAAGGTACAAAGCTTAGAGGGTTCAATCCACCATGCACACATATTCATCCTTATTTCCTTGATAGGAGCGATGTTTCCAACCATCCTTAACTTTTCATAGAGTTGTCCTATAGTCTCAGCCAAAGGAGTACAAATTGTTCCACGCTTTTTCCATCCTTGAATAGGTTTTTGTGAATATGTGGTCGAGTGATGACTTTTGCATTGTGTACAGGATATGTTGGTTGTTGATATGGGAGAGGAGGACATTCGTATGGAGACATTTAATATGGAGGGATTGTAAATGGTATCAGAGGAGAATGATGCCAAGGAAAATGGTGTAGAGGTGTTTCATATCAATGAGCTTGCATAGTAGGATTTTGCGGGTGTGGAGTTCAATGTTGATGTCTAGGAGAATGATGTTGGGGAGGACATTGATAATTTAGAAACTGGATGTTCTTTGGAGGCATAAATGGAACTTGGTTTATTTTGAGAAGTGGGATAATTTGAAGGAGGATGGGAAGTAGGGTGAGGTGGAGGATTATTTTAGAGAGCGTCTTGACTTGTCAAAAGGTGACATATCCATGTTTTTCACCAAAGTAGGATTGGCGGAGAGTAACAACTTGTGCCACTCGCACATACCGACCACCTCTTCTTCTAACATCTTTATTTTCTGCCCAAGACTTTATACCAACTCGTCTGAAAAGACACTTCTTTTCTATAGTCTTGCACTAAACTTTGTCAATAGTCAGTTACTTCATTCCTTTGCGATTCTCTATTAGGAGAGAAGGAAGAGATCCATTTCATCCCGTGTGGTAAACCATGATCTAAAAATCAATCATTGGGGAAGGTTAAACAAAAAAAAAACCAAAACAATGCCCAAGTTAGAACTTTGTATAAATTACTATATCAAGAACATATTTTAAGATAAACGTCCTAAATTTAAAGACTCTTTGATCCAGGGGTAGCCCTAAACGGAACATAAGTGATGCACAATAAATTAATTCAAGGCTTGTTTGCCAATTAGAGATTAGATTAGAAGAAGTAAAACAAGTTTCATTTATCATAAAACATTATCATTACATCATAATTGAAAAACAAAAACCGAAATAAACTAAGGTAAAAGGGATAACATAGGGGAAATCACCCTAAATTTTGAAATCTTGGAGATATTGATTACAAGAGCTTGGCGCAAATTGACTTGTTGTATAGGGATAAACTTCTTCTCTGATGTTCAACACATTGCGTGCCCATATGTTTTTCCTTTCATTGATGAGCACATGGTGTCCTTTTCCTCTTAATTTTGGGTCTTTAGACACTGTTAGGATCCATATGTAATACTCACGTATTCATAAGCCTATCATGCATTCATGGAATGGTAAACACACGCTTCTATTGTCGAAGTATGTTGTTGACTTATGGTTTATCTAGTCCAAAATCATACTTAAACTACTCCATGTCTGACGGGAGTGGTATGACTTGAGTTCTCCCAAATTGACGAAGTACTCAAAGAGGTGCAAGTGTTTGAAAACCCTTTAAGACAATAGGCTCAATGAAGTATGGGACATCCCGTGTTACTATGGCATTAGGCGTGGACAACCAATGAAGCTTTCATTGGATTCGATTGTTCCAAATCTCTGTCAAAAATATTTGGTAGCCTACAAATCCTACAGGTACGGTTAAATGTACCATTTTTATTGAAAGGTTATCAATATTGTTTCCTTGAAGAAGGAAGATGTCTACTACATCGGATCGCCTGTGGAAGTCTTCGATAGACCATAATTGCAGGTGAATGTTGCATCCATCGAAGAACATTCTACCTTCAACACATGCTGACATACTTCTCAGTATCTCCGCCGTAAACATGGGCACTATACTTTTCCTAGGTTTGCCCTCTCTTAGAGCTAAGTCTTGAGCCTCGTAACTCAAACATGTGTCCATTCTTACACAATTTAGGAAAAATCAAGTATCTTAATAGGGAAATGGCTAGGGCATCTAAGCGATATTTTTCCCATTCTTCAATAGTGCACTCACATTCATCGCTAAAAGAGTAGTAGCTATCATCTCTGCCAAATCGTGAGTATAGAAAGTCTAAATGAGTCCACCTAGGTTTAAAGAAACTAAGGTTTGATTAGAATTCATCCCCGGACTTTATAGAAATTCCCTTGATGATAGCTTATATGGTACCATCATTTCGCACTCATGGTATGGCAAGTCGATGAAACTATTAATCTCTTCAATTGTTGGTGTCAAGTCACAATTTGCAAATCTGAAAATCATCCTCACATGGTCAAAAAAATCTAGCAAGGTCTAGTCAGATGAGCGTTCAATATGACAAAGATAAGAATGGTACGACCACCCAACAACTGACGAATCTCCCTTTCCCAGTCTATCTTTATATCCATCCACCAGCTCCTAAGTCTGTAATTCACTTCCATGACCATTTGAGGGTTTGGGGGAGTTGACATCATCCATGACTCTAATAACAAAATAACAAACAACTTCTAAACTCCATTTTGCAAAGTTGGCTTTACTTAATTGTTATGAATTCATTGACAGATAAGTATGCAATTTGTCTAAAGGGCGTTGGGGCCCTTTACAGCATAGAGCGGCTACTAATTATGTGGATAGACTCCAAGGGTAAAACCACCTAGGGCTTATTCAACATACTTGACCTAACTAGGACTTGTAAGATTTGACTTGACACGAACTTGAAAGGGATTCTATGCGAGAGGCTCGTGGCTTTGAGAAAGTAAAATTATCCGTGTCTTCCACACATATGCCGACACTTTATAATGGGTACTTGAAGAGAATTTGAGTTCTTGTGAGAGGTGCAAAGGCACAACATCACAATAAAAACTAAAAAAATGGAGGAGGGATTCCAATTGGGGGAAGTATGAGAGGAATGCCAATTCATCACAGCAGTAAATATTTAGTATTTTGAGGGAAAGCAGTAACACATAAGCAGTTTATAAAAGCGATAAATAAATAAATTCATGCATAAGTAAAACAAGGTAAACATATAAACAGATTAAAAATCATGTAAATAAGGAAAGTGGTTATGTATTTTATCATGCAAGTAAAAAAATAAGGGGAACGAGAAGGGTTGAAACATGACAATAAACAAATAATGAAGAGGGAAATAGATAGAACATGGAAAGAAGGCAATTAATCAAGGAAACAAAATAATAATTAAACATGGTAATCACCTAAAGAAATAATGAGATAACCAAATAAAGTAAACCCTACATAAATCAAATGAAACACATAATGGTAAGAAACTAATATCCCAAGCGGAGTTGCAAATTTGTTGCGCCAAATTTTCGCAAAATGGGTTTTGATGCACGACCTAACAACTCTGTTGGGATTCAAAATTTTAAAGAGTCACCACCTAACAAATTAAGGCGTGTTAGGGCCCCTATATAACCTAACTAAGTCTAACTAGGGTAAACAAGAGATAGATCAAGGTAAAGGTTCACATTACCTCGAGGGGAAGGTTTATACATCCCTAAAGGTCCACAAATATGGGTCCCGACTGCATCTCATGCAATGATGTGGGGGTTACAAGTAGCAAGTATTGTTAATTCATTTATCATTTATTTAATTTAAAATATGATGGCTACGTAATAATATTTAACAGCTAGAGTAGTTTGTTATTTCAATTAATTAGTTAAACATTCAAGACTAAGTGATAGCAATAAAAATAACATTAAAGTAACTTTTTAGAGATAAGTGAGAGGATAGAAACATACAGATAAATGAGCAAATAAAGGGACAAAAAGGGAAGGGAGACTCTGAGAATTTTTTTTGTTCAGCACTCAACTTTTAATTTTTATTTCGATTAGCTTATGTATAAGGACAGACAAAATGAATGTTTGTCATTTAGACCGTCTCGATATCATCATATCCATAGGGCCAACTACCTCTACCCCACCACCGCATGCATTTCATCCTTAAATGTGCCTATCGTTCCCGTTTAGGGTCCAAGAAATATTTTAAGGAATCAATTAATAAACTATTTCCTTATTTTAAAGGAGAGTTGAATAAGAAAATATTATTTTTTACCAAATAAAAACAATTAAAAATAAATTAGGAAGAGTAATATTATTTTTCACAATGAAGAGTCAAATCATATATTATTATTAATCTATTTTACCAAATATATGAGGAACTAAATATGACAATAAAGTAATTAGAGTTGTCATAAATAAACAAGTAAAAGTTAATAAAGACAAATATTAATGGAAGGGGGATCAATTAATAATATTTCATTATTTTAAGAAAACTTAAACTAAAAGTATTTTAAATAGTTTTTACCAAATATTAGATTACTAAACAAGACAATGAAATATTACTAAAGATTTAAAATAATAGTACTGTAAAACTAGACAGTACATATAATGAAAGTAATAATCAATTAAATCAAACAGTCACCTAATATTAGATTACCATAAATAAACAAATAAAACCAGTCCAAACAAATATTAATGGAAGGAGAGATCAATTTCAGAACTATATAAAATATAATATAAAAGTCAGTGATAAAATTTTAATGAATATGCCTTTAGACTTAGCACGGGAAAGAGAGATTCTCATGAATTAAGTAAGATAGGAAATCTAATTTTAATATTCTATGGAAATCTAATATGAGCATAATGACAGAGCATTATGAGCAAGAAATTAGCTAAAACCTATCATTTAAAGAATAAATAAGATGTCAAATTAACTAAAATATGAAAAAAAATTACGAGAATAAATTGACAAAACTTCTCACATATACAACCAAGTAACATCCTAATACAACAATTAAGCGTAAGTCAAAATCAGCTAAGGAAACGATCAATTAAGGGCATCATCTATTCTCTAGCTTATCAACTTAAATTAAGAACTCGTAACTCTAAAAGTAAAAAAGACAAATACTACTATTTAGAGAAATATTTAACAAGAAATATATGACATTCCAAGTCAAAGCATCTTATTATAAATGACATAGAACTATAAAATTACGACGACATGATTTAGATCATAACAAATAACTCCATTTGAGGCCAAATGGAGCATGCAGAGACATTTTGACCTCTGAAAATCAAACCCAATTTGTATAATAAAAAGAGAAACAACGGTTCTAAAATAATGATACAATTATTTAAAGGAAATATACCGGAACAGATATATATCCGTCATCTTTTGATTCAAACCTGACCTTCGCCGGCGTTAATGGGCAAGCTGTTGGAGGAGAGGGAAGTTTTTGCCAAAAAAGAGAGAGGAAAGGTTTTTGCTCGCCCCCTACTTGCGGTCTCCGAGAAGTTGTTTCCGTTTGAAGGAATTGGTGGTGTCATCGGCTATGTCTCTTCCGCTTGTCGCTGGTGCTGGTAATTCCATGGAGGATGGAAGCTGCTTCTCCTCGCCGGAACTCGCTTAGAGAATAGATGGGAGGGAGAGAGAGGAAGAAAAAAGAGAGGTGGCAGCAAAAGCAGGAGGGGGGAAGAGAGAGGGGCATCGCCGCACCTCTTGGAGGTGGCGATTTCTTCCGGGAAGAATGGAGAGAAAGAGAGGGGAGGGGTCTGTAGATAGAGAGAGGGAAGGAAGAATGAGAAGACAAAATCTTTAGGTTTTGGTCTTTTGTGTAAGTAATTGGGATGATATGGAGTAATAATCCAGATCCTTGAATTAATTTGAGATAAAGGGCTAGGATTAGTTCTTGATTTATTTTTAGAATGGATAGATGGAATTAAAAGATGAGGTTCTTAAAGATCTGGAATATTTGAGATAATAAAGGGCTACAATAGCAATCAACTTGTTGCCATAATTGAAATGACAATTGAATTGGAATGGCTGAAATTGAAAGAAATTAGAATAAGTTAAGCTAGAATTTAAATGATTTAAAGGAAACTTAAAGAAATTTTATTCAATTAAAATACTACCAATATTATATTATTTTATATAATTAAATCACTTAAATTTTAGAACATTTAAAAAAAATAATTATTTCAAAATTTATTAAAAATATTTTAGAGTATTTACAATAATTTTATAAAGTGAACATATTAAAATATATAATTTTAAAGCAAAAACGTACAAAATTGTAAAAAACAAACTTAAATTTACATATTTAATCGAATATCAATCCTAAAAATGGTTAAAGATCGGTCAAAATTGGATTTCACTAGTAGGACCCGCTTCTAGTGCTCCAATTATCCTTCAATTGAGCAAACCATATTTTAGCAACCTCCTTCAATCGATTGAAAGCCAACTCCTCCTTTTCTTTATAGGTGACTCCCATAATATCCACTATCTTATAAATTCCATCCAAGAATTCTTGGGGATCTTCTCCCATTCTAGAGCCAATAAAGATAGGAGGATCCAACCTCACAAAGTCCCAAAATCTTGAGATCATGGTACAATCCAAAACACTCATCCTAAGGAACACATATCTAGTCTCTTAGGCCAAAGATAGGAAAGCGTCCCTAATCTCTTGATTGGTCAGTCCGGCGAAACCACCGAAACTTCATTCTCTTGATTACCTTGAGGAACTTTTCCACCTTGGGGACCTAAGGGAGGAATCTCATCATTAGAAATATCCTCTTCCACTCTCCTTGTGGTTCTTCCTCTTGTATTCATATCCTGTACACACAAGAGAAGGATTAGGAAAATGAAATTTATAGGACTCCATTCTATGGCACGTCTTAAAGAATAATGAAACAAGTGTAACATCAACTGCCCTATAGCCTCTCACTCATAAATGTCTCACGACTTACACCGATGAACAACACTCAACTAGACTTGGCATGTGAAACATCAACCTATAGACCATTCCCAAAACCTTATGACCTGGTACCATTTTTTTCACGACCAGAGATCACCCCTGAGTCGCAACAAGGTGTAGTTGACACAGAAGGATTGTCATACAAGCCTCTTAGAACTCATTCATCACATAGGCAATAAAAATAATGTAAAATTAAAAATTTTCTCAACAAAATTCATGTGTAGAAAACTCAATTATAAAACGAAGGAATACTAAGTCTCAAAATAGCCATTTTAGACACCTCATAAACTTCATAGGGACACAACCCATTACAATAGAAAGAAACTACTTAGAGTCTATTACGTATGAAGGAAACAGAAGAAGTTCTTTGTCCTCAAATCCATGAGAACGCACCCAAGTCTTGGAGAATAAATATCCAAGTCTTCAACTACTGATTCCACCGAGCACTATCAACCGACAAATTTTAGTAAAAACATGAAGAAGATGTTGTTAGCATAATTAAGCACTAAGTAGGTTTACCATGAAAAAACATGCTAAAAGGAAAATTTTGTTGAAAGTCATGCTTTATACCATTTTGGAGAAGTTTATGAACCACTGAAAAATATAGGCATGCTATAAGTTACAACCAACGTACAAGTGACAGTATCTCATTAAACCCATTACTTTCAAATTTCACTTGTCCTTAATCTAGTGATACTTCAACTAGTATCAACTTGCAATATATAAGAAAATATATCAACTACACAATTTATTATTCTAGAGCCTTTATCTAATATTACCCTAAGACACCATTAAGTAAGACATAAAGTGGCAGCCCATACTACCTCTTCATGCCTTAATATTCTTCAAGGCCACATTTAGACAAGAACCTTTACATTTCAACATAACATGCTAAGTAACCCGTTTCATTAATATAGGAGACACATGCATCAAACACAGTAAGTCGACATCCTATGTAGGCACATGGTTTAGGGAATATCCAACACGTTCATTGTGCTCTAGCGTCATATTCAGCTAGAGAAACCATCTTTATCAAATCCATTCGATGTTTAGCCTTAGTTCCCATATAGTAGTTTCATTCACATTTATATACTAGATATAGCACAAACATTAGGTTTACTGACTCAAAGTACTTCTACAAAGAAGGGATACAACCAATAGGTCTATCAGTCAAGGTTGATTAAGAAAGACTAATTGACTTACCAAGAAGGGTGTCTCACATATTGGGCCTATGATACAAGGTTCATCATTTATATAGGGTTCTAGAGTCATCGTGAAGGGGGAACCAAGCTTAGGTCTACTTGTCCAAGGCATAGTCTAGAGTGCATTTAGTCATTTAAATAAAGGTCACCATCTTTAGGTCTAGTGATCCTAGACATTCATTCATACAGTTAGCCGCTTCAGTCAAGATGCATTAATTAATCTAGAAGAGGTGCACTAGCCTACCAGTTCAAGACACATTTACCTTTACATTCACTTATAAAGACTGGGATGCATGAGCCTACCAATACATGAGTATTTTAGTTAGAGTATGCTTTCAATCACAATACATGCCAATTCTATAAAGATCATCATTCTATTATACGAGACACATATACAAATACTTCAAGACATGATCACCTTACTTCCTTGTATTCACATTCATATAGATATCAAATAAGTATCTCCACTATAGGTGGATCACACATCAATATACCACAATTGCATCTCAATAAGAATAGATCTCAACTCTTATATCAAATATACTAAAATACATTAACCAATTCCATCCTCAATATAAGCAATTCAAAAATATATTTATCACAATATACCTTCAAGGTTTTAGATCAAAACTCACCAACACACAATTACTCAAATACCTCAATGCAACAATAATTCTCCATCATAAGATATAATTAATGACATAGATTTATAAACTAACTTCTTATTATCACATGTTATTCAATATACATTAATAATTAACTGATTCCATTCAACTTAGGGTTTTGATAAATACATGGGTTCTTGAAAATATTACATATAAATAAACTTAAAATCATCAAAATAACTTTAATCCATCAATTTAACTGCAGTTAAAATGTTTTACCACTGAACCATGCTTATATTAGATAGTACAATTTTGATCTTTTGAGATGCTATGAAATCTACTTTGAAGGGACTCTTTGAATGGAATATTAATCAAGGATAAAGGATCACAAATACCTTATTGTACGAGAATACATGAAAATTACTTGAAAACCTGTAAGAAATTCACCTTGGAACCTTGATTTTTTCACCTCTAATGGAATTCTTTCTTGAGAGAGAGTTTCATGGAACAAGGGTTCTAACTTTTAGGGTTTTGAAATAATAATTCAAAAATACCTTTAAATTTTTTTAATACTCTTAAAATACCTAAAAACACCTAAAATAACCATCCATGCACTTTAATAGACTTTGGGTGCATTTACCAATTCTACCCCACCTTGGACGAACTTGCACCAGCAAAGTGTTACCAAAACCACGCCCCCGATCCACAGACGATGAATTTATCTACTTAAAATGGATTGAGTCTGTGGGTTTTTACTAGAGAATCAATAAAATTTCATGATCTTGCAGCCCTAATCCATGCCAAGACCCACGAACTGTAGATGCATCTTTGGGGCGTGGCTTGGGGTTGTAGATCATGCTGCCTTGGAAGCTTCTTAGACAATGATGGGGTACTTCTTGATGACCCCTTTGGTGTTCCTTGGGGAGTCGTACATGACCATGAAACCCCTAGACATAACAATCTAAGTGTAGGAACCATTCATTGTGATTTTAACCTTAAAATGACACACCAAACTTTAACAACAACACACTACAACACACTAGTTCAAAGGACTAGTCTCCGGACGTCTTGGTTGTTCATTCACGTTTGAAATTAAAACACTTGAAACAAAACTCAAAATCTCATTTTTCATCACATTAATTAAGTTACCACATCAAGCACACATAGGAGGCTCTAGTTTTTCCTATTCCCTTTTAGGGTCAATACATTTTCCCCACTTGGAAACATTTTTCCTCGAGGTAAACTCTAAGAACATCAAGGGTAATGAAACAATACTAGCATCGCACAATCAATGATTCAACATCAATATAAGAGCACACAAAGAGGAACAAAGATCAACTCCACATCACAAGCTTAAAACATAATAAGCAAGTCGGAGCTACATCTACAAACTCATCATGCATAAAAACTTCACATTCTTAATTTCATAGGAATAATATCCTTCTCCAAATAATATTAAGCTAATAACCACATCATTAGGAAAATAAACAACTTTTTTTATAATACATTTAGGCATGTTCAACATTTAAGCAAATAACAGTAGATGCATACTAACATGAGGAACATATTCATGATAACTCATTTTTTCTCATTAAACAAGAAATCAATTAAAACATATATAACATCAAGAAACAATGGAAAACATAATTAAAGTTCATGACTTGTAACATCTTAAAAATTCAAGATGTGTCATAAATCCTAAAATATGTGCCATGAGGTCTAAATATTGTTTCAATTCCATTTAAATGAATTTAGGTCATCTAGGAAGTTTGAGAATAAAAAATTCCATGAACGTCCAAAAGTATGGTTCAAAAGGGTACTAGTGTGTCTTAGCCTATTTGACCAGTTTGTAGGAGTCGAACACGTATGAAAAATGTCAAAAAGGTATATAATAGGTGTTTTAGTTGTTTCATGGTTGAAATTTCTGGGTATGACTCCTAAGGACTAACCAAGTACCCTTGAAGAGGATCCTTGCGTTTGAAGAAACACTGCCTAGGCAGTGAGCATTGACGGGACCACCTATGGTTCATGTGAGGACTGAGGGGAGTCGATGCCACCGTCTTCCCATACTTAGACAATTTGAGGAAGTCCACCTCTTTCAAAGTATCTAAACTCATTGACGGAGTTCAGGATAGAGGGGTGAGGGTTCGTAGGTTCACAGACGGCCCGTCGGTGGGGTTTCGTCTGTGAAGGGTGAGTTTCCTCCACATATTTATATTTGTTCATTTAATTAATTAAGTGGTTTAGGTGTTAGTTAGGGATTAAGGGGAGACTAATGAACTAACTTAAAACCCATATAAAAGTCCCCAACCCCAATTAAACTAATGAGAACTCTAAAACACAAACTTTCTTCCTTCTCTTTTCTTTCTCTCTCTATTTGAACACACCATTGAAGAGTAGTAAGGAAAAGGGTTTGGGGTCTTGAAAGGGGTGAATTCACCGTCAAATTATTATCAAACGTTGAGGTATGGATCTAATTCACATTTTAGACACTTTCCTAAAAAGGTTCCTTCAAAATGGATTTCAAAAGTTGAGTTGTCTTATGGGTTTCATCGAATAAAAAAATTAAAGTTACGAATTGAGTTGTTGATGATTTTTTTAGTTATATTAAATATATTAACATGTAATTTAAAATTTTTATGGTAATTTTTGATGATTCGGTCTAAATTGAAGAACATGATCCTCAATCCTTAACCCTAGGTTGTGATCTTGACCTATAATGTATTGTGATCATTCAATTGACTTGGTTACTAATTAGATTACTATCCTATAGTGTTATTATGAGTAAATTTACATGAATTATAGGCCTATCATGATAGTTCTTGAGATGTAATTTAAATTATGAAGTATATTGTGAAATTAGCCTTTTTATTTTGTCGTAACCTATGATCTAGTGTTGAATTGTATTATAGAGACGCAATTGGCGTTGTTATCCTATTGGTTATAATTATGTGATGATGTTAATACCCTATTTGGATTGAGTTATGGGTTGATGGTAAGACCTTGATGGTGAACTATAAGGAAGACTTGGTAAGTCTTTTAATCTCTATCTTTACTTCAGATTGTGATTAATTTTGGTAAGTCATGATATTATATTGGAGTATGACTTGTATTAGGATTGGTAGGATGGTATGATGATTGAATGAAATTTATTGATTGTGGTGGTGAGGTTGATTAGGATGTAAATTATATAAGGATGGTGATGTTTGTCAATGTGCCTTATTATGAAATGTTATGTAATGTGTTAACCTCACTTATATAAATTGTGATGAAAGGACTATACTCATGCAATTCTTATTGAGCTATTGATGATTGTTATTATGCAAGGGATAGAGCCTATGACCTAAACTAAGCTATGATTGTTAATTAAAGGCTTAAAGACATTTTAGTAAAGGGACTTAGCTTAACACCGAGTGAACTTGACAATGGGAAGTGATGACTTTCCGAAGTGGAAGATTAGCCCTATAGTTCTATATGAGATGTTGACTTCCCAACGAGGAATACTCAACAATTTATTCCCATGAGAGGAGGCCCCAATTTCCAAGTTGTATCGAGAGGGAATATACTATCTCTTAGTTCTTGAACTATATTACCCCCAGAGGAAGACTATATAGTGGATCCATCTAGAAACCTATGTTTATGTTTGGCTCAACTTTGGATGGTAGACCACCTTCCATTCGTGTAAGGTTTTACAACACCGGATTTCACACTTAAATCATGTGTTCTATGTCGGTTAAGGCAAGTGTTCCCTAAAGTAAAATAAAGTTATGAAGTATAAACTAACTAGGTTGCTTCAGAGGTTTAACTTAGCCTAGTTAGGGGTATGGGGCTCTTCCTATGCCTTGCACTAGTTGACTTTGATGGAAGCTTTAGGAAGTTGATATTATGTATGCATATGATAATGATGTATATGATGGTAATATATTGATGTTACAATGTAAATGACTATATTTGATGATGATTATCCTCTTGATATAGGTAGTTCGATTATATTATTAAGGTTGGACATTGGTTATTTTTTTGTTAAGTCTACTTGGTTGAGCATGTTTATGGGGCTTTGCTTGGTCATTGCACTTGTTGACTTGATATGGATTCATGAGTAGCGGCCTTGCTTATTATGATATGATTCACTGTTATTTATTCTTGTGATGTTATTCCTTGATGATAGGGTTAAAGTAAATCATGGTTTCAAGTATGTTGGAATACGTATTACTTGTTGAATTAATAAGCATGTTTGGTTGGTTGATATGACTTGCTTGGCTTTGCATAGGTTCTTAAAAGGTTAAAATGGCATGTTTTGACTAAAAATCCCTTTTTAGCATGTTTTGCTTGTATATGTGCATAATGTCTTATACTTATTGCATGTGGAGTACTAACCCCATTTTCTTTCCTTTTCCCAAACATTTTAGGTTCCGGTCGTTGAAGAGTTTGGAAGGTGACATTAATGAACACTTGAATCCTTCATTTCATCCAAGTAGGGTAGGTCCTCAACTTCATGAGGGCAATGTTATTATCTTAATTACGGACTTGTTATGAGCTTAATGACTCTTTCATTTCATTCCTTTTCAATTGAGTACTATACTTTTGTATTGACTATATGTGGTCTTGTTTAATTGATGTAAGGGCTTATTCCAATATTCTGATAATCGTTTAGATGGTACGAGATGAGACAATCTTTGAGACTATTTTTCTATCTTACATATGTGTATGTACAATAAAAGTAGAAGGATATGTAACTTTCTTATATGAAGGGTCTATGTATACTCGATAGGACTATATATAATTTGTATGTAGAGGTCTATGTCAACCTCCATGTAGTTGTAATGAAAGTTTCAAATTTTTCCGCATTTTTCAACCTATGAATGTAATGACATGAGACTAAGAGGCTAGTCTTAGTCCTTGAAAAGGAAGACGATGCCGGTTACGTCTAGGGGGTAAACTCGGATGTGACAAACTTGGTATCAGATGATGAGGTTGAATATCATTGAGTTATGTCTCTCTCTCTCTACCTCATCTATGTAGGTTTGTATTCATATCGCTCTCTTTCGTGGAAATCTTATATCGTGTCGATAGAGTATACTTGTTGTTTTGCATCTAATCCTATTATTGTGCTTATAGGAAGCATGAACACTCAAAAGGAATGTGGTTGAAGACTTGAAGAGGAAATTTCCTATGCGGGAGCTTCCCCCGTGGTGAGCAAGTCCCTCCACTTGAAGAAGATGCTAATATTGACCAAGCTCCGGTCAATCCTCCACCATTGACAGATGGATATATAAGGGTTGCCCTCTTTCAATTGTCTTAATCCGCTACCGTCCAAACCCAAGCTGGAGGTTGTGCCCCATCCTCATCAACAAATCACTACTTCGGCTTCCCGTCTAAGGGACTTCAGTCGAATGAACCCTCCTACTTTATACAGGTCAATGGTTGATGAAAACCCCCAAGAATTCATCGATGAAGTCTCTAAATTACTTTTAGCTATGGGATTGTCCACAAGTGAGAAGGCCTAGTTGGCCACATATCAACTCAAGGATGTGGAGCAACCTTGGTATGTGTAATGGAGGGATAATAGGCCATAGAGGGGTGGTCCGGTGACTTGAGATATCTTTAAGTCGGATTTTCTAGATCGGTTCTTTCCTAGGGATATGAGGGAGGAAAAAGTGGTGGAGTTCATCAACCTTCGCAAAGGAGGAAGGATTGTCCATGATTACTCTTTGGAATTCATTAAGTTGTCCAAATATGCTCCTTCCTTGGTTTCCGATCCTAGAGACAAAATTATCCATTTTGTGATAGGGGTGTTTCACGACATACAAGAGGAGTCCCATTCGGCCATGCTACATGACAACATGAACATTTCCCGTCTTATGGTGCATGGAGAAAAAGTAGAGATGCTAAAAGAGCAAATCATTAGATGGAGATTCTTTAAAAAATAGGCTTGACATACAACACAAGCCTAGATTTAAGAAGCGAGTTTCAAATGAATCCCGTCCATGTTCCCAATATCTAGGGGTGATAGGGTGTCTAACCCTAAATTCAAGAGGGGAAAAGGTACTGATTCACCAAATGAGAAGCCTACATGTGCCAAGTGTGGAAAGGGTCATCTTGGTGAGTGCTTGGTAGGAACGGGGAATTTCTTTAGTTGTGGAAAGAGTAGTCACAAGTGAGATATTGTCCAAATTTGAAGGGTTAAGAAAAGGGTGGTCAAGCTCAAGAAAGTGGTTCTAGTGATTCTCCCGATGTGGCGAACGGTATGTTGAAAGTTTTCTCTATTGATGCATATGTCTTACTTGATCCCGGTGCTATTTTATCATTTGTTACACCCGTAGTAGCTAAAAAGTTTGATATTTTACCCGATATTTTGCATGAACCTTTTTTAGTGTCTACACCAGTGGGTGAGTCAGTTGTTGCAAAAAGGGTGTATAGAAATTGTCAAATAATGTTTCCCAATAGAGTTTCTTATGTTGATCTAGTAGAACTCGATATGCTTGATTTTGATGTCATATTGGGTATGGATTGGTTGCATGCCTGTATTGCCTCTACTGATTGTAGGACGAGAGTGATGACGTTTAACTTCCCAAATGAACCTATTGTTGAGTTGAAAGGGGAAAATTCTATTCGTAAAAGTCGTAATATTTCTTGTGTAAAAGCATGCAAAATTGTCTCGAAAGGTTGTTTATATCTTTTTGTAAGAGTCCAAGATCTAGACTTTGAAGTTCCTCCCATTGAGTCGGTCCCCGTAGTGAGTTAGTTTCCGGAGGTCTTTCCTAATGACCTTTCCGGTATTCCTCTCGAACGGTAAATTGACTTTGGCATTTATTTGCTACCAGATACAAATCCTACATCAATTCCTCCTTATTTGATGGCTCCGGCTGAGTTAAGGACTAGAAGGATCTACTCAAGGATTTACTAGATAAGGGTTTCATAAGGCCTAGAATTTCTCCGTGGGGTTCTCTTGTTTTTCTTGTAAAGAAGAAAGATGGGTCCTTTGATAATGTGTATTAATTACCATCAACTCAACAAGGTCACTATTAAGAATAAGTACCCTCTCCCTCGGATTAACGACTTGTTTGATCAACTCGAAGGGGCGAGTTACTTTTAAAAAAGTGACTTGAGATTAAGGGATCACCAACTTAGGGTGAGAGGTGAGGATGTACCAAAGATGGCCTGTTGGACTCGGCATTGGCATTATGAGTTCTTGGTAATGTCTTTTGGTCTCAGTAATGCCCCGACATCGTTTATGGACCTAATGAATAGAGTGTTTTGAAATTACCTAGATTCTTTTTTCATTTTCTTCATTGATGATATCTTCGTATAATCAAAGAATGAGGGTGATCATGTTGGTCATTTGAGTGTGGTATTGCAAACCGTTAAAGAACATCAATTGTTTGCCAAATATAGCAAGTCTGAGTTTTGGTTGATGTCGGTGATATTTCTTGGGCACATGATGCCTAGTGAGGGAGTTGAGGTAGAGCCAAGGAAAATGAAGGCGGTAAAAAAATGGCCTAGACCTTTGACTCCAACCGACATTAGGAAATTCTTTGGTCTAGCGGGTTTTTATCGGAGGTTCGTGGTGGTTTTGCGTTCAATGCATCTCCTCTGATTACTTTGACGCAAAAGAGTATGAAATTTGAGTGGTTGGAGGCATCTGAGAAAAGCTTCCAATTGTTGAAAGATAGGCTTACTTCCGCTCCAGTGTTGACCTTACCGGAGGGTACAAAGGGGTTTGTTGTGTATTGTGATGCATCCCATGTGGGTTTAGGATGTGTGCTTATGAAACATGGGAAGGTAATAGCCTATGCCTCTAGGAAACATAAGGTACATGAGAGAAACTATCCCACTCATGACGTTGAATTAGAGGTTGTGGTTTTTACCTTGAAAATTTGGAGGCATTACTTGTACGGGGGTTCATGTTGATGTCTTTACCGACCATAAGAGTCTCCAATATGTGTTTACCTAAAAGAAGTTGAATCTCCAATAAAAAAGGTGGTTAGAGTTGTTGAAAATTTTTGATATGAGTGTCCTTTATCACCCCAGCAAGGCTAGTATGCATGCCCTAAATCATATGACTATGGGTAGTGTATCCCACCTTGACGAAGCCAAGAAGGACCTAGCGAGGGAAGTACATAGGTTTGCCAGGTCGGGGGTGAGGTTGGAAAGTTCTCCAGATTGGGGTGCTATAGTCCATCATAACTCTGAGTCATCTCTAGTAGTTGAGGTTAAGTCCGAACAACACCTTGATCTAGCCTTAATGGAATTGAAAGAATAGGTCCTCCGCAAGTTGAATGAATCATTCTCCTTGGGGAGGGATGGTGTGTTAAGGTACCAAGGGATATTTTGTGTTCACAATGTAGATGGGTTGAGGGACCGGAACCTAGAATAAGCCCATGGGTCCCGCTATTCAATTTATCCGGGTTCGACAACAATGTACCACGACCTAAGGGAGATATATTGGTGGGAAGGTTTAAAAAGGGACATAGCAGAGTTTGTTGCTAAGTGTCCGAATTGCAAACAAGTAAAGGCCAAACAACAAACTACGGGTGACTTACTACAAGAGATCTAAATTCCTACTTGGAAGTAGGAAGACATCAATATGTTCTTTGTAGTAGGTTTACCTCGGACTCAAATGTCATATGATTTCATATGGGTGGTTGTGGATCGATTGACTAAGTCCACTCACTTTATTCCCGTCAAGTCTACAAATTCGGCAGAGGATTATGCAAGAATCTTCATAAATGAGATTGTGTGCCGCCATGGTATCCTATTATCCATCATACCAGATCAGAGCACACAATTCACATCTCAATTTTGGAGATCATTCCAAAATGGGTTGGGTACTACGGTAAAGTTGAGCACCGCTTTTCATCCCCAAAATGATGGTCAAGCGGAGAGAACTATACAAACCCTTGAAGATATTCTTAGGGCGTGCATTATTAATTTTAAAGGAAATTGGGATATATATTTGCCTTTGGTGAAGTTTGCCTATATAATAGTTTCCATTCATCCATTTCAATGGCTCCCTATGAAGCCTTGTATGGTAGGTGGTGTAGGTCTCCTATTGGATGGTTTGAAGTGGGTGAGACATCTCTTCTTGTTCCCGAGTTCATTATAAGTCTTTGGAAAAGGTTCATATCATAGTGAACCAGTTGCAAATGGCCTATAGTCGGTAAAAGTCTTATGCCGATCATAGGATAAGAGATTTGGAGTTTGAAGAAGGTGATAAGGTGTATTTGAAAATTTCACCAATGAAGGGGGTGGTTAGATTTGGAAAGAAAGGGAAATAGAGTCCTCTTATGTGTCACCCTATGAAATTTTGCAAAGGGTTGGTAAGGTGACCTATGAATTGGAACTCCCTAGTGAATTGGCTTTGGTTAATTCGGTTTTCCATGTTTCTATGTAGAAGAAGTGTATCGGTGATCCCGAGTCCATTCTTCCTATTGAGGGACTTGGTGTAAAAAGAAAACCTCTCTTATGAGGAAATTCTGGTTCAAATCTTGATAGTCAAGTCAAGAAGTTAAGGAATAAAGAGGTGGTTTCCGTAAAGGTGTTATGGAAGAATCATCTAGCTGAGGGTGCAACATGGGAGGCCGAGGCCGACATGAAGTCCCATTACCCTCATCTTTTTGATAATTAAGGGTATAAATTCTTTTTAATAAAATAAATATGACTAAAAATTGAAGTTTCTTGATTTTTGGGTAATGTTTTGCAAAATGAGCATTTTTGAGTACTTCACAATCAAGTTACAGTGAAATTGGTGATTTAGACTTGAAATTTTGCTTTTTGCTTGTTTTGAGTTATGTTTTGCATTTTGGTCTAGTGAGTCTTTATGAAATGATATGTAGCATGTTGTTAAGTTGTACTTTTTGCAAATTGACTCAGGTAATGTAAGTTGAGATCTTAAGTGTTGGGAGAAGGAAATGCCTCATGATGAAATGAGTTAAGCCTTATTTGTAGTAATATGATTTTTGAATTGTCTTGTTGAAATGACATGATTTATATTTATTTGATATTGTTGATTGGTTGGGATGGTATTCTTGAGTCTATTCCTTCCTTCAAAAGAGTTTTGGGTGTCATTCCGGGACGAATATTTCTAATGGGGAGATAATGTAACACCTTGAAAATTCAAGACGTTTCATAAATCCTAACATAGGTGCTATGGGGTATAAGTACTGTTTTTATGTCAATTTTAATGAATTTAGGTCATTTAAGAAGTTTAAGAATAAAAATGTCCATGACGTTTGGAAGTATGATTCAAAAGGGTACTAGTGTGTCTTAGCCTATTTGACTAGTTTGTAGGAGTCGGAAATGTATGCAAAATGTTAAAAAGGTAGCTAATAGGTGTTTTAGTTGTTTCATGGTTGAAACATTCGAGTATGACTCCCCAAGGACCAACCAATGTCCCTTGAAGAGGACCTTAAGTTTGAAGAAACACAGTCTGGGCAGTGAGCATCAACGGGACTACCTATGATCTGTTTGTGGACAGGCGGGGTGTCGATGCCACCGTATTCCCATACATAGCAAAGTTGATAAATACCCCCACCTTAAAAGTCTTTGAACTCATCGACGGAGTGCAGGATGGAGGGGTGAGGGTCCGTAGGTTCACAGACGGCCCGTCGACGGAGTTTTGTCTATGAATGGTGAATATCCTGCACGTTTTTATATTAATTCATTTAATTAATTAAGTTGTTTTGGGGTTATGTAGGGATTAAATTTAGACTAACTAACTAACTTAAAATCCATATAAAAGGCCCCAACCCCAATTAAACTAATAAGAACTCTAAAACACAAACGCTCTTCCTTCGCTCTTCTTTCTCTCTCTACTTGAACTCACCATTGAAGACTAGCAAGGAGAAGGGTTAGGGGGCTATAAAGTGGAAAATTCACCGTCAAATTGGTATCAAACATTAAGGTATGGGATCTAATTCCCCTATGACACTCTTTCCTCAAAGGGTTCCTTCAAAATGGATTTCAAAAATTGAGTTTTCTTATGGGTTTCATCCAATTACGAAATTAAAGTTATGAATTGAGTTGTTGATGAAATATTTAGGTTATATGAAATATATTAACATGTAATTTAACTTGTTTATAGTAATTTTTGTTTGTTTTGTTCTAAATTGAAGAACATGATCTGCAATCCCTAACCCTAGGTTGTGATCTTGACTTGTATTGTATTGTGATCATTCAATTGACTTGGTTATTAATTAGATTACTATTCTATGGTGTTATTATGAGTAAATTAATATAAATTATAGGCCTATCATGCTAGTTCTTGAGATCTGATTTAGGTTATGATGTATATTGTGAAATTAGCCTATGTATCTTGTCTTTAGCTACGATCTAGGGCTGAATTGTGTTATAGAGATGCAATTGGACTTCTTATCTTATTGGTTATCATTGTGTGATGATGTTACTCCCATATTTGGGTTGAGTTATGGTTTGATGGTAAGACCTTGATGGTGAACTATAAGGATGATTTGGTAAGTCTTAGAATCTCCATCTTCACTTCCAAATTTGATTAATTGTGGTTAAGTCATGATATTATATTGGAGTATGACTTGTATTAGGATTGGTAGGATGGTATGATGATTGAATAGAAATGCATTGGTTGTGGTTGTGAGGTTTATTAGGATGTAAATTCTATAAGGATGGTGATGTATGTCAATGTGCCTTATTATGAAATGCAATGTAATGTGTTAACCTCTCTTATAAGAATTGTGATGAAAGGACTATGACCTAAACTAAGATATGATTGTTAATTAAAGGCTTAACGACATTTCAATAAATGGACTTAGCTTAGCACCGAGTGAACTTGACAATGGGAGGTGATGACTTTCCAAAGAGGAAGATTCGCCCTATAGTTCTATATGAGATGTTGACTTTCCAACGAGTAATACTC